>JARHVA010002910.1:427500-947500 GCA_037957365.1 Torreya grandis | reverse complement strand
ATCATTATTATCACCAAATATTAAAACCTATAAGAGGTTGTTCAAGCCTCTTAAAATTTTGGTAAACATGATAATAATTCAAGGTATGTGGGTGTACCTATGGTGGAAGTAAGCCTCTATATTTAAGGGCTAGCTCCCTGAATGTATCTTGAAATGTTTATCAACTAAATTAGTGTTTGTTTGTGGGAAAAATTTATAAGTTTTAATTAAAGACCTAATATATAGGGTTGATACACTAATATTATTTCCACATGACCTTCATACTCCTATCACAATGAAACAAGGCATACAAACTAGATTCAAAGTCCTAAAGGATTCTAACATCAATGTTTCAATAGAGAGGTATGTATGAAAGAAACACAAGTTAAATGAACTAAATGGAATATTTCACACTATAATAAAAATATTAAACTTTAAAGGATCCTAACATACTTTAATACACTCTATATGACATGTTAGAATAGGAATTCTTGCATAAACATGAAAGGATAAGGCAAGGAAGGATATAATATTAACACTAACTCCACTATACATCATTTTGAAAACTTATAAAAATATTAATTAATTCAAAACCAAACTTTAATTAATTTTCAAAGGAAATATACAATGTCATTCCATCAGGGCTTTACCATACATGGTGTGGTATTAGCTTAAAAGAGCCAAAATGGTTGCTACCTATAGAATTAAAGAAAGGCAAGAAGATAATGAATTCCAATAGTAACTAGAACATGTGTCATGTTAATAAAATGAGTTATAAATGTAGGATAATGAGTGTGAGATGTACCATGAAAGTTTTGATAGGAAAAATGGCCCTCAAATGCATGAAACTCCTAAAATGTGGCGTAGGACTCCTCATTATTTACTCAAAAATTACCTTCATCATTTGGCCCTTCTGGAACGTCCCAAAAGTAAATAGGGATATATATCATGATTTAAATAAGATTTAAATGTTGTAAAAATTATTTTACATGCATTGGTTTCATCCCTAATCATTATAATTCTTTTTGAAATGAGTCATCACTGCCTGTAATCCAAATGACTCCTCTTTCACTCACCCCACACACTTGGCCTCAAAGTTGGCTTTAGTGTTCCATGAAAATAAATATAGAGGATTTAATGACACATTTAAAGACTTATAATATCCTTATATTCCTTAGGTACACCTTAAATATTTTCCTAATTAAAGTTATCACCCTTCTCACTATCTTGCTCACTTTGCCAATTTTGACTTGCTGAGATGGATGTACTTTTAGAAGCACTTAGGAGTTTTTTTAAAGAATTAAATGAAAATATAGAGTTAAATTAATTCCCAATATCTATCCCAAATTTTATTTTACCTCTTTAAACCCTACCATACCTACACAACACTAAAAATTGTCAAGAAATACTCATTTCCCCTTGTTCATACAAGTAAGGAACACCTCAAGTTGATAGGGAGGAGACCTGGAGAGTAATATACAACATCCAATCAATTTCATTCCCATTATATCCAATTTATATATATTTCCATCCTCATTTTCCCAATTGGGTCCTTATCAAGGGTTTGTGAGGGTTTCAGATCATTTACATCCTTAGGGATTGTTTGTAAAGATACGACATTAAAATGGTGAATAAATTTAATAAAATAGTATCTTAGGACCATATTAAACTTTTCCAATCTCCTTTATCTTCCATAAAAATTATCCAATAAGATATGAGCAATCCAAATTGCCTACTCATGTTTTTTCTTCCATTTCCTACAGGCCTAATGGGATATTAAGACAAAAATGACTTTAATGTGACTTACTTTGCATCTTTACATATTTAAGACATCTTAAATATTCCTATAAACATGTTTCAATGGATTAGGATTCTCACCTAAGGTTATAAATGAACTTGAACCTCTAGTTGGGCTTTAGGCCTAGTTGAGACCATGTAGCTCTGTCTACATCTTGGTGAGTTTGAAACACTATGTTATGTTTCAATTATCTCTGTATGATTTTTCAAGTTTTCCCTATGTGACACAACTTTAAAAACTCTCTTTCAAAGTCTCAATACTCCTTATTTCACCTATTTATCCTCTTCCTTCAAAGTTTGTAGGTTTGTATACAAAGGGAGTGTCCTCTATCTGAGACAAAATAAAGGAAATTTACCCTGTTTAATCAGACAAAGTGAATATAATATGGGATTATGCAATCCATGAGGATATTATATGTTAATTTTTAGTTCTTTATGATACACCTAGGACCTCCAAACACTTTAAAACCTAAAATAATCATATGAAAATTGTTGATTGTGTATAAGATTTGACATGGGACTATATGTTAATTTTGTTTAATCTCTTCTCTACATGGTTTCCATATGGTAAGAGCATATTAAGACTATTATGATCATTATTAATGTTCTTTAAACCCATTTATCACTCTAAAATTCTATATACTCTTTAATATACCTTTCCACTTGATTGGTCTAGACTAAGTGTAAATGCTAACCATGTTTTTTGGTTGAAAGGGAACTTGAAGGTGTATTTAAATGACTTAAGCCTTGAAAATAATTTATAAGCATTATTTAATATTTCCAAGATCATTTTAAAATGAATTTAATTTATCCTCCTCATGTTCAAGTTATGCCAACATCAAGGTCCCCAATTCTTTTGCTCTTTGCCCAACACAGTCAGCTATATTTGACTATGCAGGGGACCTATAGGTGTTTGTTAGCCTTAAACTTGTTCCATATACCATTGAGATCATATTAGGTCTTATTAAGTACTTTTGGGATGGTATATGTCATCATGCATGTAGGTTTCCATGTATAGGTTACTATCATGGACTATATATACCTACAATCGGGTGTAGGTGTTATCTTTAAACCAAGGAACACCTGCAAGTGTGCCTATTCGGCCAAAAACCTAGTTCTCCAACCTTGGTTGATTCTCCTTGGAATAAAATTTCCTTCATAAACTCAAAAATACTACCTAAAATTAATATATTCATTCATACTACCACTTGAGGGGTAAAGGCCACTTGGAACTTAAATTCCTTTAGACATCATTGAATGTTTGCAGTGGACAAGTGGGCAACTTGGAGGCCCCTACATAATACTTCAAACTAGTAATATGTCTTTCTCATTTTTCAAGGATATTCCCATATGTGGGGGATACAAGGTGAGTTCATTTGGGTTCATCAAGATTCATTTCAACATTGTTGTGGAACATCACAAAAAGTGTCTAGTGCTCTGTTTTAGAGCTTTAGGGAAACTATCTTTGAGTTCAAAATCATCACCTATTGAAGTGGGTTTCCTCTCTTGTTTGAAAATATAATGGTTTAAAAAAGGTTATAAATGTATCTATAAATTTTACAAACTTAATTGGAATCTCAAAACCTATTAAATCTCTTCTTACAACACCCTCATTCCTCTATGTAGTCATGTAGATGTTGACACAATGGTATATAGGGTAGTGAAGGTAAAAATTGATAAATATGAATGTTACATGACCTTATACATGAATCTCAATGAATATATTCAAAAATTAAACCTTTAAGAGGATCTATATCATGTTTATGTACATATATTCCCACTTTCAATCCTCTATGGAAACACTTGTAGGTGTGTATTATAATGTATAGGTAGTGATTAAGGACACGAACAATGTACATAGTTAAGAGTCCTACCAATAGTAAAAAATCCTTATAAAAGACCTTAATTTATATTTTTGATAGTTAATATCTTAAAACATGTTTATATACTCTCACTCTAATGTGTTCATTCTCTGTTGAAGCAATTGTAAGAGCACCTTCATGTTGTAGACCTAGCAGTTAAGGTTGAATGACTAGTTTATATGGTACATGAACTTGAAACTAGTCTTGTACCTTCTCAAAATTCTCAAATGGATCATATTAAAAATTTTAGGGATTATAACAAGTTTAAATATCTCCATTCCAATGTGTCATTCTTCTAAGAGTGCACACAAATGGTGTATGACTATGTATATGAGAGAATTGACTATCATAGTCCATCCTTTATCAATTGAAGAACCTTTAATTGGTTTTTAATGATTAAAAAAGATATTAAACATATTAAAACCCTTTATATACCTATAATGAACATTATTAAAAATCACAACACCATGAATGCAACTGAAAGCAAACAAAAGATGGACAATGACACAATGTGACTATGTGTTTGAATTAAAGCATGAACTTGTAAGACCAATAACGAATAAGGTGATTAATATGATATGAGATACATTTAGATTATAATATCACATCTAAATGAAACCCTTATAAAGAACCAAACCTTATGCAAGTAGTGAAAATGACTACAACTTCACATGGTGACACCTTCTTGAAATTTGAGATATTTGATCCATAAAATCCTTTTAAACATGAAACCAAGCATTGTAAGAATGAAAGGAGAGATTAAAAATACTTTGGAAACAAATTCAATAGCTGAGTTATATTGACTAGGTCAAACAAGAGCAAAACCTATAGGGTGTGGGAAATAATAGGTAAAAAAACATAGTCAACTTGTTAAAGATGGTTCATAAAGTATAAGACAAAATTATCTATATTCCAATAATTAAATTAAATATTAATAAGTGTGATATCACCCCCTAAACGTATTTGATCTATAAGTTTTCCTACTAGTCGTACCAACTAGAAACCTATTGAATAGTTTCATGTGCATGGTGGAATGATGGAGGAGAATATTGGTTTTATCTCAAATTTGGCACTTAAAAATCATTTCAAATAGGTAAATGAGTCTTAATAAGTTGAATATCAGTCCCAAAATATTCTCCCACATGATATTCTCTCTAATAGGTTGTACACCTTTCAGACTCTCCTTTTTCCACTTACTTTCTTGATTTTTAGCTATAACCTACAAGATTTTAGTTAGAATCTAACATGTTTGATATGGAATGACATATTTGGAATTTAGGATGAATTTGAAACACATGTAAACATATCCAAACTATACCACTTGTATTTAATGCTCATTTATGACCCCTAAGTGACTTAAAATGATGTAAGGACTAATTAACCAAGGTTAAAATGACATCAAATCACATATAATTAAATATTAAATACCATATTACATTATATTATACCCATATATAATTTTTTAACTATAGGGTTTGTCTCATTTTGACTTATGGTCAAAATGGTCAACATTCTTGGCAATTTCCCAAGGGTGGTATGTTTGATATGCTATGATCAGTAGCCTAATCCTATCCATTGGGACATAGAGTCATATATACACCATATTAACACACAAAATTACATTTACAACATACCAAACATAAATTAAAGGTATACAAAATAAGACACACTCAAAAGAAGCACACATGTGTTCAACTAGAACACTTATGGAACACAACACAACTGAAAGAGAACACACACACACACCTATTATACTATTTACAAACCTAAAACTTAAGGTGAAAAATTTGATCATAACTTAACTAGGATAAATGATGATTCCCCTTTCATCTTTTTCACTCCATGAAGGCAACTTAGCATGAGGAGCATGCTCATCACCAATCACTTTCATATGTGTATGGTCAAGAAGCTTACCAACTCTATGTCCTCTTTTGTCTACAAGTTTACTATCTGGAACCTTCAAGAATGATTTGTATTTATCTTTAATGACCTTGAATAGAGATTTAACCATTGTGATCTCTATCATATCCATTGGATACTCTCCAAAAATATGTAGATTGGAGTGTATGACAGTTGTCTCATCCTTATGCTCTTCTAGGACATCATGTAGTTGATGTTTTGAAGTATTAAACTCCTCTTATTCATGATCCAACATGTCTTAATGTAGCTCAACATTATTTCAGTTAATTTCACAAATTTATTAAATTTGAAAGTAAATAATTAAACTAGTAATAGGGTATGTAGAAGAATACCAAGTAAAGTATGCACATGAATCTAGATGATGGTGGGAAATCCTCTTTGGATTGGAAGGAATAACCTACAAATAATAAAGACACTATAAAAGGGGGTTGTTAGAAAATAGATGAGTGGACTACCTAGCATGAGCTAGATCCAAGAAGCGTATGTCTTTTTAGGAGGCCATCAATCTACTATTATAATAATTAAGTCAATATAAATGAAAAGAAAGGATACCTGCATTCAATAATATGAAAGTAAATGCATGTAACGAAGAGAAGATAAATGCTTTTTATTGAAGAAAACAACTAAAATATCAAAAGTGGGTCAATACTTATATTATAATGGTTTGGGGTCTGGTCCAAAAAATTATAAGAGGTACTATAATAAGATAAAAATAGAGAAAGTTATATTTGGATGGGGTTATAAGTCTACAAATAAATTTCTATGTTTTTATGTCATAGTGACCATCAGTGTTTAGGTGAATCATCAATGGTTTAGGCTGACCATCAGTGGTTGGGTAACTATTGATGGTTGAAGTGACCATTGACAATTGGGCTAACCATTGGTGATTACCTATGTAAATCTAAAAATGATCAAAAAAAGATTTAGATTGGGTATTTGGGAAAATAGAGGTTTGTTATGGCACTGAGGGGTGGGTAATAAGATACTGATGGGTTTGATAGGGCAAGAATAATAAAAATAAGATAAATCAACAAAACAAGCAAAAGATACTTCAAACTTGATGGGGGAAGGTTGCAAGGATTTGGCCAGAGTGATAGTACATTAACTTTAAAAAGTGATTCTAATAGATCTTCAAGTCTCTAGTGATGTCACTTTATTGATGAAAGGATGATTAATACTTTTATGCAAGAAAACTTAGATGTAAAATTCTTGATTTTGGATCGCAGATCCATTTCAATTCTTCCTCTTCTCCTTTATAGGATGAAGTTACTAATTGGGATGGAGGAAGTTACTAATTTGATAAGGGGATAAAGTTACCAATTCTTGACATTTTAAAGCAAGTTTCCATTTAGGGAGATGTTTATATTGTATAAGTCTATCAATTCTTTAAAGCTTTAAAGTGATCTTAAAGACCTGACCATTGATGATCAATCCAACTATCAATGGTTAGGCTGACTGTCAGTGGTCGAGGGGTTAAAAAAGAATAGTTTAAAAGAAGTTAAAAAGGGTGAGTTAAATTATTTATAAAAATATGTTAGGTATTTGATAGGGTCAAGTTAGTAAATGAGTCTAATTGACTAGGTGGTCCACTACATGTGAGGTTAGATGAGGGTCAAAATGTAGTTTAACATCAAAATCTATCATGTGTAATTTTTGAGTGTCTATATTTTACCCCTTTTTGTTATGTGGGTTTGATTTTACTATATACAAAACAAAAATAGAGTGTTGTTCAAGCTCTAGTTATCCTACATATAGGAGGAGGTATTCCCCCTCAAACTGGGAGTTGATGAGGCAAAAGCAAAATCAGGTCAGTGTTTGATAAATGGTAAATGGAAAGTCATAAGGTGGGTGACGTATAAAGGTTTGGAATTTGAGATGAAAACATGTACACAAAATGTGACTAATGTATAAATCCAAGATCATGCAAAGACTAAAGTTGCTAATATTGGTAAAAATATGTTCAGTTCTAAAGGGACATATGACAATAATAATTGGTCCATAACATTGGTCATAGCTAACTGGGTCAGGCCTATAAATCCATATAGACAAGTTCAATGTTAGTCATAAGTATCTAGGGTAGGGATTTATCTTGAAAAACAACACAAGTGGTTAGGTCATGCATGAGGTGGTGTAAATTTCAAAAGTTCAACATGGCAAGATTGGTCGATGTTATCATAATGACCATGTAGGGTTATTGCAAAACATGTGAATAGTCTAGGTCAAAAATGACCAAAATTGAGGTGGACATGGTGTAATAGTTTGGTATGGGTTGGTATGGAATAGCTAAGATGATTTTAGATTCACTAGTCAAGTGGATGCTACCTATATAGTTCTGTAGACACAAAATCCAAAAAGAGCTTTAGGCCAAATGTAGTTCTTTAAAAATGTTAGATTTTAGGTGGGATTTTTTGTTGAAAAAGTGGGTAAAATAAAATAGGACCCCAACCATTGATGGTTAGGATTATCCATAAGATCAACCATTGATTGGCACCCTAACCATTGACAGTCAGGAAAAACACTAAGAAATCAAGTCATAAAAAGGAAAATGGTAATTCATTTTAACCATTTGAATTTTGTTTCTTAGTGCTTAAAAGTAGAGTGTTTGGTCATTTGGTCATTGGGTATGGATCTAGTTGAGGTGGAGAATTATGAGTGGGTGATTGCATTTTGTCTTAATGGAGGGTGGACAAAGACATAGCTAGGTGGTGGTATGAGGAATCTAACCATGGCAACAATTGTGAAACAAGGTAGGGGTTGTTTTAAAATTGATAGTGTAGTTGAACTATTTAAGTTGTGGAGTTGGATTGAGTAGGTTGAGGTGGGGTAGATAGGCTTTGTGAAAATTTCCCTGGGACATGATGGGGTGATGGGGGTATTATCCTATGGATGTGGATCCTACAGAGGCATTGACATGGGATGGTCATGTAGTAATGGCACTGGCAAGAACATAGGCCTAGATCATATGGTTATAGGGATAGGTGGCCATGTTATAGTAATAGATTGTCACCTTGTAGGGGTAGGTTACAACTTTGATTGGTGAGTGTGATACGAAGAGGACCTCCCTATATTTAGTGACTAAAAAGAGAGATTCATTGAGATGGGTAAGGGTGGATGTAGTAGTAGTAGGAGAACCACCTGGCATAGTTTCAAGGACATAATATCTAGACACCATTGAGGAGCTGAAATATTATGAGGTGAAAGTGATATCTCAACTAATAGTAGAGATGAGATATATATATTATAGGGCCAATTTAGCATGTGGTCCATCTATATCTACTCTAAGATAGTGGGACAAGCAGGGATGTCTGGGGGGGCACCATTAAATGGTAGTGTAGGTGTAGGTGCATAAGGGGCTAGTGGAAGTGGTGTACTAAGGGCTTGATAGATAGATTATGTATATGATTTTGATTTTGATATTGGCCTACGTGTTAATGATGTGAGATGTATATGAGAGAGAGAGACTTATACATTATTTTATGTATTTCCTTATTGATGTGCATGATGACCATGTTTTGATTATATTGATTATATTATTGATATTTGATTATATTTGATGATTATGTTGACATGATGATTATGTTTTTATGTTCATGATGTTGCATTGATGTATTATGATTATGATTTAATGATGGTGATGGATCATGGATGACATATATTATGTTTGCATGTTTATGGTTATCATTGACTCTTTATTTTATGCATTTGGTGATGGTTATGATATATGGTGATGATGATGTGGTTTGAAAAGATTTTGTTGATTAATTTATTTATGGTTATTTAGTTTAGTTTGCACATGATCGTGAATATTTGATAGATAAGTTTTGATGATGTTATTTAGGAGATGATTATAACAATGTGGTTAGATAGGATGAGGGTGTAACATTGTTTTTAAAATAATGTGATAATGTGGTTCATAGATAGGATGATATTTTGTTGTAAGGATGATTATGATGACATTTGATGATGATCTTATGATGTTCTAATGTTCTAATGGTATGTTGTGATTTTTTATGATTTTATGGTTCTTAATGTTTTATTGAGGGGTAGGATATGGTTTATATTTGACTTGTTCATGGTTCATAATGTTATGGGAATATAATGAAAGCACACAAAGTAGTCATAGATTAACAAATTAAATGTGAGAAAGAGATAAAAATCAAGAGACATATGGCCACATGAACTAATGAATAGAGGGTAAGAAAAAGGCATGATGTTTTTAGTTGTCAAGGATCTTATAACCAGAAACCATAGTTGGATTCACTTAGTGAACATAATCCTATCAAATACTTTGCAAGAGCATGTTTTTATTGTGAAAGAGGGTGTCTTGATCATTTTTTATCAAGTAAGGTCATAGTCCCTTGATTTCAGAGAGGGATTGATGGGAAGGGAGGTGATAAGTAGATGGTTGAATGTTAAATAGGTGAAATGGTAACCTAATGTAGGTTAGCTTACCCCTTCTATAGGTGACCAGATAAACACAATAGACAAGTTCATGCCTTAATATGATATGTAGACTGAGCAATATGATAAGTCTACCTATGCCATATACAAGAGCCAATTGTGGTGTAATGGGATAATATGTAGACTGATCAATGTGGGAAGTCTACAAATGACACTTATAAGAGCTAATTATGGCTTACTTACTTTGATTTTGACATAGGTTTATTTGTTGCTTTTGTTATTTTGATAAGTTGTTGAAGTTAATCAATGCAGGAAGCTTTAACTGATTATTTCTTAGCCATACTTCAAGGGAGTGGTCTAAAATTAGATTTTTATAGCTATCCCTTAAGGCATTAGTCTATTTTTAAGTAATTTTAATTATTAGGTAGTTATCCTTCAAGGGAATAGTCTACAATGCTAGAGATATGGACCCACATAAATTTGATTACAAAATTAGACATGGAAAAGTCTATTTAGGCTTAAATTTTTACCTTTATGGAGGCAAGACTTTAGCATAAAAGGCTAATGATAGATGGAGAAAGTGGTTTTAAAATATAATTGATCACGAGATTCCATCTAATTAGAGATGAAAATTATCTTGAGAACCATGCCATGGATAGAGCCATGGTGCCCATGCTTAGGATTAGGCTATAACTATGATGGGTAATCACATGGTTCTATGTTGTAATTAATTATTCCCAAAGGGATTAGGGATATGTAGGTGAAAGGTAGTGAAAATATCATAGACCAAGGGACAAGCTTAGGTTAGATACAAAAGTGAGTTTGATCCTCATTTCAATAATAGAAAGGATGAAAATGTGAAGCGTTGAGAGGCTCAAGTTATAGTTTGCCTTTGAGAGAGGATAAATGATAAGATCTTGGTCCATTATTATGGGTTATAATGTAGGGTCTAAGCCAATTAAAAATAAACTTTTCCTTTTTTCTCTTCTTCATATTAGTTACATGTTGGTTTTCCTTAAGGATAAGGTCTTTGATGTTGAACTCTCACTCTTTCAGGTGTTTATTGTATGTGTGTTTGACTCATTCATGATAGACATAAAGATGATTAAGTGATGTAAGGTAATTTTCATCAAGGAGTTCAAGACACGTGAGTCATTCTTTCCTATAGACACTCTCAAAAATGATTTCATACAATGATATGTGAAGTGATTAGATCTAGTCTTCAAGAGGCAAGATTCCTTAGCTCTAAAGATGAGAGAGAAAGTGGTAGGACCTATAGAGGTTTGAATGCTAGTGTGATAGGCCCATAAAGTGAAATAGATATGTAAGTGTCAATCTTGACTTAAAGCACTGACTACTTTGGTGAGCATTTTTATGAGAGTTTTGTTAGAGGATTCCACTTGTCCATTAGCTTATGGATGACAAGGCAAGGAAAATATTAACTTGATGCCAAAATCATTGCAAAGACCTTGGAATTTCTAGTTTTTAAAATATTTTCAATTATCAGTGATGATCTTATGGGAAACACTAAAATAGTAAATGATATGGTGATTGATGAAGTCAATATTTGTTTTAGATTTGGTAGATATAATGGGGATGGCCTCCACCCATTTGCTTAAATATTTATTGGTGTCATTGTGAATAATGGGGACTGATTTCCCAAATAAGGTCAAGACCCCATTGTGAAAAGGGCCAATAGTCTTTGGAGACTTGAAGGCCATGAGGAGGTGCATGATGTAAGTTAGAATGTTGTTGACATTTGATAAATTTATTTACATAGTTGTAATAGTCTTGATTGAGGGTGGGCCAATAGTATCCAAGGTGAAGGATACACTTAGCAATAGCTAGGCCACTAAAGTGTCCCCCACATATTTTATCATGCATTTCTATGATATCATGGGAGGCATGATGACTATGTAGATAATAGAGAAGGATGTCATCAAATCCATGCTTTAAAAGGATTCCCCTAGTATGTTGTAATAATAGGTACTCTAAATAAAATATCTTCAAGCATTCTTCAAAAGGTTGGGAGGAATAATGCCAAGGTTGAGGTAGTCAAAAGTTTGGTCATACCAAATGTCAGAAGGAGATGTCTCTACACTAAAAATGGTAGGAAGATCAAAAATGATATATGAGGGTGTTATAAAATGGTTGATGGTGAAAAATAATTTATATTTGGTAGGGTGAGATGGGATTTAGGAAGCAAAGGATGCCATCATATCTATGAACTTATTAGTAGATCGAGGAATTGACTAGATAGTGTAACAATCGAATGATGCTAAGAGTACATCCAAGAGTTTATTTTACTTTAAGAGGACAACATTTTTACATTAATAAGATCCTATGACTTGGTTGATGATTAGTTGGGAGTTGCCAAAGATACTGATTGTTTTGAATCTCAAGGCTAGGGTAGTTTGGAGACCTATGACTAAGGCTTCATATTCAACGATGTTGTTGGTGCATTCAAAATCAAGTTTAAAGGAAAGGGGAAGAGGTTCACCCTTAAGGGGAAAGAGGATAACTCTGGCACCCCCACCATTTTGGAATTTAGAGCCATCAAAAAACATGGTCATTTGATAGGTGGGTTATTCCTAAGAAAGAGTTGCAATGGACTCATCTAGGAAGGCAAGAGGAAAAGGTTGATTGTTTGGTAGTGGGGCCTCAACTAGTTTTTCCATGATGACTTGTCATTTAATGTAATTTTTTAGAAGGAACTAAAGATTGAACTCAGCTAGGAGCATGAGCCACTTAGCCATACACTATTTTTGGTATGGTTTTGAGTGCATATACTTGAGTGGGTCAGTGTTGGTGATGACATGTGTTTTATGATTAAGAAGTTAGTGATAGAGTTTGGAGGCCATGAAGACTAAGGCAAGGTAGATTTTTTTAGGATGGGTATACCAAGTCATATTTGATAAGGGTGTGGTTAATGTAATAAATGTCTTGCCCTTTATTTTGTTCATCATGATGAGAGATCATTTCCCCTAGGGAATGATTTGTGGTAGATATATATAGTTAAAATGGTTGTTCTTCCATAAGAGGGATGAGGATAGGTGGAGAGAGAAAATACTCCTTGATTGAATCAAAGGATTGTTGACATTCTTTGGTCCACTTAAAATATGTGTCTTTCTTTAGGATGTGGTGGAAAGGTTGGCATCAATCATATAACTAGGAGATGAAGTAATAGATGGATTTTAGTTTGCCCTAGAGGATGTAGATTTGTGTAAGGTTATTTGGATGAGGCATCTCTAAGATTGCTCAAACTTAGGTGGGGTCTATTTCAATTCCACAGAGAGAGATGATGAAACCAAGAAGTTTTCATGATAAGACTCTAATGATACATTTCTTGGGGTTGAGCTTGACATGATGATGGTGAAAAAATATAGATGATCCTTACTGTGTTTAGATTTCCCATGGAGATCATCCACATAGTCCTCTATGATTTTATGGATGAGATCATGAAATATATAAGTCATGGCCCATTGATAGGTTGTTCCATCATTATTTAGTTTAAAGGGCATGACCCTATAGTAAAAGGTTCCCCATGGGGTGATGAAGGAATTTTTATGCTGATATTTAGGGGTAATAAAGATCTGAATAAATTAAAAAAACCATCCATGAGAGATAACATTTCATGGCCAGTTGTATGATCAACAAGTTGGTCGATGTTCAATAAAGGAAAGTCATCCTTTGGGCAAGTGAGGTTGAGGTCATTAAATTTGATGTAGATATGAAGTCCCCCTATGGTTTTTGTGATGGGAATGATGTTAGAAAGCCATTATGGATAGTTTATTGGTTGAATAAAGTCGACAGATAAGAGATGTTAAAGCTCTTATTTGATAAGGAAGGTTATGCTAGGATTCATTATACTAAGATTTTGTTGAACTAGATTATCCTTAGGATGGGTGATAATGTTGTGGAGGTTAATAAAAGGGTCAATTCTAGGCATATCCTAATAGGAATAAGTGAAAACTATGCTACGATCTTAAAGGCAAGAAGGGTAATTTTATTGCTCAGTGGAATTTAATGATTGGTCAGTTTTGATGATATGGGGGTTATACTGAGTTCTCAAATTAAAATCAATAGTGGATTCATTCATCATGGTTTAGTTCTTAGGAGGGAGGTATTTATGAATTGAGGAATCCCCCACACTGAGGTAGGTGATAATAGAATCATCATCCTAACATTGGATGGTGTTGATGGTAGGAGACTTACATGCAATCATTTTAGGATGGATGAGGGGAAGGGTTTTAGTTAAGCCATTTTTTTGATGGGTCAGGGGGCCTAAAATAATAGTATTGATAAAAATAGTTAGATGGTATGATATCAATGTCCTTAGACTTGGCGGGAGATGGGGTTTTTGAGGATGGAGGTTCTTCATCGATGGTGGCAATGAGTTTTGGTGATGTGGGTTCTTTCGGTGGTACAAACCCAAGGCTAAAGAACTCACGTTGTTTATGAGTTTTGATGATGGGTACATCATGAAGTCATTGTTCATAAAGGCTAAGACCAAACCCCTTCCAAGTGCTCCTATAAAGGTAAGCTTTAGCAAAGGCTGGTTTGTCTAGGTAGAAAAAATTAGTGGTGAATGGTCAGATGAATAGGGTAATGGTAGGATCAAGAAGTGGCTAATCAAGTCTCCCATAAAATAAATTTACTTGATTGTTGGGTATCCCAAAAGGGATGATAGTTATAATGATGGGATTTTAGGAAGGGTCATATTTGAGATTCCCATATTCTTGTAGAGTAGGGAAAGCATCCAAGGCTAAAAGGTGATATTCCCCATGAGAGAGTCATTGAAATGTGGATTGCAAAGGGTCCTCAACTAGAATTTGGGATGAAGGGATGGTTGATGCTTCATCATTATGGTGAGAAGAAATGTTGGAAGTTTTGGTTGGTGTGGTGGTTTTTTTAGAAGTTGGGTATGAAGTAAATCAAAGAGGAATAAGAATGTCATTAGGCTAGTATGTCATATTACAAGAGGCAAAGGGACTGGGGTCAGCTTTGATGGTAATAACTTATCCCTCATGCTCAAATTTGACACATCAATGTAAGGTGGAAGGGATTCAACTCATAGCATGGATCCAAGGGCATCTAAGTAAGACATTATATTGAAAAATGGCTTGGGAATAGTATGAGGCCCCAATCAGATGTGGACAATAATGGTCCCTAAGGTGGTGGCCATGGTATCATTAAAGGAGTGAAGGACCATTGTACTTTCTAATATGATGTTTTGTAGTGGCTAAATTTGGTCATATGAATTAGAGGAGATAATGTTGATGTTAGCTCATCCATCAATCATAACCCTCTTGATGTGGGTTTGATTGATGTATGTGATAATAAAAGGGGGAGGATCAAAATCATTAGGATAAGTGGGAGGTATTTCAAAATCCTAAAAGGTTATGAGATCAAAAAGTTAGAGGGATCCCAAAAATTATGTAAGAAGTTGAGGATCATCTAGATGAACCTCTATAGATTGTAGAGCCTTGATCCGTGTTTGATGATGGTGGGGCAAGGTGTCGATTAGTTCATATAGGTTTATTTTCACTAGTGTTTGGTGAAGTTATTTCAACACAATATGCTAGATAGATGCTAAAGGGTTGGAGGGAGAAGGTCATAGAATAAATAATTTGGGTTTGGGTGGTTGTGAAGGTGAGGGTGCATATGTTTGGGTTTGGTTGGTGGATTAAGGGGTTAAAGGGGTGATTCCATGGAATTAATGATTTGGTTTTTCCCTTGTCTCTTTGTTAGGCTTGGGATCACATAACCACATGAATAATGTGGATAAGGGGGTTTTTAAGGTTTGATTCTTGATTTGGTTCCTCCTCTTCACTCTTGGATGGGATTGGGGGAGTAGGTAAAGGTTGGGTAGGTTGGGTGGATGGATGGATGGTAAGATTGGTAACGGGGGTAAGAAGGGTTCATATGATAATAGATCATCCTCATCATAAAGGCTATGAACAAGTTCTTAGAGAGATTTGTAGTTATCCTTGTCATGTCTTAATGCCCTGTGATATGGATAGATCAAGTTATCATTGAACTAGGAAGGTTGGTATTAGAAGGGTAGAATAGATTGATAGGTGGTAGGCTAATAGAGGAAGTTTACAACAACCTATATAAGATAGTTGAGTAGGATTCATTCAAAGGTGTTGAAGGTGATGGGTTTATAGTTTTAGGAGTGGAACATTCTTGGGAGTAGGCTTGACTATGGAATTTGTGGTTGGAGGAATAGTTTTAGTTGGTGTTTTTGGTTGGGTTTTCTTGGTTACGGTCAGTTTGGGGGTTGGAGATTTGGATATAAAAGACTTGGATGATGAAGGTTTAGCTATAGGTGGGAAAGTAGAGGTAGATAAGTTGGTTAAAAATGATGGATAACTAGATGGTTTGATGAGTGTAGATGGATAAAAAGGGGTTGGTTTCTTAGAAGAAGAATAGTTAACTAGAATGGCATAAGGATGAGGTCTTAAGATGGAAGGTAAGTGGGAAAGAGGTGGCATGGGTCTAGTTTGAGGTGGAGGTTTGGGTAACTCTATCTTCTTAGTTGGTTTAGTTGGATTATTTTTTGTGAGCTAGATGGGGTTAAATCCAACATCAAAGGGAGATGAGTGTGACTAGGTGTGGGAAGTATTCTTAAGTTTTTGATTGGTTTGGTGAGATAAGTGTAAGGTTATTTGGAAATTTTAGGTGGAGGTGGTTGGGAGGGTTTAATTACGGTCTTAAAAGAGGTATTTGGTAAAGAAGTAATAATGGGTTTAAGGGTGGATTAAATAGAGGTTGATGATTTAGATTTGTTTTGGTAAGGGAGCCTAAGATGATGACAAAAAGTGGATCTATCAAATTTGGGTTGAGAAGTGAATTCTAAACTTTAAACTAGCCTAAAAAGGGCTTGTAGATGGGATTATTTTCTTGGTCATTAGTTTTAAATCTTAAGCCCTTAGGTGGAGAATAGGGAATGGTTTATTTAATTTTGATGGAGGGTTCCAAAATTGGTGGTTATGTATATGAGGTAATCTCCTCTTGTGGGATGGTTTTCAAAGAGGAAATAAATGGTTCAATGATAGGGGAGGTAGGCATGGTGTCCTCAAGTAAAGGAATGTATAGAGTTATTTACATTTTTTGGGTGTCTAAAGAAATGGAGGGTGGTTTTACCACTTGAATGGGTGGAGTGGAAGAAGAAGGAATACTTATAGTGTAGGTTGTCATCTTTGGTGTTTCCATCAAAGGAGCTGTTGATAAAGTTAAGGTCTCATCAAGTGTAAAGAGAGGGGTGGTTAATTATTCCATTTGGGTATCTAAAGAAATAGGTGGTGAGTTCATGGTTTTCATTTGGGTGATTGAGGTAATGTTCTCTTCAATAATGGGCTCATTATTAATAGAATTGATTGTATGTGCCTCACAAGAGTGAGATGATTCAAGTTGGTTATCATGGTGTTGGGTAGAAGGAGTGTGATTGGGAAAAGGTTTATGGAAGATGTCAATAGACTAATTGGGAGGTGCATTATGATTATGAAATATAAGTTCTCCACTATCAATGAAATTTTAGATAATACTCTTAAAGGTATTACATCTATTAATGTCATGTCCTACAAATCGATGAAAGGCACAATGGTCATTTTCATTATACCACCCTGGTATAGGGAGAAAAGCATCAAATTGTTGGGGTGGTTAAATAGGTGGAAGTTATATGAGGTTGGATTTGAGAAACTTATCCAAAACTAATGCATAAGATTCTCCAATGGGAGTATATTATTTTGGAGGTGCTCGATTTTAGTTTTAGTTTTGCTGAGAGGGAGGGTTGGAAGAATTGGTTCAAGGTGGTTGGTTGACAGTTGTAGGTGGAGTGGTTTTTAGAATAAATGAGTTTTTGGATGATTTTTTTTGGTATTAGATTGGTTAGTGGTTTTGGTATAGGAAGGGTCATTGGATGTAAAGATGGAATTTTTTTCTATAATTTCAATTTCCCTTCATCAATGGCCCAATTTTATAGTTTACGTGCCATGGGGAATGCCTCATCAAAATTTTGGAAGGTTTGAACTTGAAGAGTGGGGGAAATATGTTTGGCACAACCCTAAAAGAAGATTTCAATCAATTTTGGTTGGGGTAATTAGAAATAAAGTTGGTTGATGAGAGCTCTCCATCTAGAAACAAAATCAATAATTGACTCATCATCAAATTGCTTAGTGGAATAAAGGTCAGTAATAGAAACCTCTTTAGATATATTTACTGAGAAATGCTCTAAGAATATTTGTGTCAGTTGGGGGAAAAAAATATCGAGTGTGTGGGAAGAGCACTATACCAATCAAAGGCAGGTCCCGATAAGGACATGATAAATTTTGAAGAAGGAGAGTATCATTGTATGAGATCAAATGAAAATAATGATGAAATACTCTCAAATGTTGTTGGGGGTTCTCCTTGTCTTGGAATTTGGAAAACTTGAGCAATTCTTATTGAGGAGGATAGGAATGGATGGGAATAGATGGAGGAATGGGTTCATTATAAATTTGATCATAGGATAAAATGTTATGAGACCCATATACGGATGATTCCAAGTTGGTAATTTTGTCCATTAACATCTTGATCAAATTTGGTTGGGGTTAGGAAGATAAATAATTAAGGGGCACATTTTATTGAGGTTGGTTGACAGTTATGTTTGGATAAATGATAAAAGGTTATGAAGAATCCACATATTGGTAAGTGGTTATAAGAGGTTGAGATGGTGCCCCATAGGGGTTAATTGGAAAAAAAAAATTGAGTGAAAGGTGTTATGTATCCCTTTAGGTTAGGGACATACTGATAGGTTTTTATGGGTACTTGTTGAGGGTTAGATGTGGGTTGACTTAAAGGTATGACTGAGGTAGTGGGTTGAGTTTAGATAGGTTAAGGTTGAGTGGTGACTCTAGTGCTAATAAGTGGAAGTGTTTTAGGTATATAAAGTACCAAATACTGAAATGGTGTGGAAGTTGATGGATTGGTTGAGAAAAGGGGAAGGGTATAAATCAGGGTATAAGATAACCCCATGGTAGGTGGAGCATAGGTGACTAAGGGTAAAGTTGAACCTATATGGGAAGTGTTAGGTGTCGTAGGAGGTTTTTGGTTGGAGGTTAGAATATTGAATTTGGTTTGGGTAGTGGTAGTAGATGGGATGTTAGAGGAAGAAAAGGTTTGGGTGAGCAAGGGCTAGGTTGAGGTGGTACCCACCATAAGATGGGGAGGAATAACATAAGGAGGGTCTGTATGAGGAACTAAAGAAATAGAGGTATGGTGAGGTAGGGTGTTAATATAGTGTTGAAGGGCCACTAGATTATAATCAAAGAGGGAATGAAGTCCACATCACCATCATAAAAAACTAGGATTCTAGTAGGAGGGGGAGAAAAATGAGGTGAATCCTCATCATTAGAATTATATTCCATGGAAGAAAAAGAAGAAGGTGGTGGTTTATTGGCTTGGTTTCTCAACTGTTGTCTAGTACAGACCATATGAGAAAATAGGAAATAATATAACAAAACTCACACCTCAAACAAAGACCAATCAAAAGAAAAGAATTCAAGGTAAATAATACATACACTGAAAGTTCCTTAAATCCTAGGACTCTTTTTAGATCACTTTTGGCTTATGCCTTAGAAAGTGTGAAGAGAGAATTTGGCTTGTAGATCAATTACTAAAGAGGTAATATAAGGTTGGTTTTAGATTGTTTAGGCACTCAAGAAATAAATTATGCTGAACTTCAATACGTGGCTTGGTATTGAGGGCTACCCCCTCACTTCACGGTCCCATAGTGGTAAGAGTGTTGGATGCTTAGCCAAAATATACTGAGTTCAAAGTTTATTCTCAACTAGAGAGATAAGTTGGTTATCCCCTTGGTTGTGAAATCCAAGTGGGATAGCCAAGAAGGGGTAAGGTTACCACTAGGTGATGAAATCCTAGTTGGGCCTTGTCTCAGGTATGTTTTGATGTGTTAATTATTTTCTAGTTTGGCTTGGTGTGTTAATTATTTTGTAGTTTGGCAAGGGTAAAAGATATGATTAGTTAATTTTACTCCTAAGTTACTAGATGAACTAAGACAATCAATCAATGAATGTATGCAAGAGGTTTATTTTAAGACCAAAAAGAAATTTTCAAATTTCATTCGATGAGAAAACAATAAAGGAAGTAAAAGGGAACTAGGTCCCACTAGGCATGCCAATTTTTTTAGTTAATTTCACTCATTTCTTAATTTTGAAAGTAAATAATGAAAATAGTAATAGGGTGTGTAGAAGAACACCTAGTAAAGTGCGTGTGTGAATCTAGATGATGGTGGGAACTCATCTTTGGCTTGGAAGGAATAACTTACAAATAAGATAGACACTAGAAAATGGGGTTGCTAGCAAATAGATGAGTAGATTGCCTAGAGTGAGCTAGATCCATGAAGCACATGGATTTATAAAAGGCCATCAATCCACTGTTATAAGAATTAAGTTGATATAAACAAAAGGAAAGGATACTTGAATTTAATAATATGAAATTAAATGCATGCAAGGAAGAGAAGATAAATTCTTTTCATTAAAGAAAATAACTAAAATAACAAATGTGGTTCAATACTTATGCTATAATAGTTTGGGGTTTGGTCCAAAAAATCAAAAAAGTTACTATAATAAGGAAGAAATAAAGAAAGTTATGTTTGGATGGGGTTACAGGGCTAGAAATAAGTTGATGTGTTTTTATGCCATAGTGACTATCATCAATCAGGTGAACCATTAGTGGTTTAGGCTGACTATCAATGGTTGGGTAACCATCGATGGTTGAAGGAACCATCGATAGTTAGGTTAACCATCAGTAATTACCTGTGTAAATCTAGAAATGATTAGGAAAAGGTGCAGATTAGGTATTTGGAAAAAAAAGGTATATTACGGTGTTGAGAGGTGGAGAATAATATATTGATGGGTATGATAGGTCAAGGATATTAGAAATAAGATAAATCAATAAAATAATCAAAATATAATTGAAATTTGATGGGGGAAGGTTGAAGGGATTAGGTCAGAGTGATGGTATTTTGGCTTTCAAAAGTAATTTTGATAAGGCTTTGGGTCTCCAATGATGCAAATTCCTTGCTAAAAGGATGTTTAATACATGTATGAAAGAGAACTTGGATGCAATATATTGATTTTGGATCATAGATCCATTTTACTTCCTCCTCTTTGCTTTTTATAGGATGAAGTTGCTAATTAGGATAGATGAAGTTACTAATTTGATAAGGGATAAAGTTACCAATTCTTGATGTTTTAAAGCAAGTTTTGAAAGAAATTTGTGGTTTATGGAAATACTTATCTCGCATAAGGATGCCAATTCTTTAAAGTTTTAAAGCAATCTTAAAGACCTAGGTATTGATGGTCAGGCTAACCATCAATGGTTAGGCTGACCATCAATGGTCAAGGGGTTGAAAAAAAAATAGTTAAAAGGAAGTTAAAAATGGTGAGTTAAATGATTTAGCCAAATGTGCTAGAGATTTTATAGGGTCAATTTAGTAAATGAGTATAATTGACTAGGTGGTCCACTAGACATGAGGTCGGATAAGGGTTAAAAGGTAGTTTGGCATCAAAAGCTATTGTGTGTAGTTTTTGAGTGTCTACAAACATCTAATGGAGCCCTTGAGTATCCTTAAGGCAAAACAACTTCTACGTTGACCTCATTATCTATGTTCACAACTCCTTGGGTAGAAACTACATCAATCCCTTTCATGACTGCAGGTCCTTGATCAGTATAAAGACATTCACCTTCATGCTTTAGAGAATACTTGAGAACATGATAGTTAGTCTCATTAGTAATCTCAACATTAGATATGTAATCTCTTTGGGAAAAGGATACTTACCCAACTTGTCAAATTCTTTTCATATGGCATTTAGCCTTTTCCATAGTTCCTCTTCATTCACAACACAATGTGATCAAGGAATTTGACTCAAGAGAGTAGGTTAGTATAGTGTTATTTCCAAAAACAATGAAATCAACACACTAAAAAGATAACATATCTAGGCATATGCCATTAAGGGAGCTTAGTGAAAAAACATATTGAAAACACAACTAAAATGTAAAGAAATGACAACTTCCTTACCTTCCTTAATTGCTCCAAAATAGTTCTTCATTAGCTTGTTCATATTGTGCTCAAAAGGTATTCATCAATGTCCTTCATTATATCTATATCCTCTTGGAACCATGGTTGTATTTATGTATTGTATTAACGTTTCTTTAATATGGCTTGGCTTGGCTCAATTTTGGCATTATAACACTATGCATTTGCTTGATGAATCAAATCCTACATTATAACTCTACTATGTTCCAATCTCTCTCAATGAAGATCTCTATGCTTGCTTTTATAGGCTTTGAAATGACTTGGAATGAGTTAGAACCTAACCTTATTTTGGCATAGTTAACTTGATTAGGGTTAAAAGGTGTCAAATGGTCACGATTAGCATGGAATAAGCATGGGTGGGATATTTTCCAAAAATAACAATTCAAAAAAGGTAATGATTAAAACCTAGAATATTTCTTGATTTTTTATTTTTCCATTTTTGATAATTACTTTAATTTCTCATGGATGAATTCAATTAAGATTTTATTAGGATTTTAATATTAATTAATCTCTTTTAGGATTTTGTAATGTTTGAGATTTTGATTTAACTCAATGTGTGCATTTGACTTATTTAATTGATTTTTGAGCCAATAAAACATGTTATGAAGCCAAATTTGAGATTTTTAGAGATTATTAGGGTAGAGTTTTATAGGTTGGTAAGAATTTATCTAAATCTATGTATAAATCCATTGGTGGCCAATTTTAGGTGTTTATAGTTTGCCCCTATTTAGGAAGGCATTGCATGCTGTAAGCATAGTAACATCTTCTCAAAGAATAAAAATATTATGTGTACTTACAAATTTAATGGAAATGGATGAAATGTAGGGTGCCCTATTTAGGGAGTGGTTCGAAAAAAGGGTGGCAAATGGTCCCTTGAAAGAAGGAATCTAGTGGACCAAACAAATGAAAATGATGGGGTGATAACACAATGATTTGGCCAAAGTTGGTCAAAATCACTAAGAATACAAGTGGGATGGTTTACAATGGTTATCCCAAAGGTAGTTATTAGCATTATACCCCGATAGTGACAAACATAGTATGATAACATAATGATTTTCCAAAAGGTGGTTATAATCACTGAGAAGATGGAGCTGCCCTATTTAGGATATGAAAATAGGATAAAAAAATTCCCCAAATGGGACAAATAAAGTGAATGAATTTACCAAAGTTTTTTATAATAATTAACCCTCAAATTGGTGATAACACAATGATTTTCCCAAAGGTAGTTACAATCATTGAGAATGTAGGTGAGATAGTGTACAATGGTTTACCCAAAGGTGGTTATAATCATTAGAACTCAATAATGGTAAACATGATTGATAAATAATGATTGAAAATATGATGACAACTTGATACATAGGATAAAGATGAATTTGGGCAAACCACTAGTAGGGAGATGCTCGTCTGAACTAACAAAAGTTGAAATTATTTATTTACTATGTTTGGGATATGATTGGGATTATTTCTGATGTTTGTGCCAAGGAGATATCAATGATTCACTATTATATAGACTTAATTAAGCTAATTTTTGCTATATCATGTGTTGGTAGGCATCATGATAGAACACCATAAGGGCTTGGATGAAATATGCATAAGGATTGACTCTTGTGATCCAAAACATGATGACAATGTAGACATATAAATGTGAAGGAATCACCTAATGAATGCACATAGACTGAATCAAGGAAATAATGTTGAAAGTAAATAAATAGGTACACAAACAGCAAACAAAACAAACAAAGAAACACACAATAGTTAGTGATAATGTTAGTATAAATAATATACATAACCAACGTGATGAACATTGCCCCTAGAAAATAGACAACACACAAACAAACAAACATGATGGGGAAATAGAAGAAAAGGAAGAGGGTGGATGAGATGTCTCCATATGCATTAGGAAAGTGGATGTTTCCTACATAGTTTCATGGATATGATATCCAACAAAGCTTTAGGCTGAATTTAGTTCTCCCAAGAAATGGAAAGAAAATGATGATAATAAAAAAAAATAGATGATGGATGTGATAGAAGAATAGGAATGAACTCACAAAATGGTGAGAGCATGGGATAAAATACCAAAAGGGATGGGGAAACTAAGTGATAAGTGATTTCTTGTGACTTAGTAAGGGTTCCCAGAATCTTTAAGGTAATGAAGTGATCAATGTTTTTCATATTTCTAAATGATTTTATAAATGGTTTTTGAATTTTTAGCATCTCAACTCGATTGAGAATGATGAGATACTAAATGATCCAATCTCAAAAAATAGTGAGAGTATGGAAAAATTAAATGGATGATTTAAAAATGGTGAGAGCATGATGGAAAGGGGGACTGAGCTAACCTCAAAAAGGATTGAGCATGACCCATATAGTCCCAAAATGGCCCTAGTTCATATTAGTTCCACCTTAAAGCAAAGGAATCTAAGTAGTGTAGTAGCCAATAAAAATAAAATAGGCACAATTGGTATGATGGCATAATATGACATAGGAATGAAAAGTTGGTATGTCAAGGCTAAATAAATAAATATTACTCCTAATTTTCCCATAGGTGGTTATAACTAGGATACAACAAATCAGATTAATGATACTAATTTTCCCATAGGTGGTTATAATTAGTAGCAAGACTGGTGAGACACTTATTTTCCCCTGTAAGTGGATATAATCATGATCAAATAAATAAAAATGATAATAAAGGAACATGAAAAGAAGGATACAACTACCAAAACTTCTGCCTTACTTCTCTAAAATAATACCTCTATCTAGAATGCTTGAAATAACTATTGAAATTGATTTGATTCTTTATGCTGAAACATGAAACCAATGGATGAACCAAGGTTAAATGGGCCATGTGGGGAGTGATAAAAAAATGTTTTGGTTGATAAAATATAATGGTATAATGGATAAGTGATAGGCAAAATGATATGATGGTATATTGATAGGATGATATAATGGTATGGTACAAATAAGAATATTGATAATATGGTACAACTTGAAATGGTCCTCATAGAAAATACATTGAGTCACTCAAACATATTACCTCTTGAGATGTATAATGCTTATAGGATCATCAAGTCCATACCCATATGGCATGGTGAGATTGTATGATCCTAAGCCATATTCTATAATAATGATGAAGGGACCTACCTAATTAGGTTTGAACTTGCCTTTATGCTTCTTTTTTGTCATGGTATTATTTTGGTTTTCTTTAAGAACAAGATCACAAAGTTTGAATTGTTTATGTTTCACATGTTGAATGTAGTGGCCATGGAGTCAGTTCTAATATGATTGAATTTTATTGAATACATCCATGCATTTATCATCAAGTAACTCTATATCTTGTAGGCAAGCTACTTGATAGTCTTCATCATCTAGAACATGATTCAAAGAGATGTGTAATGATGGTAACTTGACCTCAATGGGAAGAAGGGACTTAGTTCCATAAACAAGTGAGTATGGAGTGGATATTATTGGGGTGTGGTGAGTAGTATGGTATTCCTAGAGGGCACATAATATCTAAAGGTGCCAATCATGACTGACATCATTGATAATCTTTTTGAGATTTTTGACGATGGTTTTGTTTGATGTTTTAGCATGATCATTACCTTGGGGGTAATATGCCATGGAAAAGTGTTTTGATTTTTTATTTAGTACATATATTTTTGACATCCTTGTTCTTGAATGATCCTCTATTATTAGATATAAGGTCAAAAGGCATACCATAGTGGTCGATAAGATGATTGAAGATGAATTTGGAAATTTGATTTCTAATCACAAAAGTAAGGGGTATAGTTTCAACCCACTTAGTGAAATATTTTGTGGTGGTAAGGATATGTTTATGGCTATTTGATGAGGTGGGTTTTATCTTCCTAATGAGATCATGGTCCCATGTATCAAATGGCCATGGTGTCAACATTAGTTTTAATGTCTTGGCTAGGGCATGTATTAGATTGACAGTTGCATCTACATCCATCATTGACCAATAATAACTAGTACACAAGAGATTTTTGTAAAATATATCCCTATTGGTATAGGATCCACATACCCCTTTGTGAAACTCTCATAATGCTAGTATAGATTCTATTGAAGGTAAATAAAAAGGTAGAGTTACATCAAAACTATGGTGATATAGGGTTGGTTCGAGTAAGGTATAACATTAGGCATTGTGGATGAAGAATTTTGTTTGTTTTTTAGATAAGTCTAGTGGTAAAACATGGTAGTGTAAATAGGTATATATGTTATAATACCAAGTAGAGCTAGGACCAATAATATCATAGATCATTGTAATGTTTGATGGTTCATGAGATGACACTAATAAATTTTCAATGAAAAAATGTTATTCCTTGGTTTTATCTATTTGTCAAATAAAATATCCAATGATATCCATGTCATATTATATTTTATTACTCGCCCTTGGTATATGCTCAAACTAGATATTGATAATTTTCTATTTGAGAGTGTCGACCATGGCCTTGTAGGGAGACAATTTGTCATCTTTGGTTTGAAAGTGGTCTATAACCTTATTGATGATTAATTGAGAATCACCATAAACCTTTAGATGAGGTATGTTCCATTGTACTAATTATTGAATCCCTACAATGAGGGCTTCATATTTGGCCATGTTATTGGTATAAAAAAAATTGATTCATAATGACTTAGGGATTACATCCCTCTATGGTGTTATAAACAAAAGGCATGCCCCCAATCCATGTGTTATGAATGAACCATCAAAATATAGATTCCAGTGCTTCTCCTTAAGAGGTGTTTCAATGATGGTCATGATGGATTCATCAAGAAATTAGAATGTGAGTGGATCTATATCTGTAAGGGGTGCTTTAATAAGCTGATTAGTAAGAACTTACCACTTGATGGCTTTTTAGTTCACATATTCTATGTCAAACTCACTAAGAAGCATGATCCATTTGGCCATGTAGCCTTGTAAATCTATTTTAGATAATAGATACTTGAGCAGATATACTTTTGAAATTACCATGGTCTTATTGTTTAACATGTAATGTCATAGTTTTTGAGCTGTGAAGACTATAGCTAGATAAGCTTTTTTGATGGGTGTATAATTGTGTTCATATGTGACCAATGTATGACCTAGATAATACACTACATACTCTTTTCTATTATAATCATATAGAGCTATAAGTGGCCACAAGGCTTTGTCTATTCATGATAGATACAAAAGGAATGGTTTCCTTTGCATAGGAGGTAATAGGACTAGTGGATTTGAAAGATAGTCCTTTATCTATGGAAAAGCTTTCTAACAATCATTATCCCAAAGAAATGTCACACCCTTATTCATTAGATGTGTAAATGTGTGTCACTTATCAACCAATTGAGATATGAAGTGTTTGATGGATTGAATCTTACCCTGCAAACTATGGAGTTACTTTAGATTAGTTAGTGGTGGCATTTCTATTATAACTTGTACTTTGCCTAGATC
Organism: Torreya grandis; assembly: GCA_037957365.1. NCBI lineage: Eukaryota > Viridiplantae > Streptophyta > Pinopsida > Cupressales > Taxaceae > Torreya > Torreya grandis. The sequence continues at coordinate 919,992 of JARHVA010002910.1, read as the reverse complement.
AACTTTTATGCCCCTACAAGACATATTGAATCTAGATAATTTGCCTAATGTAACTCCAAAAACACATTTCTTGGGGTTAAGCCTGACTTTGTATTCATGTAATCTCTCAAATATCCTCCTCAATGCTATTGAATGATTGGCCTTGGTCTTTGATTTGCCTAGTATGCCATCGATGTAGTCTTTAATAATGTCATGCATCATATCATGAAATATGACTATCATGGACAGTTGATAGGTGGACCCTATTTTTTTAAGACCATTAATTTTTGCTTGAATGAGTTAAATTTACACCTACACAGGTGGATAGAAATTTAGTAGTTTTTGACTAACTATGTTTACAATATAAAGTTGCCAATAAAATTTTGCTTAGGTGAGAGCAGTTTTGAGGCAATAAGCCTTTTATATAGGAGTAAATAACTACTAAATGAATAAAAGTGGCCATTTTTGTCATAAAGAAGGCAAAAATTATGCTTCCAAGTTTGGATGCACATGGAATCTAGTGATGGGAAAAATAGATAGCTCCCTATTTGTTCACTATGGTATCATGATATGAGATGTGAACTGATAAGACATTCCTATTATGGGATGTGACTTTATTTATGATAATATTTAGAACATGAGCAAGGCTAAATATTTTTATCTTGGAGGTATGTTATATTTTCATGTCATACTAAGAGGTAAGTTGATTATAATTTCATTGATTTTTATTGTTGAAATACATACGTATACAACTAACATAACACTATTTTGATTAAGAAAATAGGTAAATTATTTTACCAAGTGGTTATTTCATTACTAAAACATAATCATTGGTGTTTCTATGTTGAAAAATATTTTGTAAAACTTATGATTGAATCTATTTTGGGAATCATAACGACTAGTTATTTAAATAGTCACCGGGATGACTACTCACTAAGAGGGGGAGGATGTTATAACCCTACCAAAAAATGTAGTGAAATTGTTATAGACACCTTGGTTCAACTAGTTTAACTTACCTCTTATTGACATTTGGATCATTATTATAGTTGATTATTCTAAATTATATGTTATGATTATGATTATCATGTCTAATTGCTTATGATTGATTCATTATTATAGTTGATGTTTATGATTAGTTCATTGATGGCATATGTTACTGTTTGTTCATATTGATTTTATTATTAATTGTTATTTAATTCTTGAGCATATACTATTGATGTTCCAATTGGTGATTGCAAGAATATGTCAAGTGAGCTAGGCTTGGTGGTGATCTTTGGTATTTGAGACAATAATGGGTAGGAGTTATGAGTAGTCAGATTGGTACTGATAAGTAAAATGCAATGTGACATCAAGTTTTAAGCTAATGGTCATTTTGGATCTTTTTCTTGCATTGGTTCATCTTTATTTAATTATTGTGTGTGTGTGTGTGTGTGTGTGTGTGTGTGTGTGTGTGTGTGTGTGTGTGTGTGTGTGTGTGTGTGTGTGTGTGTGTGTGTGTGTGTGTGTGTGTGTGTGTGTGTGTGTGTGTGTGTGTGTGTGTGTGTGTGTGTGTGTGTGTGTGAATTATTCTCTATTCCTTTTTGGGTTAGTGAATACTCTGGACTTTGTTCTCTTATCCCCATTTATATTTATATGCTCAATTTCTTTCTTGTGTTGGGTGTTATTGTCTAGGGTTGGACTTAAACCATAGCATTTTTGTTTAGCTTTTTATTTGGGCCATATTATTATTATTATTATTATTATTATTATTATTATTATTATTATTATTATTATTATTATTATTATTATTATTATTATTATTATTATTATATTTAATTGTGTATTATGCCTACATGAGCCTTGACTTGGCTCCCTAGGCATTTTGGGACATCCTGTTTCCATGAGGTCTTGGTAATAGCTTGTCATTAGATTGATGACTCAGATAGACATCATAGTGGGGATTTTGGTGAAGGGTCAACTTGGCACTAGAGACAATAAAATTATTTTAAACATGATTTTGTTGACTTACACTCCATGCCAAAGTTCTAGGTGGAGATTTTATTAATAATTATTATTGGTTGTTGGATCACTTACAAACACCCCCATTATTATTTTATGCATGATTAAGTTGAATTTTGCTCCACACAAGGGGTTGGAGGTGAATTTTTTTACTATTGTTTACTTTTGTGAGCGAAATTTTTATTTTTCTTGATGTTCTCATGAATATTTTAGGAAGTCCTTTTTAGTAAGAAAGGATTTGATATATTTATATACATTAATTTTTTTAGAAATAGGTATGGGCATCAAAATTTCCCTTGCCCAGAATAAACCCTAGGCCACTTATGATGAGAGGGGAGTTAGATGAGGAGTTCAGTGTTTGGAAGAAAAACCCATGACATCTTGAGGAGAGATGACGATGGACAATTAAAAAAAAAATCCTTAGATTCAACTGTCCCATTCTAGTAAGTGAGTTTTGGTTGTAATTTTTGTTGGTGATTGATAAAAAATGAACCCTTAATCCACCTAAATTGATTTAGTTGATTGGAATCCATTTGACAAGCATTGTTATATTTTTGGAATGCATTACCATTATATTTTATCCTAGTTTAATTCTGGGCAAATCAATATTTCTCCTCACATTTTGGGGGATTGGGTATTAGACTTACCTAGCTAATTGATTTGAGTAGTGGGCTACAAAAAATAAGTATACATTAGGTTCAATGACATATTACCCTACAATACCCTAATTATAGATTTTTAATTAAATGGAAATATATTGAGTTGATTATTTATAGATTAATGGAGTATTTGAATAGAAAATTAAAGAGGAGAATGAACCATTACAGGTTCACTATGAAGCCTTGAGGATTCTTAGTGAACCACTAATGCCCAAAATTTAAATACCCCAGTATTAGGGTGTGCATATTTCCCCATCTTCCTTATTGGAAAATGTTGTTATTATTAACCCTATGAGTTGGGCGACCCTCAAAGTCTAAATTTTGGAAATTTAGTTATGAATGCCATTATGCATGAGTATGGTGACCTAGTAATTTTAATTCTTATCTCTGATTTTTAAATAGAAATCTCTTTTTAATTGGATTATTTTGATGTAATTGCGTAAGCCTTTGAGGATGAACGAAATTGATATTACATGATGTTTTAATGGAAATGTATGTTATTATAGTAACTTGATTCTATTAGAATCCACCTTTTTAACTCCATATTGGTTTCCCCTTTAATCTATCTAAACCTCTATTTGATCATTTTAATCCTGTGTGGACAAGGAAAATGTAATACTGTTTAATCAAACCTCTTTGGACTGCATCTTATTATCCATAGATGAATGGATGTAGGTAAAAATATTTTTATGAATGGGCCAAATACCTTATTTTCAATAATTTATATATTCTTGTATTCCTATATGCTTTCTTTGTAATGTCACTATTGATGGTACCCTGTTGGGTGATGTCTTGATTTCATTTGTATGCAATATTATCTTATTTATTAAGTTATGTTATAAATTAAAGGCATACAAAAATTTATATAGTATGTGAAAGTGATGCAATGCTAGTTTAAACTCTACCAAATGACTTGTTTGTTGAAATGCTTTAAATTTATATTGTTTGATTGGTTTTCTTTCATGAAGTAACCTCCAATTATTGGAAGTTCATTGGCCATGCTAAATGCCTTTGATGATTTATTTAATTTATTATAAGGCAAGTATTGATAGGTTTTGATTGTATGAACTAATTATATACAAATAAAATGAAATAGTATAAGATGAATTCAAATAAATCTAGAGAAATAAATGCAAAAAAAATAATCAAAACTTCACAGTTAAGATATAAGAATCTTACATTGCAATTTGAGTCTGATTTTCTCTTATCAAGAATGTGGTGCTCACTCCTCCAATGCAAAGAGAGAATGGGCAACATTTTGGTGCAAAAGGGATGACTTTGATTTGTTTTGGTTTGCTTTGGATGCTATATTTTCAAATTAGAACTGCAAGTATGCTTGTGATCTCTTCAATATTCTATGAATGATTATGATTTCTAAAGATTTGTGATCCATTAAAAATGAGGATGTACAAGCTTATTTATAGAAACCTATAAAATGATAAAATGATGGAGGATCATTTATACTTTTTCAATGTTCCAAATGATCAACGGTTGAGGATAAGTCCTCATCTATGAGGATGGAGAGTGTTTCAACCTATGGGAGGAAAAAGAGGTGTTGGTTAGTTGACTCAACAAGACTTTGTCAAATGGCTTGACAAATCAAGGGATGAGTTATAAGAGGTGGATAAATTTATGTATTTGGTTGGGATGAGGTATAAAAAGTTGGCAGAGGTTTGAATAGGTGGAAAATATAGATTTAAATAATTAAAATAAATATTAAAAGGTGCATAATTGACTTTTTCAAAATGTTTGAATCAATCAATTATTTGATTTTAAGAAAAAATGTTAATTATTAATTTAAGAAGAATGATTAAATGATTTAGGTGTATTTTAACACTAAATAAAATTTAGGTGTCTACATTTTCCCCTCTTTAAAATGGTGTTGTGAAGAAATACTATTTCAAAGAATAGAAGCAGAGTGTTGATGATAGAAAAGAAAAAAATTGCCAAAAATGAATGAAAATAAGTGTGATGATGCCCCCTCGAGAATTTGTGTGAAAAATTAACAAATGTTTGAGATTAAATAAAAGAGGAAAGAGTTAAATGGATGAACAAAAAAATCAAATTAATTCAAAATTGATGTCAAATTTGCAAGATGTTGGTAAGGTAAAAGAGTTTCCCCTAGTTAATTAAAACTAGAGATTATGATTTTAAAATAAACAGTTTTAACCACTCATAGATTGCACACTTATTTTTGTTTGTTAATGACTTAAGAGTTTATTGAGTAAGTGTGGGAATGATATATCCCATCAATAATAAATTGTAGATATATAAATAGAAAAAGGAATTGATTTTGTAAATGATTGTGGATTTTATGCTTATAAATGATTTTAAGAGTTTGAAAACAATATTGAAATAAGGTTGATGTAATGCCATTTATAATATATTGAGAAGAAAGAGAAAAATGTTTAATGGGGGGTATGTAATTAGTTGGTGGGGGTAGAAAGATATAAATAGGAGCTTGGGTGATTAGGAAAATCATTTATGCAAATAATCTTCAAAAGTTAAGGCTAAAGAAGTGATTAGTGAGATGTTTGATATGAGGGTAGTGACTAAAAATAGATTGTATTCCTCACCATGAGCATCGAGTATAGTGAGTTAGGAATTTATAGAGACTTGAGAGGAGTGGGCCTTTGGTGAATCTCATTGTTTATTAAATATTTTGAATTTTTTAGCATTTATGGGGGTTTAAAAGTGATGAAAATGATTTCATCATTTACAAAATTGTGATTTTGTTGTCAATTTCATTGATTTCATTAGGGTAAATAGAAAAATAGTTGAAAATTGTAGTGAATTCATTAAATGGTGCAATGATTTCATTTTTTGGGGATTTTTGTGATTTCAATGTTATGGGTCACAATGAAATCACTCAACATGACATCAAAATCATTGAAATACATAGTGATTTTGTTGTAGAGAACAATGATGTTGTTAGTGGTGGTTTTGAAAAAGGTAGCAGTGAATTCATAGTATTTAAAAGCATTTTTGTTAAGACTTTCAAAATTTTAGGGGTTTTTTAATAATAGATGATGATGGTGTGAAATGAGATGAAATGTGTGATGGATAACAACTAGATGAGATAAATTGAAGTTTTGTAATGATGTTTTTAAAATTTGTATAGGGTTAATGTTGTTAATTTGTAGGAGGTATTACCAGTGATAGTGACACGAGAGCATAGATTAGTAGTGATGGCATGCATGTGTAGCTTCACATAGTATAAGTGGGGAGTCTTAGAGGATAGATGGATATATTACATTGATTATATGCCTAAGATGTGAGCTAATAGAGATTTATTGACTACATTAGTAGAGAGGTGGCATAGTGAGATGAGTACATTTCACTTGCCGACATGTGAGATGATTGTCACACTAGAGTATATCTATCTAATACTTGGGATTCCTATATGAGGTGAAATAGTGTACTTGGGATAGGATCCATAGGATGAGACATTATATTATATATTTGGTGAGGGTGGGATCCTAGTTTAGAGAGGTAGGATTGACATTGACTTTTGTAGGGACTTAGAGATGGACTCTCTTACTATTGTTCTGATGGTTGTTGTTAGTGGCATGTTATTTCCAAACAAGAGTGTTAGACTATGTTTGATTGGTTTATTAGATGTTATAAGTGACATGATGGAGATGGGAGAGAGGTTTTCATGGGTTCCATGTATATTATTGAGTATATATCAGGATTTACATCACTTTGTCTATTTAGACTAGGTGAAGATAAGGCCTTCTACACTACTAGAGGTTTGGTGTTGGGAGCACATCATGATTGAGAGATTAATTGGATATCTGAGTACTCAAGAGGAGGGTGAGCTAATGACATATGTATGGTGTTTTCTCCTTGGGGTATGAAGACCACACTTGGGTGACTTAGAGTTCTAGAAGAGAGATATGGATGAGTTAGGTGATGATCAGATCATTTAGAGACCATATATAGATATTGTATGTGATTGGCCTCATGAGGAACTACACATGGAATATGTGATGTCCCCATGTTACATCATTAAGAGATATGTATACATAATAGAGAGATATAGATCAAATAGGGTGATGAAATAGTTTGATGTGTGGTAGCATATTCTAGTTGGTCCACACGTGTTTGCTCAGTTGGTGCAAGAGATACCATAAAAGGGTATGAATATTGATATTATGATTATATAGGATAGTTAGATACATGTACAGATAATGAGATGGATGGATAAGAGAGATGTTAGCTATGTAGGGGGTTTGGATGGATATGTAGACTAGTGGGCTTAGAAAAGATTAGTGAGATTGACATTACCATATAGACCACCGTAGACATGGAGATAAAGACTAGTGGATAGCTTGAGTAGGAAGCCATAAGGCATAGGTTTAGAATCCTTGATTAGGAGGGTCATGGTAGGTAATAGAAGATGAGCATGTTCAATAGGATGAGACAAATGATGATCGATAGAGATTAGCTAGATGTAGGATGTGTCTATTATTGAGGTAGAGGATATGGATATTCTATGGGAGGTAGGTGTAGTTATTGATTTAGATGTAGAGCAAGTGATAGGAGGAGAGACTCCTATTATAGAGGTAGAGAGTGAGGAGGAGGATATAGGACATGAGACTATGGCTAGAGGACCATAGATTACATAGGCAAAGAGAGGATATATTGTAAGTTCATCATGAGATATAGAGGAGAATACTCTTATAAAGAGACTATGGGAGGAGATTCAAGATAGAGATAGAGAGATTGATGGCTTACATCATGAGGTATCCAAGTTATAGAGTGATATTTATAGTAAAAGGGATCAAAATATAGATATTTAAAGATTAAAGGTTGAGGTACATAGGTTATAGGACATTATGGATAGGATGGATGGGACTAATATGGTCACATGGGGGATGGCATGTGATGCAGAGATATAGATGTCCAATTACACACCTCTTATATAATGATATAGATAGGATATAAACATGGCTCGTACATTGATTGTAGAGGCTAGAGCACAACTTGTTGGAGAGGGATAGGTGGCTACCCTAGATAGGCTTATGAGGGATATGAAGTAGGATACATATTATAAGAGTCTATATGAGGAGGTTATACCACTAGATCAGTATGCATCATCTTTTAGAGAGTTATCTATGAGATAATTAGTGTTGACTATATCTATGCAACTAGTGGAGTCTAAGGGATCAGTGGGACAAGTACCATGTGTGATGGGTCATTCATGGGGTACACCATGGTGTGTAGAGATATTATTGAGAGTGGATGCTCCATCAGAGGGATAGGATGAGACTTATCTCTAGTTTGTATTAAGAGAGATGGATTGAATTATTGTATACATATTTTGAGATGTATATTTGTAGAGACACATTATATATATATATATATATATATATATATATATATATATAATGAGTTTTGGGATATGGACTTTACTTTATTAGTTTACATGGATATGGATGGACACATGGATATCACTATTTATACCTCTTACATATTTTTTTTATGTTATCATGTATCAGATCTATCATTTAATTCTAGAATTTTATTTATTGTTTATATATTATGGATGCATTACTTGACATATGAATGAATGATGATTATGAATGAGACATTGATGCATAATCATTTCATTCTTTGCATTAGTATTTCAAAAAATTTGGAGTATTTTGAGCAACCTAATTTTTAATATAGCATAAAACATAATACCACCAATGATATTGAATAATCATTATGAATGTTGATGTTTTAAGCATGTTCAAATAAATAAAGAATGAATTATGTTATTGCAAAGTATGTCATGATATAGTAATAACCATACTATGTATGCATTACACAAAATAGTCTTGAAAACACACAGAGAAAACAATAAAGAAGTTAAGACAACAATATTAATAAAATGCATACATAAGAACAAATAAGTGATGTAAACAAACATAAAAAAAATGAAATGAATGACTATGCTATTTGATTCATGCAAACAATTGTATTCTAAACAGATGGATAAAGAAAAAAGGAAGAAATTGTTTTAACTGAGAATGGTTAGAGATTAAAAAATAAAGAAAAAAAACCAATCCAATGGCTAAAGAAAGAAATAAAATGATAAAAGAACTAAGTAAATGGCTAAGGAGAGAAATAAACACTACAACATACAAACACAATAGATAGAATGACCATGGCTAAGAGCAAGGTTGAGAAATAGATATATGTGGGAGAAGCCATAGAAAGAGAAAGGCTTAAGGATAAAAGATGGGGGAATTCATGATGGTGAAGGGGGTGGCTGAGCTAACCCTAGAGACTCTATGTCTCTAAGTGCTACCTAAATAACCCACTTACACAATCTCTATGTGTGGATATCAGATCATATGTAGTTCTCCCAAATGTGGGAAATGATGAGAAAGTTGGATGATTGATAAATGAAGTGAAGAGTGAGGGACTATTTTTAGATAATTTGGACTTATCTCTAGTCTAAATGAAAAACAAATATCAATAATATGCCTAAATTATTAAAAAATTTATAATTTTAAATTCTTTCCAATCTAATAAATGGGGAATAGATCTAAATTATTACCATACTCTCCATGTGTAACTTGTGTAGAATCCAAAAACTATTTAGTTTATAAGATTATCTCCCATCCAATTTAGGGACATAAGTCTATATTATCTAAAATAGTCCCTAGTGTATGATGAAAATGATGCATGAGTGACCCACCAAAGAACAAGTGAATGGAAGGTAAGTATGATGGAAGTTATAGTTACAATTTGAAACATGTAGATTTGGTTCTTGGTGTTTTGTGTTTTTTGGATGTTTTTGGTTTTTTGATTTTTTTTATATTTTTTGTTGTGCATTTTTGATGTTTTTGGGTTTTTTAATGCTTTAATAAAATAAATGATGCTACTTTCCTTAACCATGAGCAAGAGAACAAACATACTAAATTAATAACAACTCTAAACTATGACTTAACAATGGACAAGATGACATAATTGGATATATACAATGGATAACTAAAGGATTACACCCCAAAGTAAAAGGAGTAATCATAAATAATGATTTTTTATACATGATTATAGAAAACTAGTTTTTGATGAAACAACATAATGGATATATATATATATATATATATATATATATATATATATATACAAGATGTGGTCAATGTACAGATCATTTATTTTTTCTAGTGATGATAACCATTTGCATGCATAACACATAGTTATCAATCTATAGTGAGAAGAGTGGAAATGGATGAATGATAAAAAAAATTTGATCAAAATCACATATTACAAAGGATGATGATTAAAAGTGTTTATAAATAATAGTAAAAATGTACATATTCACTTGAACACTTATAAAAATACTATCTTTATTAGATTTGTCTTGAAAGAACAAGCCTTGACAGAGCTGGTAGATTGGATAAAGTATTCCCTCTTTTATGGTGTAGACATATAAATGAGCTACTTTGAAGAAATTTTATTATTTTTATCATCCTTTTGCTTTTTACTTTCTTTATGACCCCCAATATGTAATCTCATGTGATGAGACAGACACATGGGCCCACCACCAAATATCATAAAAATAGGAGTAAGGATATCTCTCCCCAATGTTAATCCTACACAACTAGTAATATGTTAAGGCTCAACACCAAAGATCAATGAAGGGAAAGAGAAATTGATTTTGGATTTTTATAAATTTTTGAGATAAGGATGTTTGATTATATGGGAAATTACACCTCATGATCATGGCCCCATGTAACTAGTAGGATACAAGGATTTATCATCAAATACTAAGACAGGTAGGTAATTTTGTTGATTTTTCTTCTTGTAGTATGCGTTAATGTTTTATATTTTTAAAAGGGGAACCTTGAAAAAAGGAAACTCTGTCATAAGGGATCTTTCTATATAAAAGTAGGGAATAGTATGTTTGTAAGATTTGGCAAGGATGAAATGATTTACTCTACCCATAAACATTTAAAACATGAACCAATGTAACATAAATTTTGATGTGATGTCTTTGATGAATAAATATAGTGATATGGTGAGATAAATATGTTGAATTTTGGAACACTTGTGTTATGTGAACTAACAACTAAAAAATCACTAAACACAACATGTGATGTACATGACTAACATGGATATTGAATGCAATACTACAAAGAGAAAAAAATATTCCCCTAGGTACTAAGGGATTAACAAATAGAAAACACATTTATTCATTTTTTGGTCTTTTATGATTTTTTATGATTTTTTTTGGTTTTTAGCATCTGTATCTAATGGAAGGTTACGAGATGTATTATGTATATGATACTCTATCTCTTACCCAATTCCTACACTAGATAATTTTTATTGCTTTAATTGGATTTCCTCTTCAATATCTATTTGAGTTATATTGTTGATTCAAAATGTAACATGACTACGATGAGGTTGTTGGGTCCACCAAGCACTACTAGTGAACCACTTGAATAGTCTTTCATGACTAGTAAATCCTTGTTGGATGAAGATGTCCATTTATAATGGTGTTTGACAAAGTTCAACAGTAATTTTAATTTTCCTTGGAAAGATATAATTTTCCAAGAGACCTACGTTGATGTGCTTGATGGTGAAACTAAACTCTAGAAACCTTCTAATAGTCCATATAACCACCATGGATTATGGACATCTTTCTTGATAAGGACTTTAGTCCATGTTATTAAAAAGGATCAAACACCAAGGACTAATCAAATCTTCATATGTACAAAATTTAATATCCCTTACCCAACCACTATTAATTAACCACTAAATACTATAAAAGTCAAAATATGATAGATTTGTGTTGACTATTATTATTTCCTAAGCAAATATAGAATACTCAAACTAACTATGATTCACTTCAAAGTTGATCTCAAAGGCATGATCCAACTTATTGTAATGCCATTCCACTAATGTGGTGTAGTAGGTATGTAACATCAAAGTTAGGAATAGTTCTTATAAGATTATAGGGAGATCATTCCATGTTATGTCTCCCCTATTTGAATAAGTGTGTAATATTTTGGGTATGACTATCCTCAAGAAATAAAGAACTCATTCATCCATCCAAGGGTGTTCTTGGTCATCTTTAAGATCTTCAAGTAATGGTTGGTGAATCAATTTTTCTCTTAATGGGATGATCTCATGGATGTTAATGGATGTGATAATTGACATGTTTCCATGAGACAAGTCCAATGGTATCCTCTGTTGTGGGTCCTAATTGACATGTGTAGGTAACATAATGTTAATAGGAAAAGGAAGGGTCACACTAAAGGTGATATAATAGACTACTTTGATATTGTTGATAGAGTTAGTAATGATAATAGATGAAGATTCTTCCCTAATTGTAACATTATCACTATTGTCTACATTTGTGTCTACTTTTAAAACTATTTTTAGTACTGAAGTGGTCATTAAACTTTATTTCAATCCTAAGAGAAAGTGGATATTAGATTTGGACAATATATTTTCCCTAGGTCTTATTTCAACCATTAAAAGAGTTTGTTGAAGCACTTTAGTTCCATACTTATTTCTAAATGCTCTTTTGGAAATGTTTGTCCTTGGATTAAGAAATTTTTGGTACTATGGATTTTTGGGTGGTGGTTTAAAGTAATATGATAATTTGGTAGGTGGATTGGATGGTGTCTAAGTCAAGATGGGATGTTGATCAACAATGGGTATTTGATCATAAATAGTTGTTTGATGGATGAAGGATGAAAGGTCCTCATTTTGACTTGGATAGGAAATGGTATTATTCAGCTATGAAGGGACATCATGACATATTTTTAATGTTGGCCTTTCAAACATGAATAGATGTGGGTTATGTCTAATATTTTTAGCATCTAACATCACTTTATGGATTTGAGCATCATGATCAACGGTTAGAAAATTTTGTCTCATATATTCAGTATTTGACATCTCTTGATGGATTTGAGCATCATAATTAGTGGTTGGGTGATTTTTTTAAGATTTTAGTGTATAAGGATATTATGGTGAGGTTTTTTTATATCCAATTATGATAAATGGAGTGGAAGAAGTGGCTTGGTTTTGTAAGAATTTATTGGTTGGGTTTGTGAATATTTGGGTATTGGTGAAGAAATGAGGACTTGAGTTTTGGGGTGAATTTTATGAAAATTCAAATGATTGATTTTGATTATTGTAGAAATATTGGTCTTGATGAGTGTGGAAGTTAAAAGGTGAGTTGGAATGGAGTGTGCTTGGGTTTGACTAATTTAGGACCAAACTAGAAAAAAATATTTTGATATATGTAGGTATTGGAAAATGGTAATGAAGGTGGACTAAAGGATTGGTTTATGGAAACATTGTAGTTTGAGCCATATAAATATATGTACATGGTTTAATTTGGGTTAGGTGATATTTTATAGGGAGACAAATTAGGACTAGGGGAACAATTCATAAAATTTTGGTTTCTAAATCTAGGGGACTAATTTGATTATATCCCCATATGAGAGTTCTATCATTATCCCAAAGGTGAATACAAATAAGAGGTAGATTGTTGATGAGGACTGAATTTGGAATTGGGAGAATTCAAATAACCATCCATGTTATATATCAATTGATTAATATTGGAGTTTTAATACACGTCTAAACTTGGGTTTTGGTTGGCTTGCTAGCATACTTGATTCAAAGGTGAACTTGAATCAAAGTTAGGTGAATTGAATTCTAGATTATAGTATGGGCTATTAAGATTGTGATTTGGGAAATAATTGGGAGTGATATTATTCCAAGAGGCCATGATTTTTTTATAATGGGTAATAAATTGACAAAGGTTTGACTCAAATATTGAAAAAGACTTGACTCAATAATGAAAGACTTCAAATTAGATTTTAACAAAATACCAAAATAACTAAAAGTTTAATTTACTAACAACAAACATTTTATTTTATTTTAAGTAATTAATTTTCACACAAGGAATTTCAACACATGGAAAATCACAAGGAAACAACAAACAAGTTTATTCCAAATAAACACGCAATTATACAAAAAGGGTGAAAACTAGGTAATAAGGTGGTGAAAAACTATTGGGATTTCCATTGTCACTCACTCATTCATGCTCTCACATGTAGCCTAATGTTTCAAGGTGATAACCATGGAGGATCCTACCATTACCATAGCATACTAAGGCTAATTTTGAGGGTGTGGGGAAAGAATTTTCTCAGTGCTAACTACGAAGCAATGCACCAAAGTCAAATGGAAAAAGGTGATCCTAAGCTTAAGGTATACATGAGCTTATCTAGGGGGGATAAAAATATGGACGAGATCGATATGAAGACACACACTATTGGGTCTTATTCTAAATTTCCCAACATAGTCATAAGGGTTTCATTGTGTTGACAATAAACAAATCAAATTTTGACTTAGTTGTTGAAACCTTGGGCATTAGAGCATGAAATCCCCTCACATCATGGTGTGATTAAAACACATAACCACTTAGGCAATTGAAATAGTTGGGTCTTGATTTATATAATTTACTATTAAATGGGGTTTGGCTTACCATGTGATGGTGAAATACATGATCAATAGAACCCTTAAAAAAAGAAAAATAAAGAAGTAAACACTCATTATTTTATTTCCAAGTTTCATCACTAGTGTAACATCGAGGAAAGAGCATATGTGGATATCACTTGGATAAGCATAATTAATTGTGAAAATGTTTTTGATTTCTAGGTATCATTACCAACATAATTTCAAGGAAAGAGCATACGCGTATTTCACAACTACAAATAAAGATATAGAAATTAAAGTGATGTAATTACTATGAAATTGAAAAAGAAAAATAAGAACATTAGCAACAAGAGAAATTAGATTTTATATTGATTCCCTTTAGCAAGCATCTTACAAACAAGGTGTTAGATTATTTGATTCAACTAAAAAATGAGATAATCTATAATAAACAAGTGAAAAATCATTAAAAAACACACAAAAACAAGCCTCTATGATAAAAATGATGTTACACAGTCAAGTCAAAAAAGTGAAATTGCAAAATAAACATGTAGGAAAAGGATAGAAAAGAAAATAGGCCTACAAAAATTATTTCACTGTAGAGTTCAATGATTTTTATACAAAAATGGATGAAAATGCTGCAAGATGAAAATGATTTTAATGATTTCACTACAAAGTGCAATTATTTCTCTACAAGATGTAATAATTTCACTATTCTCTATAAAAATGCTACTTGGATACAAAAATGTTTCCATCGTAGAAAACCATAGAAAAAGTACAAAAATGTAGGAAAAGGTGACAATTTCACTATTTGGTCTAACAATTTCACTAAAAAGTTCTCCAAATTCATTGTTACACTATAAAAACATATAGCTGAGTAGGAAATCTAAGACAACAACCCGTAGTATGTACCAACTCAAAAACAGACAAGATTAAACACAAAAGATAAGGATAAACAATGAAAACCAAAAAAATATTGTTATCTAAATGGAAAAAAAGAAGATGAAAAGATTAAAAATATGTAGGTACATCCGACCTAACATGTTGTAAATGTATGAACTAATTATATGAAAAGACAATGAAATAGTATAAGTTGAATTCAACTAAAGTTAGAGCAACAAATGCAAAAAATAACAATCAAAACTTCACAATTGAGATATAAGAATCCTCTATTACGATTCGCATTTGATTTTCTCTTATCAATAATGTGGTTATCAATCTAATGCAAAAAGAGATTGGGCAGTGTTTTAGTGAAAAAGGGATGAATTTGATTTGTTTTGATTTGATTTGGATGCTATATTTCTTGATTATGACTGCAAGTATTTTTGTGATCCCTTCAATATTCTATGAATGATTATGATTTCTCAATATTTGTGATCCATTGAAAATGAGGATTTAAAAGCTTATTTATAGAAACCTGGAAAATGATCCAATGGTGGAGGATTATTTGGACTTTTTCAATGTTTGAAATGATCAACAGTTGAGGATGAGTCCTCATCCATGAGGATGGAGAGTGTTTCAACCTGGGGGAGGAAAATGAGGGGTTGGTTAGCTGACTCAACAAGACTTTGTCAAATGGCTTTAAAACTCAAGGGAGGAGTCATAAGAGATAAATAAATTTATGGACTTGTTTGGGATGAGGGATAAAAATGTGGGAAAGCTTTGAATAGGTGGAAAATATGGATTTAAATAATTAAAATAAAGATTAAAAGGTATATAATTGACATTTTTAAAATGTTTGAATTAATCAATTATTTGACTTTAAGAAGAATGATTAAATGATTTAGGTGCATTTAAATACTAAATAAAATTTATGTGCCTACTTTGATTTAACATTAAATTATTGCCCATGAATTTTGACAACTTAGCCAATGGGCTGCCCAACTTACCTTGAATCATACAAATTCAAACCCCCTAAATGAATGGGACTATTTGTGGATTTTAGATGTTGATTAAGTTATGTGTATGACTTACAATTACTCATTTTGGTGGTTTTATGTTATGATTATGTTGTTTGACTGATTTTCAATTTTTATTTTGTTGGTTGACTATATATGTGAGTCATGAATGAATTACTATCTTATATAAACTTTTGTGTTGAATATTGGTTACCCTTGTGGTTTTTGGTTATATTATAACCTTTTTATCATTGATGAAATCTTATATTTTCTCCCTTTGTTTTATTAACTATTATGTATTTGGACCATGGTTTAGTGTCACTAGTATGCTCATCTCTTCCTAGTAAAACTCAGATGCCTGATTCTACCATCTAGTGATGGTTGGGGTAGCTAGGGCCACTGATGGATGGGCTCATTAGGATGGACCTTAAGGTTGACCTTATGTGGACTTATAAATTCATTTACTTATAGTTGGAACTTAGTTATTTCAACTTGATTGATTCTATGGTATCTAGTATGTGGAATATTTGTAGATGTTTTAGAGTTGCTCTCATAAGTTTTCATTAATGTAATTAATCCTTATGTTGATACTATGACTATCATATTTTTAATTAAGGTAAAGATTAATATCATGTTATCTCTTTGGATTTGATTTTCATGCATATTAATGCATACCATAGTGATGAATAACATTCAATACAAAGATATAAAATTTGTTGACTCTATATTGGTACCACATTATGTAATTATTATTTTTATTTTAGATTGTATGGATGTAGACTTTATATTATCATTGTTACATTTTTTAAGTAATGTTAAAATTATAGTTTGGTTACGTTCTTATTGATAGTGAATGTTTAATGAACCTAGACAAGTACAATAGTGTTCTATTGGTTATAATTACTCTTGATTTCTATTACATAATGTTGTATCCTTTTAATCTTAGCATGCAAGTGTATTGTTTTGATATTTGAAGCCTTATTTAATGTTTTATATGTAATAAATTACCTAGATATGACACTACTTTCATATACTTGTAAGTTTCAATTTGATATAAGAACTTACATGGTTGTATTCTAATTATAAATTTATTTATAGTAGTAAATGAAGCATTAGTTCCATATTGATGTTATCAAGAAAACCATATTAATTGCTAACCAATGTGAGTATTTTACTTCTGCTTATCACCTTTTTAATTTGTGATTATGATGTTGTGTATCTATTGTGATATAGCTTTACACTATGTTGACATCAAATTTGGTTTCAAGTATATATTGGATTATGGTAATTCTAGTTCATCATTACAATTATGAGTTAATTTTATTTGTTAATACTCTTGTTGATAATGGGTTTGTTTTATAATTCAATTTGATAATGTAATGGAATTGAGTATTAAATGATGGGGTTATATTTAATTCCTAACAATTGTTTGGGAAGTGGTTTAATCTTGAATGTTGAAATCATGTTTATCCATTTAGAACCTTTCACTATGTATATGGATGACATGAATAATGTTTAAATCATGTGAAGAAACCAATATCTATAATGAGAGTCAACAACAAGTTAATGAGGCTATTTTACTTATGTTTGTGTTAATAAGATGCTATGTACAACCAAGATATCTATTACACCTAGTTGTTCACATATTCCTTTGGTCCATTTAATTGTAATGACCCTTCTCTACTCCAGGATTGCATTGGTGTTTAAAGAACATGTCTCTATTGTAAAAATGGCATTCTATTATTGATACATTATTTCATTTTAATGGTTGTAGCAATAATCCTATTGATGTCTTGAGGAATATGATACCTCAAATAATTTTAGTTGGTCATTAAATTATTGATAACATCTATTTCATTTATTATATAGGTAATTATATTCTTGAAAATGTATATGGTATTCTTGTTATTTGGTAAATACAATAATATGTCTTCTAAAATTACATTGGGACATAATTAATATCAGCCTTGGTAGTTATATCTGGTGGTTGTTTTTAAAATTCTACATTTGTAAATCATTTTAAATTTCTATTGCTTAAGCAATGAAATTGAAGAGATCAAATTTCATGAGTTCAAGGAGTATCAAATTCTAGTCCAATGGAAGCCATGGAATCCATAAAGGATATTTCCTTGAGTAATTGTGTGTGTGTGTGTGTGTGTGTGTGTGTGTGTGTGTGTGTGTGTGTGTGTGTGTGTGTGTGTGTGTGTGTGTGTGTGTGTGTGTGTGTGTGTGTGTGTGTGTGTGTGTGTGTGTGTGTGTGTAAATTCCATCATTTCCCTTGGTGCATATTTAAAAGATTTTGGTTTTGTTAGGTTACACACTGTAGTATGATTTTAAAATGATAATTTGGGGTTTTGAACAAGATACCTATTGTTGTCTCTTCACATAAACCTTATTCATATGGTTAACATGTCATAGATGGAAATTGTATTCCTCTTTCCAATGATATGAATTATCGATTGTTCTTAATGAGATGACATTAAATGTGAGTAATTTTGGATTGAGTAACCTTGTTAATATAGAGTTAAGAAAAATTTGGTTCATTGAATAGTGCCAACAATTATATTATGGATGAACTATTGGGATATCAATTAAAGGACCCAATTAGTGTCTGAAAAAGAAAACCAATGTGTACCATTATGATATAATTTTATTTGATGATCCTTCATTCTATTAAGGATTGTTATGATACTTAATGCACTCTAAAATGTGCAAGTATGTTATGGCTGGTGGGGCTCTTAGAAGTTTATGTTCACTTGGATGACTTTTGGTTGTCATCCTCTCTTGAGATAAGGTTTAACTTGAGTCAAAATCTGGGGTAATATACCTGAGTTTTCTTGGTTTCTCTATCCATTGTTGTGGTGGATTTATGAGGAAATAGTTTTATCCTCTGAAACTTCAACCTAATTATCTTAGGAGACCAAGATGTTTAAGTAACATTATGAGACTTTTAAATTATATTATTAGGTTTATTATCATTTATTATATATTTTGGAGTTTATTGGTGTGTGCACACACATGAATACATCCCAAACTATATCCTCTATTTTGACAAACAACTTCATTCTATAATCCTTTGATAATGTGGTAATCTTGATTGAATGTATACTACCATCTAATAGGATTTTGGTTGGAAGTACATGAGTGTTAAACTAAATATTATGATGACTCATGACCTCAATTTGTGTGTGGGTCCATGCATGTAATTCTATTTCATAATCTAAAATTTAGTAACTTCTAGAAAAAAATTTGGGGTTTTTTTTCAAGAAATCCATAGATTCCCCATAAATGATATGACACCTTTAATCTTACTATTAAATCCTATTACTACTTAAAATTTCCTTTCATAAGGCCAACCCATTTACATGACCTTATTCTCAGATAAAGCTATCTTCATTACCTTACATGTATTTGGACTTAATAATACATGTCCACTATTTGTCTTCTTTCAAAATTTTCCAACCAAGTTTGGTAAGGAAAGATTTGTTCATGTCTATTATTTTATGGAGACATAATTCTCCATTAAATTTTTGGAGACATTGTATGTCACAATGGACTAAGGGGAATCCAAACCTTTCCTCCATCCCTTTCCATAGAAAATTGTGTTAGATCTTTCAAATTTATCTACTATTTTATTTAGGATTTTGATGAGAGACATGAAATATATTGGGATACTTTGTATGGTGATTTTTAGTAATTTAAGCTTGATATATTTATTTAAGAGACAACCTTTCCATCCCTCCAATTTCTTTTAAATTATGTCCACCAATGGGTTCTAATATTAATCTTTCATTTTTTGGTAAAAATGAGTATTCCTAGATGGGTAGAGGGAAGCTTACCTATTTGACAACCAAGGATGTTTTCCAACTTAATTTTAAGAATATTGTGAGTGTTAATGGAAAATATTGAGCTTTTGGTGAGATTTATTCTTTGGTTAGACACTTTTTCATAATCCACAAGGATCCTTTTAAGGGTTTTTACTTCATCAACTAAGGCTTCTCCAATTAGGAAAGTGTCATAAGTGAATTGATTGTGGGAGATTAGACTGATGTCTTGAGCTAATTTTATGGCATTGATAAGACCTTTGGGGTTCTAACAGGTAAAATATATCTTCCTAGTGATTCAATGACGATGATAAAAATATACAGTGAAATGAGGTCTCCTTATCTTAGGCCTCTGATGTCTGAGAAGAATCCTTTGGGAACTCTATTGACAAGAACCAAATATTTAGGGGTGGATATATAGCTTCAGATGATGGTTTGAAAATGGGGTTTTAATCCATTTTTTCTATAATTTTATCCAAAAATATCATAATACACTAACTCATGTCAACCTTGTACCTATGATTTATATGCAATTATTCTAAACTATCATCTTCTTTAGTGAAGACATCTTATGAAAAATAATATTTGATCCTAAATGACTACAAAATGCAAGTAGTTTCTCTAATGTAACCAAGTAACCAAATAATATAAATGTCATAAATATTTTCAAAACTATAAAACATATGTAAAAATCCAAAAAATTCACATGATTATATTCACAAGGGAATACAAATTATGTCATAAGAAAGGTCACATTGAAAATTCTTTCATAAAATATGGTATACCACCAATAATATTGTGGTTTTTGGGTGTAAATGGGGTTGATACTAATAAAGGTATCACTTCTCCATAATAAATAAATATCATGTTCCTAAACCTCTTTGGACCTAAACAAAAAACATCTTAACCATCCAAAAACAATTCATTATATGTTCCAATCCACTCCTTGGACACCCCAAAGTAGTAATAGATATAATTATCTTTCAAGCTTTCTAAATTCCAATAAAAAGGGGAGGCTAGCCATAATAATTTTACAAAATAATTACACATACTATCTTGAAATCTCATTTATAAAAGGCCAGGTGTATATGTTGTATCACCTTCTTATAAGACACAAAAATGCATGAAATCCTTATCCCAAAATATGGAAAATAAGTGAAATAAAATAAATGAAAAATATCCCCTGAAAATATGGAATAAAATAATAAATAATATAAATTTATAACTAGTCATATTAATCATGACATTGCATCAATTTATACATGGCTCTATTAATCAAATTAAAACCCATTAATATACACACACAAAAAAATATATATCTCATTAAAGGATAAAAAATGGGTAAGAAGCTTTCAAAGCATTGATTATTGCTTAGGGATCATGTCTAGGTGCACACACATTTAATAAATATGGGTATATTGATGGGTTTTATGTGTAAAGGGTAAAAGTGGGTTTTAAACATATGTTCTTTTTTTTGTTTCTATGTAAATGTAGATATTAAAATATGATTTTATATATCATATTAGTCTTGTACATTTAGAAAATATCAATGAAGGTTTTATCATTAGAATCATGACAATTATTTCTGTCAAAAATCTTATATTAATCATTTCATTGTTCTTAATTTATTATCTTATATTTTGACCATATTATTATGATGGTAAAAATCACCATAATCCTATATTATTATAAAAATAATAATTTTTATCTTTGAATGTCAGTTACATAAATTTAAAAACCTTCTAACATGTTACATACTACCATTTAGATAAGGACACTAGTGTTGACGTTAGTGTCCCAACTTTGCATCTAATATCTATACCTTCAAAATAAATAGTGTTTTAGAAATTTTGACATGTATGGGTTAGTATATTTGTTCTATAAAACCCTCATGTTACATTATCTTAAAGGTTTGGCATAAATAAAATTCAAAGTATTCTCATTATTCATCTATAAAATACCAAGAAGTAGTAGTAAGCTCAATCAAATCATTTTCACAATAGAGTTATATTTTTCTACTATTTCCTATTTTAATATTAGTGATAGGAATATATATATCCTAGGTTTGAGGCATTAAAATAATATCTGATTAAAATTATTTTCCAAGTTACAAGATAGATCATTTCATGCACTTTATTAAAATATATTTGACCATCATTCACGAAAAGCCTCACACATAGGGGAGAAATAAATACTTTTGAGATTGTCTTTAGAGTATTTACTATGAAAAAAGTTCTCATTGGTAGAGGGTCATTGAGGTTAGATCGAGTCTATGATCCCACTAACCCATATTGTAAAGGTGAAATAACATAGGGCAGAGAACTATGGTTTAATAAAAATTCAAAATCCAAGAACCTATGAAAGCGATCAAAATATATCAACAAAAATTTGATAATGATTCCTATTAGAAATAGGTGGTTACTCCTAAAAACAATGAATATTCATACTAAATAGAACTATCGATGCTAGTTTCTAATTTTCTATGCAAATCTCCAACTTAATAGAAAGCATATTTCCATAAACTAATAACATGATCCAGATCTTCAATCATCATATTTCAAAAAAATTACAACTTAAGTCTTCATATACATCAGAAAACAAATTAAGTTTTACTTATTATTTATTTTAGAGTAGTACAATCACAAGTATGTCTTTTCTTGTGGTATATTTGATTCCATGCTTACTTTATTTTTAAGCCACACATATTTTTTAAGGGATATCTAATTCAAAAGAGAATGCTTTATATGATTGATAAAAAAATTTCTATATATTTTTTAGTTTCATTTTGTTAAATCTAATAATTTTGATAAATAAAATTAAATATTTATTTTTTATTTCATCTATGAATAATCATAATGTGTTTGAACCTTTTAAAGTAGATATGAATATGTGAAATACTATAGAATCTTATATATATATATATATATATATATATATATAAATAATATCCATTATGGTGATAATAGTTTTATAGTATTTCATTTTAAAATATATTTAATGACATTATAGTTCATTTTTATCTATATGAACTATAATATATTATTTTATATATTTTTAAAATGAAATATAAAAAGATTATTTTGTTTTTATGGACATTTTAATAATTAATCCAATTAAAATGTTGACATTAATGAGATAATACATCCCTTTTATATTATGTAATTTAATAAATTCAGAGTAGAAAATTTTCATTAAATTGTAAGTACAATGAATTTCATAAAATAAATTATATGAAAGGTTTTTCATATATTTGTAATTGTTTCCCAAATTTTATATAATTTTATTGTTCACAAAAATTATTAAAATCATATTATTTTTCATGATTCTTATAAACTTATTTTCTATAATAGTTATTGAAATTCTATAATATCTCATAATTCCTATAATCCTTTGTTTCCATATTTTTTTAATCATATATTTTATCAAAAATCTTCGAAACCTTTAAGTTTTGAATATTATTATAAGTTAAATGCTTTTCCATTTTCTCTAATTTTATCATTTATAAATATATTTTGTATTAATTTGATGTTTTCATACCTGAGAATTCACTATGATTTATTCCATCCATCTACCTATAATTTATACATCAACTACTTTAATAAACTCTCTTATATAACATTTTACATCAATCTAATATATGTAACCCAAATTATCAATCATCTAAATGATTTCATTTTTAATTTGAATAGTTCTCTTTAAGCACATTTTTTCATAAATCCAAAAATGAGATTAATGATATAAACTCTTTAAAGTATATAAAAATTGAAATTTATTTAAATAAAGTTTTAATTATAATTTTTTCTTATAAGACCTCTTTATTCTGAAGATATTTTCTCAACCTTTTCCTTCACACTAGATTTCTTTTAAATTTAAAGACATTATGCACATAGTATAATATTTTATTCACCCATTTTAATTATTAAATTCGGTGATAATTATAATCATCTTATCATTCTTATAGATAAGGAAAAGAGTATTATTTCAAATATTCAAGAAACTACTTCAAATAATATCTTCATCAACCCTATTGTTTAAAAAGAGATCTCATCACTTTTTATGATTAATACATAATTTATATAACATGTGAAATTCCAATGGTGAACCTATGGTTTATATTTTAATGAATTTTTTATCTTCTTTACTATGATAAAATAATCTATAATTTTAAACACTCCAAAAAATTACATAAGATTAATAATTTCACAAGATTATGAAATTAGTGTTAAAGATCATATTCTTTATTGAATAAATCTCATTTCAAATAAGATTCAATTTTATATGGTTTCAAAATGGAAGTATTTTCTCCAAATTATTTGAGAAACCAAATCATATCAATGTCAAAAATATTTTCAAAACTGTAGATCCTAATAAATAGGGGAGGCTAGCCATAACAATTAGAAAAAATAAAAACACATATTATCTTGAATTCTCATTTATAAAATGAATATGTTGTATATCCTTCCTATAAGAACACAAAATGACCCAAATACTTAGAAAAAAAATGGAATATAGGGGAAATAAAATAAAAAATAAATAGCCCCTAAAAATATGGAATAAAATAATACATAGTATAAATTTATGACCAGCCATAATAATCATGACATTGCATCAATTTATAAATAGTTTTATTAATAAAATTAAAAACCAATAATGTACACTCTCAAACAAAAAATTATATTTCCTCAAAGGAAACAAAAAAGGTAAAAAGTGTATAATTTTAAAAAAATCTTAACCATTGTGTAGGAATCATGTCAAGGTGCACACACATAAAATACACATGGGGATTCTAAGGGGATTGATGCATGCAAAAGATAGAAGTGGGTTT
The DNA here is from genome assembly GCA_037957365.1 of Torreya grandis. Lineage (NCBI taxonomy): Eukaryota > Viridiplantae > Streptophyta > Pinopsida > Cupressales > Taxaceae > Torreya > Torreya grandis. The sequence goes on along the minus strand of JARHVA010002910.1, from coordinate 895,361 downwards.
TAAACACAATTTTTTTTCATGTAAATGTAGATACTAAAATTTAATTTTAAATATCATAATAGTCTTTTCCATTTGAAAAATACCAATCCAAGTTATACCATTGAAATCATAAAAAATATTGCTTCCAAAAACTTGCATTAACCATCTCATTATGCCTTATTTTTTACCTTATATTTTGAACCTATTATTCTGATGATAAATATAAAAAAATCCTAAAGTATAATAAAAATATAATTTATAACCTATTGAGAGGTCAACATATCCCCATTTTTTAAAATGGGGCTCCTTGTTTCAAAATTTTCCAAATTTGTGCTTTGAATTGGAGATCCCACTTGATCAGGTTATTATTAACATGTTAAGTAGATAATATTTATTTGAAGTTTCAATGGAATATCATTTGTAAATGAACATTATTAGGGTTCTATGCTTCCAAGTTAAATTGATATTTTAATATTTTATTTAAATCATGTTAAAAAAATCCAGTCTAATGTTTTAACCTAGGTCCCTTTCAAATTCAATTCAAATCTACACAGGAACAATTTACGTGGGAAAAATTATTTATGTCATGAAATTATTTTAATTTTTATTCTAAGTCATAGTCATGTTTATCAACATGACCAGACCTTAGTCTTAAAAACCCTATGTTTGGTCTATTTATGTCCTGAGCCCCCTTTGTAACTATGGGTTAGCTAATTGCATGGCCCCTTTCAGTATGTTCTAACTTAGCCTAAAGCCCTATCCTAAGGTTTTAATTGAATTTATTAATAAAATAAAAACCTTAGGCTAAAATGTTATTCCATGTATTTTACTATATGTGGGGTCACTTTATCATGCTTTAAAACTTAGCCTAAAATTTTATCCTAATATTTTATCATGTTTATCAACATGAATAAAACCTTAGTCCAAAAATTTAGCCTAAGTTCTCTATATTTCCTGAACCTTACTTCATTTTATTGTTTGTATAATCAATGGTACACATTTAATCTAGTGAATTTGATCCAATGATATAAGATACAATCAATAATCAAGCACCTTGATCAATGATATGTGTTCACTCAGGCAAAAGGATCTGACGATGCATATCAACCCCTTGGATTGAGATCTAATGAAGCATATTTGATCGACCAAGGATGATCTGATGTTATATAGCGAAGGTTGAAAATTCAAGGCCCAATGAGAAAGCATAGATATGTTAAGTGTTTTAACCAAATGGACAATTAAATCTTGAGCATGTCCTTGAATATCAATGGTACATGGTTGAGCATACAAATCTTGATTGATGGTATATATTAAGTCAAAACATTAATGAATATCCAATATGAGTGAGTGAGTGACAAGTGTCACCATTATGGTAACCTTATTATAGATTTAATGGTACATGGAGTGAAGGATAGATCCTAGTGGATTAAGATCTATGGAGTATGATTGATCCATGCAATCGAGATCAATGGTGTGAGATCAATTTTGAAATTTCAATGAAGCTCATAATGAATATGGAAGTGACAAGTGTCAAAACCATAGGGAATGTATCAAATCAACCAATGGAAATAAACCTTTCAAATCAGTATCAACTAATTACATTAATCCATGTAATTATATCCAATGGTGTGATATTAGGTGGGATTTTCAAATATTTAGACCCAATGACACATTGACATGTGTCCTAGAGGTAATGGTCACATTTTGAAAGTTAATAAATAGAATGGCATGGTGATTCCACATTGTCATACACATAAATTAGAAATATTTTATGGACCCAAAAAGGCAAAGGTATAAATGTGAAAATTTGAGCAAAATCAAAGTCACAAAGCTCACATAATTAAAATAGCTACCACCATTAAAGCTCTATAAAGAACTTTAGAAAATCCCTAACATAAATAGAAGGCCTAATTTGACCCTATGTTCATTATAAATGAGCCAAGGAGAGGTCAATTTTAATTTGTGAAATAATAATTAAATCCATAACCTGAGCTTAGTCCACCAGTGAGAAATTTAATGAAATTTATAGCCATATCAACTCAAAAAGGTGTTTCCAAGGAGGATGTGGAGCTTTACTTGAATTTAGATGCAAAGGGGAGTATTTTCAAAGACATAGAGTTTGATGCCATGACTATAAACATAGGATAAAATAATTTGTCTAATATTTTTCAAACCATTGAATAAAAACCATCCATTACAAGATAAGAGGAGAAGAACGTGTCTATGAAGAGACTATGCTATGACATAGTTTCTATATAAATGATTGGTCTACACTATGCAACGACCAAACTCAAGGTACTCCACTGCATAGACACTCTTGATCCCATTTTTAATGAATCTAATGTAGATAAAGGCATGCTAATTAATATACATACTCAAAATAAAATGGTCTATATTTCTCCCATAACCATTGGTAACTACTACAAATTTCCCAAACCACAAATAAACCTAACCTCAATCAATAATTGGGCCAAAGAGAATGATTTAAAGAGCATCATTGCTCTAAGGCTATATTCTAGGAATCAAGTGTTTTCAAACTTCAATAAAAATATCACCATTAGTCAATTTAGACCTGGAATAAGGATGATCATGACAATAATGAGTAGGTTGTGTGGTAATTGAACCACTACATATGTAGATCAAATTTGGGTATCCTTTGTTTACTTCATGATTAAAAAATATATCACCCCTCCTTTAGGTGAAATAATTAGCATTTCTTTAACTAGATAGATATTTTCAATTGTAAAGAGGAATAAAACAAAATTTTATATGATGTCATACCTTCTAGATGCCCTTCTTACTACAACTAAGATTCCCAACCTGAGATAATGGTCACCTGATGGGACACAAACTATTTCACAATATTACTCCAAGTTTTACATCTTTAAGTATAGGAATCACATTCAATTCATATATGATTGTGTTTACCCATCCCTTATTGAATCCATCATAGTAATCCTAATGATTAGGGTTAACCCCCTAATAAATAAGACTATTAAAGCCATGGGGGACATATGGCTATATCCAAATTGTACCATCATCAGGAAGGGACACAATGCACCCCACTTAGGTAACCTATCCATGTACCAATAAAACTAGAAGACCAATAAGTAGATTATAAAATATGTAATGGAATAGATGATATTTACAAGACCAATTTAAAGGGACTTCTTCACACCCTCCCCATAACCATTGGTAGGACTATCTTTACACAATGGGAAAATATTAAAATTGGTTATAAACATAGGACATATTTCAATTTAAAATTTGATGAGATAAGAGAGAGGGACCCCTATGGGAGAGTTAAGGATCACTTGAAAGTAAAAGGGATGTTGAATGTGCCTTATGAGCACTAGTTTGCTCCTTTTGACTCCATATACAAAAAATCATATTCATTCTCCAAGGTCATTAGGAGAATGAAAAAACACAACATCAATCTACAATCTATGATGTTGAGGGAGTAAAAGGGAGGAGATGATAGATGGTAGTTAGGTCTAAGATAGTGTCATTTTCTAAGTTGTGTACCTTCTATATCTCCACCATCTCAATTATTTACTACCCAAAAAGAGACACAATTTAAGCATAGGAAAGATAGAAATCCTAATGAGATTGCATCTTCTTTAGCCCAAGTAGAGGAACAATTATCACCAGTGGAGGAAATTCACATGATAGCATTTGAACTTGGGAAGAGAGTTGTAGATGTTTTGAAAAAGTTATCCAATGCTTATGACTCTAAAAAGGAAGAGGCAAAAATGGAGGAAAAAAGAGGAAAAAGGGAAAGAAATATTGGATCTAGTTCTTGTGGATACCGCCATAAGAAAATTTGAGATGGACATGGTTCCATTAAGGACCAAGAATCTGAAGGTGACTTTAACTCATCTTTTGAGTTAATTCAATCTCTTTAGTGAAGGAAACTTGATTCATGGTCCAATCATTCCAAAATAGTTAATCTATGGTAAATTGTAGAAAGTTGCCACTTGGAACCATCCTTGGGCTATGATGAAAGCCATCAATATCCTTATTCATGAAGAACTAAATCCATTGAAAATTTGTTTACAAAAGTAGGAGGAGAAAAGGATGACTCCTCTAGTAAAATCAAGTGGAGCATAAGTGGAAGTCCCATCTCCCAAGGTAACCCAATCATCAGTGGGAGTCAAGTTTTATCCAAGACAAGTAGATTATAAAAGGTAACAAAGAAAAGGGTCATGGTTGGTGGAGAAGATAACACTTTTTAAAATGTAGAACCATTGACCAATTTGAATCTAGTGGGATGATAAATGCCCAAAGAAAACTAGATATTTTAGGAGAAAGTTCTTGAATTAACCCAAGCACAAGTAGAACAACTGCAAACTACCCTCAATGGTATGCAATAACATAAGGAGAATTTGGAGAAACAAGTTATTTTATCAGTCCTAAATGCTATGGTCAAAAAGTTTAAAGAGACCTTATTTGACATGTTCAATTATTTAAAGTCAATAACGTCTAGATAAAGTGTATTGAGCCAATAAGATGTAATAGCTAAGAGAATAATTCACCAATGGTAGAGCCCAAGGTTAAAAATAAAGGATTTGATCAATATCTTGACTGAGGATCAAATTCTTGATTTGAAGACAAATAACCTAGCCCACCTAAATGTATTCATGGGATTACTAGTAGACAAGATTAAGGGTTTAATCACTTGGTCCAAGAGCCTAGAGATCCTTTTTGAGGATTAAAAATTGTTGGAAAATAGGATGTAGTATATACTTAGGATAATGATCACCAAACCATCCATAGTTAGTTTCATGGGTCTCATCACTAATGAGGAGTTTGAGCTTAGATCCACCCTAGTCATGTAAGAAGTGAGAAGCAAGAGCCAAGGGAAGACTGAAGTAGATAATAGTAAGATCATAGACATGATTCTAATAACATAAGGAAATATTAGTGAAGCCAGAAGCATCAAAGAGGCTTTAGGAAGAAATTACAAAGATTTTAGGGGCCTGACAGATCAAGAGGATGAACTCTTCATGGAATCTATGTTCAATCTAAAGCTATTTGATGAGCATCATGACATAGCACTAAAGATCCTCCAGTAAAAGCAAAAGATAAGAATACGTGGGTCTCAAAGTTAGTTGAATTAGGAATATTATTTTAAACAAAGCTTGTTTAATATTTGGAAAAGAGAATATTCTTTTAAACTATACTTGTGCTAATTTTGGAGCAATCTAATACAAATATGAAATTTTGGAAAGTCCATCTCATTTGTTTGTGTGGGTTGTATCATGGCTTCTCTCTTGATTGTCTATTTTATAATTCAGATTTGATTGGTTCTTGTTGATTCTTGATGTGCACTTTTTTTAATATAGAATTGTTAACTTGTGATAATGCTAGGTTTGTTGAAGGCTCTTAATTTCCTTCCATTATATTTGACTTTCACATGAATGTGCTTATGATGTTTACTTGTAGGGGTATATATTTAAAGTGAACCAAGTTCTTATTTTCATTCTTATATTTCCTTAGATGCTTGAATAATGTGTAGTAGGATTTGGGATCATGTTGTTCCATGCTATACATTAGTTTTAAGAGCATATTTTGATGATATTTAAACTTTTTCATCATATTTGTGTTAAATATCAACAACATTAATATGTTCCTTCTTTGCCTTATCCTTTAATCAATCCACTTTAGAATAACTTTATTATAAATATACACTTTAGATAAGATCTTATATTTAGTTATTTGAGAATAATTCACTTCACTTAGTCAATATTTATTTCATTTTTATAAATATCAACTAACAGGCCATGGTTGCTCCGAATAGCCAAAAACTATAAATATTGTGAAATAGTTAACTTGTTTTACCTCTATTCTAGCACAAATAATAGGATTATCACAACCTGAAACTCATGCATTACATTTTATAAATCCTAAAATGAGTAGTGTTTTTTAAACACTCAGAACCACCTATGATAGACTTACATGCATGAACAAGAGAATGTGTTTCATTGGCACTAGAAGAAGGACCAAGTTGAATATGTGTAAGTTTATGGTATCTTTGTAAATTTTGGTGAAAATTGTTCAAATATTAGTGAATTCTTTGAATATTTATGTTTATTCTAGAAAATTTGTGTAAATATCATTGATATGTGTGGTTTGAGACTAATCTTGGGGATCATTAGCTAAATATTTTCATTCTTTGAAGATTCATGGTAAATATTTACAAACGTAGCTTAAGTTTGGTAAATCTCCCTCATTTGAAATTCATGATGTTAATTTTCTCAAATATGGATTGATTATTTATAAATTTAGGTTTATTTCAACTTAGATGTGTAAATATCATTCACCCTCATTATTTTAGACACATATTTAGACTAATTTGTTTAAATATAGTTGCTCTTTAAATAATTTGCATAAATTTTTGTAAAGTTTGCCTAACTTAGGGATATTAAAAGTGAAAATATACACATAGGTAAGAATTAGACTATTATTTACAATAATTTAGTTAAATATCAGTCATCTTTACAAAGATAAGGTTTCTAAGTCATATTTTGGATAGGACTCAAGGTTTACAAGCTACAATTACCAAGGGTCAGGCCTAGGTCAAGGTCAAAATCAAGATTACCTCACCTTTCATTAGAATATCATAGAAAAGCAAGAGCAGACAAAGGTAAGTGAAGGGTCTCTAAATCTTAGGCTAATTCACCTATTAAAATTACTCTTATGTTCAATATTTATCAAGGTATGGCTTGGTTAGGTGGATCTTCCATCAATGTGCCTAGTTAGGTACATGACTTACCCTAAAAGCCCTTAGAAATATTTTCCATATTTTAGTACTAATAGTATTGTAATAGCTAACAAGCATATTAAATATTTTAAATATGCTTTAAGACTATTAAATGTAGTTCATGAAGATGTAACATGTACTATATTTCTATCTACTTTCAAAGATGTTGTGTATGAATGGTTTCTCAACCTTCTAGATAATTATATCACTAGTTGGAATGATTTCAATAGGATATTCATTTATAAATTTTATAAAATCATTAGTCCTTGCATTATATATTAGTAGTTCATGAGTTTAAAAAGGTATTCTAGTGAGACCATTAGAGTTTTCAATGCTATATTTTAAAAGATGTTTAGTAAAACCATAGATCCTTACAAACCTAATAAGGCTTTGGATTTATATATCTATAAGGATGATTTGGATCCCATGAATTATGTGTTTATTAAGAGGTTCAATGGGGTCATAAAAAACTTATCATTGGATTATATTGAAGCTATAATAATCAATGATCAAATGCAACATCAATGTCAAATTGAATATATCATTACCAATGTTAATCATACTTTTCCTACATTCAATGTCATTCATAATGCCATGCAAAATGTGTCTACCTTAAATTAGACACCAATTTTGAACCAATTGACCTTAAGCCATTCTCATCCTAGCTAAAGTTTGGGACTCTTAAAAAATAATTATACAAATGGATTTTATCCATAGGAACAAAGAGCTTTGATGCCAAAAACTAGTAACAACAATCAAGTTCATAATTCAAAGGCTTTGAATAATGAGAATGAATCGATACTTAAGATGGTTCAAAATATGAGTACTAACTTTATTCAATTACAAAATTAAGTAGGAAATACTAGGGATATATCTAATAGTAATTACTCATATCAAAGGTTCAATAGGCCTAACAACTAGTTTCACAATGGTAACAGTGTCAATAACAATAATAGTAATGAGTCATTATCAGGTAAGAATAATAACCCTGAGATAAATATTTGTGATGTTGCACTAATTAAATACTTTAAGGTCCATAATACTTCAAATCATGGTGAGTTGGATTGCATTGAATTTTAAAATTCTTTTGATTTATTTTAGGATGAGTTAAATACACTTGAAAGTGGATCTAACAGAGACAATTTTGTAGGTACCTCTAATTATTCAAGGTCACCAAAGTATATAGATACAAATTTTAGGTGGAGACATTTGACTTCCCTTTCCAAAAAGATAATGAGACTAAGGATACTCATGAATAGGTTTATGCCTTTATATATTATTTTAATAAGATATATCCTTTAAGGAATAGGGAGAAGAAGCAACCCTTGAATACATTCAATTCACCAAATAATTTTAATACTCCTTTTGATCCTACAACTGACAACAATATTGAGACTCCAAAGGGAAGTAATTCCAAGCCTATCTTGATCCATATAGTACTTATAATAGATTTAGGTATAATATGGTTTAGGACATGAAGAAAATCAAGGCTAATATCACCTTGCATGAACTGACTCAAATCATTGAACAAAGAGATTTGTTGCTAGAATATCTATATAAGAAGCCTAGTAAGTCATCTAAGACTATAAATATTAATGTTGCTATGTGAAAGAACATGGTAGATGTCTCACCTTTCTTTATTATAGTCAAAATATTTGGTAATAATTTGCATAATTGTTTATTAGATTCTAGTGCATCTACTAACATCATGCCTAAAATTATTTGTGAGAAACTAGGTTTGACTCCAATTTAATCTTATAGGTTCATTACTCAATTAGATAAATATAGGGTGAAAGTAATTGGATAATTATTGAATGTCTAAATGGATCTTGCAGCTAAGCCAAGGATACAACAATTTATAGATATCCAAGTGGTGGATATTCTTGATGCTTATAGGATGCTACTGAGTAGAGATTAGACCAAATCCTTGAATGGTTACATGTCCACTGATTATTACCATATGTGGCTTCTATGGAAAGGAGTGCCAAATTAGTTAGAATTGAAAGAGAACCCAAGATGAATCATATGATCATCGATTACAATTATATAAATGAAAGGGTAAACATGGTTAATTCTAAGTTAGGAGTTTATGCTCTTAACACATCCAAGGTATGTGACTCTAAAGATAATCATGTTATGCTTGGAATATGGAAATCATTTTTTAATGGTGCTAAATGTAAGTCTAGTTTTGGTGTAGGGATTGTTTTAATTAAACCCCTTGGAAAAGAAATTAATACTTCATACATAATTCAATTTTCTTGCACTAACAATTTGGTAGAATATGAGGATCTAATCTTAGGTTTGCAATTTTCCATCAAACATAAGGTGAAAGAACTATTGGTTCATGGTGATCAAGTGAGAAGTAAGTACTAGTGTAAATTGTCTTACCTTAAGAAATATAAATTTAGAGTTTGGGAGATGATAGAATATTTTGATGCTTTTAATATTGTCTCCATTATTAAGGAAGACAACAAGCTTTTATATGAGCTAGCTTTAGTTGTAGCTAATATCATGCCCAACCAGGACTCTAAACTTAGAAATATTAGTGTTGAATTGGTCCCATGTCCCTCAATCCTTGATAAAATAAACCATTATTGTGCCCTTAACCATTAACATGTCTAGGGATATGTGGGGCAGACTTGTGGCTTACATACCTCTTTTATATTCTTATTACATTTCTCTATGTCTTTAGTTAGGTCAGCCTATGGAATAACCATGACTAATCAGACTATATGTAGGAGGTAGTGGTTAATATTTTATCATTATATTAATTATTTTTCTCTTATTGCATTATTGTAGAGGTTTCCCCCTTAAAGTGGCTTTGCTTATTATCTAGTATTCTACTCTACTATCAATTATTGTTGTGTGATCTCTCATATTTTCTTATTCTATATGATATATAATCATTTTTTGTGAACATATAAGTAATTTCATTATAATTGGTATCATATCTTTGATTTATAAAATTTTCTAGTAGTTTTTTTATTGGATCTGGTGAGCCGTGACTTTTGCAAGCAGAAGGAGCAAAAAAATGGAACTTCTAACCTGGGAAGAATTAATTTTTTTTGTCAGTGCAGTATTATTCAAAATGCTTTTTTGAAAAAAAATAGTTAAAAAAAGTCTAGAAAAAAAATTCCCCTTGCATTTTTGTAGTCATTGGATTTGTCTCAATGACATGATCACAACGGTATATTCTATTGGTACACTTTTTTGGTATTGAAATTTTTTACCCTAATACATAAAGGCAGTCATTATATTCATCTTGGTGAGGTAGTCACAATGGTGTGATCTTCTGGTAGAATTTTTTTGAGGTGAAAACCCTCCTAGGGTTTGTATATGGTAGGTCTTACTGATGGAAGAAAGGGGGAAAGAAACTCCTAAGACTCCTATCAGTGACATAGAATTTAGAACTTCAAATCTATTAATTTCTCAACTCCAAACTAACATAAAGGGCTTGGTGTGGCATGATGACTTTGTTGTAGTTAAAACTGATGTTTTAGGCATATATGGATAAATTAATGGGGTTCACACTCAATTGTATCAGATCACTATGTAATTTGCTACCCTTTCATCTCAGTTACAACCTAACAACCCTCTACTTCATCATTTGGGTCCTCCTTTCAACACTAACAACTCCAATTCTAGTGTGAAACTAATGTTTCCAAAAGTAGACACGTGTAATTTTGATGGTAAGTATCCTCTCACTTATATTACCCAAATTAAGAATTTATGTGATCTACATCAAACTGCTAGTTATCAAAAGGTGATAGTGGCATCTCTATATCTGGAACCTGAGTAGTTCATTTGGTATCATTGGTTGTGTGATCAAAAGAAAAAGAATGGTCTTCCTATTACATGGTTTATTTTCACTGATGAGTTTTTGGCTCATTATCAAAATAATGTCTCTCAAAACTACTTTATCTAGTTAGCCAAACTATGGTAAATAAAAACTATGAAGGATTATATTCATCAATTTTAAAATCTATCCTTATGGGTGGAAGACATCACTGAGGAAATTTCGATTGATATTTTTTTGGGTGGCCAGAGAGATAGCATCCAATTAGATGTTTTGATGTTTAACCCAACATTCATATCAAAAGCTATCCCATGGGCATACATGGTAGAAGAAAAGAGATGGTCAAATGAAAAATGTTCACTACTAGTCATGATCACACCTTTCCAACACCATCATTTGCTCAACCCACCTCAATAAATTAAGGATAACAAATACAAATGGTTGTGTTATGGTTGTGACAACAAATGGAATAAATATCATCATTGTGCTAAAAAGAAGTTATTTTACATCGAAGGTGATAATAAGGATGATGATGATGAGGAGGTAATTGGTGAGGATGCAGAATGTCTTGAGGAATTTGAAGACTCTCAACCTATTATTTTCTATCATTCTCTTTTAGGTATTAGTACTCCCCAGACTCTTAATGTGGTGAGTTTCCTAAAGAAATAGAAGGTCATTGTATTGATTAATTCTAAGAGCACACACAACTTCATCAATAGTAAGTTGGTTGCTCATTTGAACTATTTCATTTATCCCACTATAAAATTTTAGGTCATGATTATTGATGGTGGTACTATCAACTACTTATAAAAATTTCATATAATTAATCTATCCATGGGAGACAACTTGTTGTATTTTCCTATGTTTGTTATTCCCATGGGGGGAGTTGACATTATTTTGGAAGTATAGTGTCTCACTACTTTGGGAACTATTAAGATGAATTTCTAGGAATTATTCATGTGATTTAATTATAAGGGAAGGACATTTGAGCTAGGGGATTAAGGGATAAATCTCCATAATTTGTTATCTCCCATCAAATGACAAAGATTTTCTATAAGGGTGCTTAAGGATTTGTAGCTCACTTATTTTCTATGGAAGTTTAGAAAACTCAGCCATCTACACCTCCTAATATACAAGTGATTGATGCCCATTCATTTGGGTTTGGTGACATGCTGAAAGGACTTCCACTTATCCACATGCATGATCATGCTATCAAACTTATTCCTAGTAGTACACCACCCAACATCAGGTCATATAAGTATCCCTATGCCTAGAAAAGAGAAATTAAAAAGATGATACTAGAGATGTTGGATGCAAGAATCATTTTCCATAGCCAAATTGAGTATATTTATCAGTTGTCATGGTGAGAAAGAAAGATGACACTTAGAGGATGTGTCTTGACTATAGAGAACTTAATAAGTACACTAACAAAGATAAGTTTCTTATTTTTATCATTGATGACTTTTTAGAGGAATTAAATGGTGCTCTTTATTTTACCAAGTTAGATATACATTTTGGGTACCATCAAATATAGATTTTTGATGAAGACATATCCAAAATAGCTTTTGGGGCTCATGAGGGCCACTGTGATTTTTTGGTTACAACTTTTGGTCTAATAAATGCACCATCCACCTTTCAAAGTTTGATGAATTCTTTTTCTAGGCCATTTTTGAGGAAACTTGTTCTAGTATTTTTTGATGATATCCTCATTATAGTAAAAATTGGGAAGGCCATTTTCACCATGTGAAATAGGTACTCAAAATTTTGGAACAACATCAATTATATGCCAAACCTTTCAAATGTCATTTTGGAGCTTGTGAGATTAATTATTTGTAATAGTAAATATATTTGAAATTTTAAAGAGGAATAAAACATAATTTTATATGATGTCATACCTTCTATATCCCCTTCTTACTACAACCAAAATTACCAACCTGAGAGAATAGTCACCTGATGGGACACAAGCTATTTCACAATATTACTCCAAGTTTTACATCTTTAAGTATAGAAATCACATTCAATTCATATATGATTATGTTTATCGATACCTTAGTGAATCCATCATAGGAATCCCAATGATTAGGGTCAATCCCCTAATAAATAAGACTATTGAAGCCATGGGGAACATATGGCTATATACAGATTGTACCATCATTAAGAAGGGACACAATGCACCCCACTCAGGCTACCTATCCATGTACCAATAAAACTAGCAGACCAATAAGTAGATTATCAAATATGAAATGAAATAGATGGTCTTTTCAAGACCAAAATGAAGGTACTACTTCACACCGTCCCCATAACCATTGGTAGGATTGTCTTTACGCAATGAGAAGATATGTAGGTTGGTTCTAAACATAGGACATATTTCAATATAAAAATTGATGAGCGAAGGTAGAGGGACCCCTATGCGAGAGTTAAGGATCAATTGAAAGTAAAATGGATGTTGAATGTGCCTTATGAGCACTAGTCTTCTCCTTTTGAATCCATATACAAAAAATCAAATTCAGTCTCCAAGGTCATCAGGAGATTGAGAAAATATGGCATCAGTCAATAATCTAGGATGTTGAGTGAATAAAAGTGAGGAGATGATAGATGGTAGTTAGGTCTAAGATAGTGTAGTTTTTAAAGTTATGTAACTTTTATATCTCCACTAGCTCAATCATTCACTACCCAAATAGAGACACAATTTGAGCATAGCCTAGAGGATAGAAATCTTGATGAGATTGCATCTTCTTTAGTCCAAGCAGAGGAACAAGGATCACCAATGGAGGAAATTTACATGATAGCATTTGACCCTAGGGAGAGAGTTGAAGATGCTTTGAAAATGTTATCCAATGCCTATCAGTCTAAAGAGGAAGAGGCATAAATGGAGGAAAAAAAGAGGAAAAGGGGAAAGAAATATTAGATCTAGTTCTTGTGCATACCCCCAAAAGAAAAGCTAAGATGGCTACGGTTCTATTAAGGAACAAGAATCTAAAGGTGATTTTCACTCATCCTTTGAGTGAAATCAATCTCTTTAGTGAAGGAAACTTGATTCATGGTCCAACCATTCCAAAATAGTTCATCTATGGTAAATTGCATAAATTTCCCACTAGGCACCATCCTTGGGCTATGATGAAATCCATCAATATGCTTGTTCATGAAGATCAAAAGCCATGGATAGTTTCCTTAAAAAAGGAGGAGGAGAAAAGGATGAATCCTCTAGGAAAATCAAGTTTAGCACAAGTGGAGGTCCCAACTCCATAGGTAAACCAATCATCAGTGGGAGTCAAGTTTGATCCTAAGATAAATAGATTACAAAGGGTAACAAAGAAAAGGGTCATGGTTGGTGGAGAAGAGAACACTTTTTAAAAGGTAGAACCATTGACCAATTTGACTCTTGTGGGAGGATAAAGGCCCAAAGAAATCTAGATATTTTAGGAGAATGTGCTTGAATTATCCCAAGCACAAGTACAACAACTGCAAGGTTCCCTAAAAGGCATGTAACAACATAAGGAGAATATGGAGAAACAAGTTGTATTATCAGTCCTAAATGCTATGGTCAAAATGTTTGAAGAGACCTTATTTGACATGTTCAATTATTTAAAGTCAATAAAGTTTAGACAAAGTGTATTGAGCTAGTAGGATGCACTAACCAAGATCCTAATTCACCAATGGCAGAGCTCAAGGGGAAAAATAAAGGATTTGATCAATATCTTGACTGAGGATCAAATTATTGATTTGAAGACAAATAGCCTATCCCACCTAAACACAGTCATGGGATTACTAGCAGACAAGATTAAGGGTTTAATCACTTGGTCCAAGAGCCTAGAGAGCCTTCTTGAGGATGATAAATAGTTGGAAAATAGGATGGAGTAGATACTTAGGACAATGATCACCAAACCATCCACACTTAGTTTGATGGGTTTCATCACTAATGAGGAGTTTAATTTCAGAGCCACCTTGGTTATGTAAGAAGTGAAAAGAAAGAGCCAAGGGAAGATTGAGGCAACTAATAGTAGGATCATAGACATGATTCTAATAGCATAAGGAAATATTAGTGAATCTAGAAGAATTAAAGAGGCTTTAGGAAGAAATTACAAAGATTTTAGGGGCCTGGCAGATCAAGAGGATGAACTCTTAAAGGAATCTATGGTCAATCTAAAGCTAATTGATGAGCAACATAACTGAGAACTAAAGATCCTACAACAAAAGTAAAAGATAGGCACACAAGGGTCTCCAAGTTAGTTGAATTAGGAGTATTCTTTTAAACTAAACTTGTTTAATCTTTAAAAAAGAGAATATTCTTTTAAACTATATGTGTGCTAGTTTTTGGAGCAATTTAATACAAATAGGGAATTTTGGAAAGTCTATCTCTTTTGTTTGTGTGGGTTTTATTATGGTTTCTCTCTCCATTATCTAGATTATAATTTAGATTTGATTGGTTCTTGTTGATTCTTGATTTGCACTTTGTTTAAATGTAAAATTGTTAACTTGTGCTAATGCTAGCTTGGCTAAAGGTTCTTAATTTCCTTCCATTATATTTGCCTTTCATGTGAATGTGATTATGATGTTACTTACATGGGTATATATTTAAAGTGAACCAAGTTCTTATTTTCACAATTATCTTTCCTTGGATGCTTGACTAATGTGTAGTAGGATTTGGGATCATGTTGTTTCATGCTATACATTAGTTTTAAGAGCATATTTTGATGATATTTAAACTTTGTCATCATATTTGTCTTAAAGATCAGCAACATGAATATGTTCCTTCTTTGCCTTATCCTTCATTTTATTTTTTCTTTAATCAATCCACTTTAGAATAACTACATTGTAAATATACACTTTAGATAAGATCTTATATTTAGTTATTTATGAATAATTCACTTCAGTTAGTCAAGATTTATTTCATTTTTATAAAGATCAACTAGTAGGCCACGGTTGCTCCCAATAACTAAAAACTATAAATATTGTGAAATAGTTCACTTGTTCTACCTCTATTCTAGCATAGATAATAGGATTATCACAACCCGAAACTCATGCATTACATTTTATAAATCCAAAAATGAGTAGTTTTTTTAAATACTTAGAACCACCTATGATATACTTACATGCATCAACAAGAGAATGTGTTATGTTGACACTAGAAGAAGGGCCTAGTTGAATGTGTGTAAGTTTATGGTATATTTGCAAATTTTGGTGAAATTTGTTCAAAGATTGTTGAATTATTTAAATATTTATTTTTATTATAGAATATTTGTGTAAATATCATTGATATGTGCAGTTTGAGACTAATATTTAGGCTCATTTAGCTAAAGATTGTCATTCTTTGAAGATTCATGGTAAATATTTGCAAAGGTAGCTTAAGTTTAGTAAATACCCCTCATTTGGAATTAGCAACAGTAAGTTTGCTCAAATATTGATTGATTATTTATAAATTAGGCTTATTTGAACTTAGATGTGTAAAGATCATTCACCCTCATTAGTTTAGACATATATTTAAATTAATTTTTTTAAAGATAGTTTCTCTTTAAATTATTAACATAAATTTGTGTAAAGTTTGCCTAACTTAGGGATATTAAATGTGAAAATATACACATAGATAAGAATTAGACTATCATTTACAATAATTAAGTTAAAGATAAGTCATCTTTTCAAAGATAATGTTCCTAAGTCATATTTTGGATAGGACTCAAGGTTTACAAGCTACAATTACCAAGGATCAGGCCTATGTGAAGGTCAAAATCAAGATTACCTCACCTTTCTTTAAAATATCATAGGAAAGCAAGAGAAAATAAAGGTAAGTGAAGGGTCTCTAAATCTCAGGATACTTCACCTTTTCAAAGTACTCTTATGTTCAATCTTTATCAAGGTATGGCTTGGTTACGTGGATCTTCCATCAATGTGCCTGGTTAGGTACATGACCTACCGTAAAAACCCTTAGAAGTATTTTGCATCTTTTAGTACTAATGGTATTATCATAGCTGAAGAACACATTAAATATTTTAAATATGCTTTAAGACTATTAAATGTAGTTCATGAAGATTTAACATGTAGGTTATTTCCATCTACTTTCAAAAATGTTACATATGAATAGTTTCTCAACCTTCTAGATAATTATATCACTAGTTGGAATGATTTCAAAAGGATCTTCATTTATAAATTTGGTAAAATCATTAGTCCTTACATTCTATATTATCAGTTCACCATTGTGAAAACATATTCTAGTGATACCATTATAGTCTTCAATTCTAGCTTCCAAAAGATGTTTAGTAAAACCATAGCTCCTTACAAACCTGATGAGCCTTTGGATTTATAAATCTACAAGGATTATTCGGATCCCATGACTTATGTGTTTATTAAGAGTTTCATTGGAGTCATAAACACCTTAGCATTGGATTATGTTGAAACTGTAATAATCAATGATCAAATGTAACCTCAATGTCAACTCTCATATGTCATTCCCAATGTTAATTATACTTTTCCTATACTCAATGTCATTCATAATGACAATCAAAATGTGTCTACCTTAAATCATACACCAGTCTTGAACTAATTTACCTTAAGCCATTCTCATCTTGGATCGTGTTTAGGAATCTTAAGAACTAATTATACAAATGGATTTCATCCACAAGAACAAAGAGCTTTGATGCCAAAAACTAGTAACAACAATCAAGTTCATAATTCAAAGGTATCAAATAATGATAATGATTCCATACTTATGATGGTTCAAAATATGAGTACTAACTTTATTCAATTACAAAATCAAGTAGGCAATATTGGGGTTATCTCCAATAGGAATTACTCATATCAAAGGTTTAATAGGTCTAATAACTAGTTTCATAATGGTAACAATATCGATAACAATAACAGTAATGAGTCATCATCAGGTAAGAATAATAACTTTGAGATAAATATTTGTGATCTTACACTAATTAAATACTTCAGGGTCCATAATAATTCAAATCATGGTGAGTTGGATTACACTGAATTTTATAATGATTTTTATTTATTTTAGGATGAGTTAAATACAGTATAAAGTGGATCTAATAGAGACAATTCTATAGGTACCTCCAATTATTCAAGGTCATCAAAGTATACAGATAAAAATTTTAGGTGGAGACATTTGACTTCCCTTTCCAAAAAGAGAATGAGACTGAGGATACTCATGAAGATGTGTATGCCTTTCTATAGTATTTGAATAAGATATATCCTTTAAGGAATAGGGAGCAGAAGCAACCCTTGAATACATCCACTCCACCAAATAATTTTGATACTCTTGATCCTACAGCCAATAATAATCTTGAGAATCTAAAGGGAAGTACTTCCAAGCCTAATCTTGATTCATCTATTACTTCTACTAGAGTTGGGCACAATATAGTTGAGGACATGAAGAAAATTAAGGCTAACATCACCTTGCATGAACTAACTCAATTCATTGAGAAGAGAGATTTGTTACTAGAATATCTATATAAAAAGCTTGGTAAGTCATCCAAGACTACAAATGTCAATGTTGTTATATGCAAGAACAAGGCAAATGTCCCACATTTATTTCTTATAGTCAAAATATTTGGTAAGAATTTACATAATTAATTATTAGATTCTAGTGCATCTACTAACATCATGGCTAAAATTATTTGTGAATGACTATGTTTGACTTTAATTATATATTATAGGGTTGTTACTCCATTAGATAAATGCAGGGTGAAATTAATTAGAGAATTATTGAATGTATACATGTAGCTTGAAGCTAAGCCAAGGATATAAAAATTTATAGATATCCAAGTGGTGGATATTCTTGATGCTTATGGGATGTTACTGAGCAGAGACTGGACCAAATCCTTGAATGGCTACATGACCACTAATTATTCCCATATGTGGCTTCTATGGAAAGGAGTGGAAAATTAGATAAAATTTGAAAGAGAACCCAAGATGAAACATATGGTCATCAATTAAAATGCTACAAATGAAATGGTAAACATGGTTAATTATAAGTTAGGAGTTTATGCTCTTAACACATTCAAGGTATGTGAATCTAAAGATAATCATGCTATGCTTGAAATATAGAAAAAAAAATTTAATGGTGCCAAATGTAAGTTTGGTTTTGGTGTAGGGATTTTTTTAATTAACCCCCTTGGAAAAGAAACTAGTAATTCATACATACTTCAATTTTCTTGCACTAAAAATCTTGTAGAATATGAGGCTTTGATCCTAAGTTTTCATTTTTCCATCAAACATAAGGTGAAAGAATTGTTGGTTCATGGTGACTCAAAGCTAGTAGTCAGTCAATAGATAAGTAAGTACTAGTGCAAATTGTGTTACCTCAAGAAATATAAATTTAGAGTTTGGGAGATGATAGAATATTTTGATGCTTTTAATATTGTCTCCATTATTAGGGAAGACAACAAGCTTTTAGATGAGCTAGCCTTAGCTATTGCCAATCTCATGTACAACCAGGACTCTAAACATATAAACCTTAGTGTTGAATTGGTCCCATGTCCCTCAGTCCCTGATAACATCAACCATTGCTATGCCCTTAACAATTAACATGTCTAGGGATATATGGGGTAGACTTGTGGCTTACATACCTCTTTTATATTCTCATTACATTTCTCTATGTTCTTATTTAGGTCATCCTATGGAATAACCATGACTAATTAGACTATATAGGAGGTATTAATTAGTATTTGATCATTATATTGAGTATTTTTCTCTTATTGCATTATTGTAGAGGTTGCTCCCTCAAAGTGGCTTTGCTTATTATCTAATAATCTACTCTACTATCAATTATTATTGTGTGATCTCTCATATTTTCTTATTTTGTGTGATATATAATCATTTTACATGAACATCTAAGTAATTTAATTATAATTGGCATCATAGCTTCAATTTGGGAATTTTTCTTGTAGTGTTTTTTTAGATCTTGTGAGGCATGACTTATGTGAGCAGGAGCGGAAAAACATAACTTATAACTTGGGAAGATTTAATTTTTTTCAGCATAGTATTATTCAAAATACATTTTTGAAAAAAAAATATTTAAAAAAAAAAAATTGGAAAAAAGAATTTCCCCTTGCATATTTGTAGTCATTAGATTTGTCTCAATGAGATGATCACAATGGTATATTCTATTGGTACACTTTTTTTTTGTTGAAATTTTTTACCCTAATACATAAAGGTAGTCATTGGTGAGGTGGTCATAATGGTACCATCTTTTCATACACTTTTTTTGAGGTGAAAAACCTCCTAGGGTTTGTATATGGCATGTCCTACTTGAGGAAGAAAGGGGGGAAAGAAACTCCTAAGACTCCTATCAATGACATAGAATCTATAACTTCAAATCTATTGATTTCTCAACTTTAGGGTAACATAAATGGATTGGTGTGGTATGATGACTTTGTTTTAGTTCAAAGTGATGTTTTAGGGATGCATAGAAAAATTAATGGGGTTCACACTGAATTATATCAGATCACTATGTAATTGGCTGCCCTTTCATCTCAGTTACAGCCTAACAACCCTCTACTTCATAATTTGGGTCCTCCTCCTTTCAAAACTAACAACTATAATTTTGGTGTGAAACTAATGTTTCCAAAAGTGGACATGTTTAAGTTTGATGGTAAGTATCCTCTCTCTTAGATTAGCCAAATTGAGAATTTATTTGATCTGCATCAAACTGCTAGTTCTCAGAAGGTGATAGTGGCATCTCTATATCTGGAACCAGAGTAGTTCATTTGGTATCATTATTTATGTGCTAAAAATAAAAAATATGGTCCTCCTATTACATGGTCTATTTTCAATAATTATTTTTTGGCTCATTATTATATTAATGTCTCTTAGAACTACTTTAACCAGTTAGCCAAACTATGGTAAATATGAACTATGAAGGATTATTTTCATCAATTTAAAAATCTATCCTTATGGGTGGAGAACATCACTAGGGAAAATTTGATTTATATTTTTTTGGGTGGCCTAAAAAATAGCATACAATTGGATTTTTGGATGTTCAACCCAATATTCATATCAAAATCTATCCCATGGGCATACATGGTAGAAGAAAAAGAGATGGTCAAATGAAAAACTTTCACTTCTAGTCATGATCACACCTTTATAACACCATCATTTCTTCAACCCACCTTGAAAAATTAAGGAGAACCAATCCAAAGGGTTGTGTTATGGTTGTGACAACAAATGGAACAAAGATCATCCTTCTGCTAAAAAGAAGTTGTTTTACATCGAAGGTGCCAATAAGGATGACGATGATGAGGAGGTAATTGGTGAGGATGAAGAATGTCCTAAGGAGGAATATGAAGAATCTCAACCTATTATTTCCTATCATTCCCTTTTATGTATTAGTACTCCCCAAACTCTTAAGGTGGTGGGTTTCCTAAAGAAATAGAAGGTCACTATATTGATTGATTCTAAGAGCACACACAACTTCATCACTAGTAAGTTGGTTTTTCATTTGAAATGTTTTTTTATTTATCCCACTCCAAAATTTTGGTCATGATTATTGATGTTGGTACTATCATATACTTATAAAAATGTTGTATTATTAATCTATCTATGGGAGACTACTTGTTGGATTCTCCTATGTTTGTTATTCCCATGGGGGGAGCTAACATTATTTTAAGTGGCTCACTACTTTGGGCACTATTAATATGAAATTATAGAAATTATTCATGTGATTTGATTTTAAGGGAAGGACATTTGAGCTAAGCATATTAATGGATAAATATCCATAATCTATTATCTCCAATCAAATGACAAAGATTTTCTATAACGGTGCTTAAGGATTTGTAGATTACTTATTTTCCATGGAAGTTTAGCCAACTCTACCATCAACACCTCCTAATCTAAAACAAGTTATTGATTCCCATTCATTTGGTTTTGGTGACATTGTGAAAGGACTTCCACCTACCTGAATGGATGATCATGCTATCAAACTAGTTCCTAGTAATAAACCACCTAACATCAGGTCATATAGGTATCCCTATGCCTAGAAAATTGAAATTAAAAAGATGATACATGAGATTTTGGATTCAAGAATCATTTTACATAGCTAAATTGAATATTATTTATCAGTTGTAATAGTGAGAAATAAATATGACACGTAGAGGATGTGCCTTGACTATAGAGAATTGAATAAGTACACTATCAAAGATAAGTTTCCTATTTTTGTCATTAATGAGTTGCTAGATGAATTAAATGGTGATCTTTATTTTACAAAGTTAGATATGAATTTTGGGTATCATATAATCTATATTTATGATGAAGACATATCCAAAATAGCTTTTGGGACTCATGTGGGCCATTATGATTTTCTAGTTATGCCTTTTGGTCTAATAAATGCAACATCCACCTTTCAGATTTTGATGAATTCTATTTTTAGGCCATTTTTGAGGAATTTTTTTTGGTATTTTTTTATGATATCCTCATTTATAGTAAAAATTGGGAAGGCCATTTGCACCATGTGAAACAAGTACTCTCAATTTTGGAACAACATCAATTGTATGCCAGACCTTCCAAATGTACTTTTGGAGCTTGTGAGATTAAGTATTTGGGTCATCTAGTTTCACAAGGAGTGAAAGTGGATCCTAAAAAAATCTAAGCAAAGGTGGATTGGTCGATTTCTAAGACACTCAAGTAACTAAGGGGATTTCTGGGGCTAACTAGTTACTATCACAAGTTTATCAAAGTTATGGTAGCATTGTAGCCCCACTCACCTCTTTCTGGAAGAAAGACTCCTTTTAGTGTATTGATATAGCTACCAAGGTATTTGAATAATTAAAATTGGCTATGTTCACTACTCCAATATTATCCATCCCTAATTTTTCCAAGACTTTTGTGGTTAAATATGATACATCTAGGTATGGTATGGGTGTTTTACTCATGCAAGAAGGTAAAACACTTACATTTGAAAGTTGTCAATTTAAGGGTAAAATTAGCACAATCCCATATATGAGAAGGAAATGATGACCATTTTTCTTTCATTCAAACAATGGATACCTTATTTGATTGGTTGTCACCTTCAGGTAAAAACTGATCATGATAGTCTTAAATATTTTTTAGAACAATGGTTTTCATTTGAATAAAAATAAAAATGGGTAATTGAGATGTTAGGCTATGATTTTGAAATAGTTTACAAGAAAGGCAAGGACAAGATAATTGTATATGCACTAACTAGGAAGGATGAATTAGTTGAGTCATTACTATGTGCTATAACCATTTTGTAGGTAGGTTAGCTAGAGGAAGCACAATCACAATGGGAACATAGTGCTACCCATGATTTCATTCAAAATCTTCTGCAAGGTTTAGGTGGATTTGAAAAATTCACATGGAAGGGTGATGCATTATGTTATAAATAAATATTATACCTATGTAATAATTCTCTTCTTAAACACAAAATCCTTTAACAACTTCATGAAACTCTAATTGGGTGTCAATCATGATTTTTAAAACCTATCATAGAATCAAGTAGGATTTTTTTGGGAAGAACTCAAGAGGGATGTCCAAAAATATGTGGATAAATGTATGATCTATCAAAAAAATAAAGGATAAACCATCAAAACCCAAGGTATTTTGCGGCCTTTATCCATCCCTAAATAATGTTGGGAAGAGGTGTCTATGGATTTCATTACAAGGTTACTGAGATCTAATGGTCAAAATATTATCATGGTTGTGATGGATTGTCTTAGTAATTATTCTCATTTTTGTTATTTATCATATCCAATTGTTGTTAGTATAGTAGCTTCTAATTTTCTCAATATAGTTTAGAAATTGCATGGTACCCCTAAGATCAGTATCAGTGATAGAGATCCCATTTTCACTAGCAATTTTTGGACTGAATTATTTGCATGTTTGGGCACCTGGTTGGCTCATAGTTCATCCTATCATACTTAATTATATGGATAAACTAAGGTAGTCAACACATGTTTATAATGATATCTCCTTTATTTTTTTTTGATAAATAAGATAAATGGGTTCATTGGTTGTTAGTTATTGAATGGTGGTATAGTACTTCTATTCATAATTCTTCTAAAATGTCTTCTTTTATGGAACTATATGGATACCACCCTCCATCCATCACTTCAACATTGAAGTTCCATCTTAAGGTTCATGTAGTTAAGGAAAATATTCACCATCAATAGGAGGTCCTTGTAAGTTGGCATGAAAATTTAGCCATGGCCCAAAATTGCATGAAGCAGTAGGTAGATCAACACAGGAGTGAGAGGCATTTTAACATTGGTGATTGGGTATTTGTTTGATTTTATCCATATAATTATATGTCCTTGAAACAATAAAAAAAGGATAGCAAGTTATCCCTTAAGTATTATGGGCCTTATTAGATCTTGCAAAAATTGGAAGTGTGGGTTATAAGTTAGAGTTTCCTTCCTCCACTCACATATATCCAATATTTCATATATCTTGCCTAATGAAAGTCATTGGATAAAGAGTTTATAATAAAAATTAGTTACCATAATTGGATGAGGAAGGAAGAGTTATTCATGATCCTGAGGCAATCCTTCAAATGCACACTAAGTAACTATGGTCTAGAATGATTAAGGAGTACCTGATCAAATGTTAGAATCTACCTTGTGAAGATGACACTTGGAAGGATGAATCCTTTGTGCAACAACATCTAGAATTGACTCAAAATTGAGGATAGCATTGTTTTGAAGGGGAAATTCATGTTATGCCTTTAACCTTTAACATGTCTAGGGATATGTGTGGTTGATTTATAACTTACATACATCTTTTATATTCTCATTACATTTATCTATGTTCTTAGTTAGGTCATAATATGGAATAACCATGGATAATTAGAATATATATAGGAGGTAATGGTTATTCTTTGATCATCATATTAAGTATTCTACTCTTATCACATTATTGTGGAGGTTGCCCCCATGAAGTGGTTTGTCATATTATCTAACATTTTACTCTGTTGTCAATTATTATTGTGTGATCTCTCATATTTACTTATTGTGTGATATATAATAATTCTGTATTAACACATAGTTAATTTAATTATAACCATTTATAGGTATTTAGTGATGACCAACATGTTTTAGACTTCATGAATAGTTTAGGAGTATTTGAGGCTCACATCATTGATGAAGCTAATGAAAATGATCTTGGTGAAGGAAATATTGATGAAAAAATTATGCAACTAAGTGACAATAAAATTCCTAAGGGAATGATTTCTCTATAAATATTATTTGATACAGATAGACTAACTGAAAGTACCAAAGCTCCCAAGATAAATGGGAAATATTACAAAATAGTTTACCTATGAACACAAGTTCAACCCCAGCTAGTCAATATTGGTATAGCCACCACTAATGAGTAGTTGAGAAAATATAAAGAGATATTAACCAAGTATAAATATGTTGTATCATGGTCATATGGGGACTTAAATATATTTGATCCTAGAGTCATATCTCATACCATACATCTAAAATTAGTCTACAAACCTTTTAGGCAGAAACAAAGGCCAGTAAACCCTATCTTGTAACCTTTGATATATAAAGAATTCAAGAATCTATTAGATACAAAGATAATTTTTCCCATTAGACACTCCACTTGGGTAGCTAACTTAGTTCCAGTCAAGAAGAAAAAAAGGGAAATCAAATTGTGTCTAGACTATAGAAATTTGAATAGAGCATCTGAAAAGGATAACTATCCTTTGCCTTCTCTTGATCAATTTATTCAAATTATTAGTGGTTCATTAGTGATGTCTTTTCTTGATGAATTTTTATGTTATAACTAAGTTCTTGTGAAAAAGGAAGATATATTGAAGACTGCATTCACTACTAAGTAGGGCAATTTTACCTACAAGACATTGACTAAAGCCCTGCTTTGCCATCCACCTGGTACCACCTGTCAGTCCTGTCCCACTGTCCTGCAGCTCCCTCAAGACCATATGTCTTGGTCTTCCATCTCACATGTCCATTCTCTCTATTATTTAACTAAGGTATCCATTTGTCTCTATGCTTTCGCACTGGCTGGCAACCCTACCAAAACTCTCATTTGGTTCTGCATCATATCCCTTCCATGCTCCCACCTGTTTCCTGGATCCTTCTTGCTCTACAATCAGCAATGAGTATAAAGAAGAGGAATAATGAATTTGAGGCTTACTTACCATCTTCAGTCCTCCGTATGGGTGTTTGAGACTCCTTAACAGCGTGTTGTCCACCCAAAATCTGTTACAGTGACTGACCTCGGTCACTCTACAGTCTGCATCTGACCGACGTCGGTCACCATGCATCTGTCCCTAACTACTGACCCTGCCAACATCGGTGTCCCTATTGTCGACGTCGGTCCTCCTGACCGACATCGGTCTTACCTATTGCCAATGTCGGTCCTCTGGACCGACGTTGGTCTTACCCTACCTGACATCACCGGCTTTGGTCTGCACATGACCGACATCGGCACCTGTCTATTTGACGCTGGTTCCTCCTGATCGACACCAGCACCTGTGTTCGCTTGTGAGTGATGACTTTTAACCCGTGAGCTCATTTGAATCAAAACCCATGTCCAAACTGCTCTGCTCAGAAGTATCCAGCACCATCCACTAGTTTTTGTCCGCCATCTCCTCCATAAACACCAAGGCTTTCCAAATCTTAAAAGTCTCAAAAACATTAGATTTTTTCTTAATACAGTAGATCCATACCTTTCTTGTAGCATCATCTATGAATGTAACATAGTACTGTGATCCTCCAATAGAGGCTACTTGAGCCGGTCCCCACACGTCTGTGTGAACAAGCTATAACTTATGCCTTTTCTTAGTAGACCCAGTCTTGAGAAAACTAACCCTTTTCTATTTTCCAAATACAAAATGCTCACAAAATTCTAGATCCATACTTTTCAAATCTGAAAGCTTACCTTTAGACTTAAGAATTGACATCCCCTTCTCACTCATGTGGCCAAGCCTTGAGTGCCACAATTTAGCATCCACATCTGAAGTAGATAATACAGAAGGAGAAATATTAGTAACACAATTACATAAATAGAGAGTACCTTCTCTCTTACCTTTGGCCATAACAAGTGTACCCTTGGTCACCTTCTAAGATTCTGCTGTGAGAGTTATTGTACAACCCTCATCCCCTAACTTTCCTGCAGAAATCAAATTTCTCTTCAAGCTAGGAACATGCATCACATCTCTCAACACCCATGTGTTGCCATTCTACATCTTTAGCTGCACTTTACCTTTGCCAATAATCTTACAAGGCTCATCATCCCCTAGATACACTATTCCAAAATCTCCATGGATATAGTCACTAAAATATTCTCTGTTAGGGGTAGCATGGAAAGATGCACCAAAATCTAATACCCAAGATTCTATATTATTATGCAAAGAGAAAATTAGAGTATCTTATGCAATACCTGCAACCTTTGCTTCTTCCTTTCCTTCGTGCTGATTGTCCTCCTTAGGCTTTGACCAGCAATCTCTGCTTATGTGCCCCATCTTTCCACAATTCCAGCATTGTGGCCTCCTGCCATTTCTGGATTTGGATCTACCTCTCACCTTAGACTTAGATCTTGATCTCCTCTTGCTCTTCTCTTTTTGCCTTCCCCTACTCTCGAGATTTAAAGCGTTCCCTGATGTTTCCTCTGTGCTTTTCTTGTGAATTTCCTCATTCAAGATAACACTAACAACATCCTCTACTTTTAAAATATTCGAAGTAGATGTAGTATTAGAAACTACCATTACCAAGCCATGCCAGCTTTCAAGCAAAGAACATAATATTAAAAGAGCTTTTATTTCATCATCAAAAACAATATTGATTGAGCTTAATTGATTAACAATTCCATGGAAATCATTCAGGTGATTAGATACAGATCCACCTTCTTGCATATGCAAATTAAATAACTGCTTCATAAGATATACCTTATTAGAAGCTGAGGGTTTTTCATACAAATTTGCTAAATTAGTCATTAACTCTACCATTGTTTTTGCCTGTGATAAATTAGATATCACAGTGGATGCTAGACTCAGTCTTATAGACCCCAGAGCCTTTCTATCAAGAACTTCCCATTCTTTATCCTCCATGTCTTTGGGCTTCTTTGCAATCCCACCTAACGGTAAGTAAAGATCTTTTTGATACAGATAGTCCTCTATCTGCATTCTCAAATGTTGATATTTCTTGCCATTAAACTTCTCCATTCTCAATTTACTTTCTTCTGCCATTGCTTCTCCCACTCAAATAGAAATCCCTATAGAAACCCCTGTGAGCAACCTGTAATCAATACACACTACACAGATCTGAACCACCTGTTAGTGAACCTGAGCTCTGATACCACTTGTCAGGGATACGAAACACCAGAAACACACAATTGATTACCAAACCAAGCAACTTAATATGTGGAATTAACCAGAATCACAAGTAACTAGAATTCAAAATAACACAGATATGAGAGACAATACACAACTTGTATTAATACTCATACAGAAAAGAATACAATAAAGAAGATGCCACTTCTTCTCCACCACCTCTTCAAAGGCTTCCCACACCTCAAGTGAATAGTAATTCTCTCCTCAAAGCTCTCTCTCTCAGGTCCCAACACACAACTCAAATACAGAGTTGGTGTTCACCTCCAGTGCTCCACGCACACCACAAGTGCTCCATGCACTCCACAAGTACTCAACGTACTTCAAGTAGATCTCCCATGAACCTGCAACAACCTGCAATTCAATAGACCATACTTATGGAAGGAACTCCCTTGCCTTCCTCTTTGCTCTATCTGAGTACACACCTATACTCTAAGTAGATCTTGCATGATCCTGCTCCCTGTTGTGTTGTTGTCCTATCTGATCTTGTACACCTTCAAATCAACCCGGTTCTGCACACCTGTGAACCTTGACCTTGCACACACACACACCTGCAGATCAACAATCTTAATTACCATGCAGATCTCCTATAAAAGGCCATGCTCACCTGATGACCAAGATTATACATACATGAAGAACCCTGCTGATTCTCCAATCCAACACCCACACACCTGGTACTGTGGCACTAGGAGGAACACACCATAACTCACCTCACACACAGAAGGAGCTTATAACATTGCTCTCTTACTCACTAGCACACGTTTCCAATACAACCATAAGTCTATTATATAGATCTCATCCAAACAATAATTAGACATCTAATTACAATAATTAGATCCGCAGCTATGAGTCTAAAATTAGCTCTCATCATGCAAACACTTGGTTCGTCAACTAACTGCCCATAATATACTCGCAGTCGAACCACACAAGCGACCGACGTCGGTCCCTATCCACCTGGGGGTCACCGACGTCAGCCGACTACTGACCGACGCTGGTTGCCTTCTTGTCTAATACTATCGGCATCAGTTGGCCTGACCGACGCCGGCGTCTGTGACACTCTGCAACTCTTCTGCAACCTCCTCCGTGTCTGCATCAGTGAAGCTTTTAGCTCCACAACCTAACAAGTTATTCAAATTATTTGTGGTTCATTAGTGATGTCTTTTCCTGATGAATTTTTATGTTATAACTAAGTTCTTGTGAAAAAGGAAGATAGATTGAAGACTGCATTCACTACTAAGTAGGGCAATTTTACCTACAAGAGAATGCCCTTCAGGATAAAAAATGTAGGTACAACTTTACAAAGAGCAATGGACCATGATTTTCAAGGGTTGATAGGTAAGTAAATTATCATTTACATTGATGAACTGATTTTATTTTTTTAAAATAGGGAGGATCATATCATGCACTTTAAACAAGTATTTGAAATGTGTAAAATGTATGGAATTTCTGTCAACCCTAAGAAGATCATTTTTTGTGTCACCGATGGAAATTTTTTGGGACATGTTATAACTAAAGAGGGGATTTATATAGACCCTGATAGAGTAGATGTTATATCTAAATTAGAACCCCCTAATATTAGAAATAAATTAAAATCTTTCTATGGAAAGATCAACTTTGTAAGAAATTTTATTTCTTATTTTATAGAGATTGTGAGACCATTGAATGATATCTTGAAGAAAGAAGCCAATATTACATGGAATGAAGAGACCAGAAAGGCCTTCAAGGATATAAAATAATAAATAATGTAGGTATCATTATTGATAATACTTAACTTTTCAAAAGACTTTTATATTTATTCTTTTGCTTTTGACCATACATTTGCAATTATCCTAACTCAGAAGATAGAAGCATGTGATCATCCTATTGATTTCATGAGCACTAATTTTAAAAAGGTTGAGTTGAACTACTCCCTAATAGAAAATAAAACATGTGATTTAGTTAATAAAGTGAATAAATTTAGGAATTATATCCTTAGGAATAAGGTATATGCAATACTACTAGACCCTGCCACTAAACTCATGCTTAGTCAATGTGCATTAAGGGAAAGGAGAGGTAAGTGGATGTCTGTACTTTAAAAATATGATCTATAAATTAAGAATGATAAATTACTAAGGTTCTAAGGGTTAATTTATTTAGTTAACAATACTAATCCTAGGTTAATTATCATACAAGTAGAGCAATAATTTTCTCAAACTAATGAATGGTATGATCCAATTATTCATTTACTAATCAATGGCACTTGTCCTGCAATATTGATAAGGGATCAAAGGAGACCTTTAAGGCTCAAGGTATATCATTTCTTGATTAAATATGGAGTAAATTTTAGGAATAATTATGAAGGGATATACCTGAGATGTGTTTCTAGAAAGGAATCTAGGTAGATCTCGAGTACTTTCCATGAGAATATAAGAAGTGGACACCCATCAGGAAGGACAAATACACATGATATCCTTAGGGCTGGTTGCTATTAGCCCACTATCTTCAAAGATGCTCAAAAGCATGTGAGAGAGTGTCATCAGTGTCAAATTTTTAATACTAAGGAGCCCAAAACAGCCATGACATTGAATCTAGTGATGATTGATAAACCCTTTACTTAATAGGGATTAGATTTTGTGGGGGTCATCAACCCCAATTCTTTAGAAGTCATAAGTATGTGCTCATTACTAATAAATATCACACTAGATGGATTGAAGTAGTGGAAACCAAATGATGTAGGACTAAAGATGTGATAACATTCTTGGGAGATAACATATGCACTATATTTGACACATTAGTTCTCTAGTTTATGATAATGGATCTGCTTTTACATCCATTGAGATGACTAAGTGGGCATATGATAATAACATTGTTATTAAGTTTTCATCAAATCATTACCCTCAACATAATGGGGTTTCTAAATCTACTAACAAATTTTTTATGAAAGCCATCAAGAAGTCTGTTGTTGACAAACGAAGAACCTGGCACAAGTCACTCAAGTATGCCCTTTGGGCTGATAAAATAAGAGTCAAGCAAGCTCTATAGGTATCAACATTTTTTATTGTATATGGTTAATAACTTGTATTCCCCATCATACTTAAGATTTCAACCTATAAGTTTATGCAATAGTGCATTAAAGGGGAAGATCAATAGTTTGTAACTTCAAGGTTACTTGACATTATTCAAATGGAAGATGAAAGAGAGGAATATTTTACCAATTTCAACATGCATCAAACCATAGTGAAGATATGGTTTGATAAACAATCCAAAATTAATTTTTTCAGATAAGGAGACTTGGTTCTTCTTTAGGATAAAGCATCTGAACCTATGGGAAAGCATGGAAAATTAACACCTTTGTGGATTGGCCCCTATGAAATTTTTGAGATACTAGGAGAAAACACCTTCAAGCTCAAGGACTTACAAGGAGCAGAGTTCACATTGCCAACAAATGGGAAATATCTTAATCACTACTTCTTTGCTTCTCTACCCTAGGTCTGCATGGACTAATCTGTAATACTAGATAAGATTATTTTAGGTAGGCTTAAATTAGTTTCTTTCCTATTTCTTTCTTTCTGGTTCCTTGTTTGTACATAGTTCATATAAATATTTATTTGCTTCTTGATATTGGTTTTCATGTTGTGTGTTTCCTTTCCCTTTCTATTCCCTACTTTTAATATTTCTTTTTGAGACAATCTTCAAGATCCAATACATGTAATTTCCCAAAGGTCAACAAATAATAAATGTAGGTATGACTTCTTCAAATGATTGATCATGGATCTTGAAATGTGAGCTTGATGTTATAGTTTTTAGAAGTTGTTAAGGGTTGGTATTTGGGATGGTTCTTCCTAAAATCTTACACCTATTTCTTGATCTAAATATGATTCTGATAATTATTTCTTATGTAGGATGAAATTTTAAATTATTAAGACAAAGTCATGTTTGCACCTAAAAACCATTAATTGCTTGGGACTAAGTTTACAACCATAGATGATTGTCTAAAGATTAAACATCTGAGAAAATATCAAAACTTGGCTACTCTGGTTCCCAACCTTTATTAAAAATCATAACATATCTAAAAAATACAAAAAAGAGCTTTATTTTAAAATTCAAAAGATTTCTAAGAAAAGGTGATTCTAATAATCTCTATTGGGGCTATGGATACATGGATGAAAGTGGAGCAAGGCCTTGAGTGGAGCCAAAGGTATATTTTTTAGGGATATAGACATATGGCTAGTAGTGGAGCAATGCCTAAGCCTTCCCTAAGCTAAAGCATGATTCTTAATGAACATCTAAATATGCTATAAGTCAATGTTCATGGCCAAGGTCATGAATCTAGAAGTTGTTCTCTAAACGCCATGGCAATCAGTAAGTAGAATCAAATCACACACACAACATGGCTATGTTTTGATGTTTGATACTAATTCTACATGTTTGCAAATTATCTTAATTATGGATTGATCTTAACTATGGTTCTTGATCATGTGGGATAAGTAACCTAGCTATCAGCCTAAACCAAATTTTATGGATTCTAACATATTGATATGTTTTCCCTATAAGTTGCCATTTTTTGAGAGGTCAACATACCCCCATTTCTGAAAATAGGGACCTTTGTTTCAAAATTTTGAAAATTTGTGATTTGAATTGGAGATCCCACTTGATCAAGTTTCCATTAACATGTTAATCAAATAATATTTAATTTAAGGTTCAATAGAATCTCATTTGGAAATAAACATTCTTACGGTTTTGTGCTTCCATGTTAAATTGATATTTTACTAGTGTATTTAAACCATGTTAAAAAACCCTAGTCTAATGTTATAACCTAGGTCTAATTTGAATTAAAATCAAATCTACGTGGGAACAATTTGCAAAAGATAGTTTACATGGGAACAATTATTTGTGACATGGAATTAGTTTAATTTTTTTCCTAAGGCTTAGTCATGTTTATCAACATGACCAAACCTTAGTCTAAAAAATCTTATTCTTGGTCCCTTTATGTCCCAAGCCCTCTTTGTTCCTATGGGTTATCTAATCTCAAGGTCCCTTTCATTATGTTCTAAGTTAGCCTAAAGCCTTATCCTAAGGTTTTAATTGCATTTATTAATAAAATAAAAACATTAGGATAAAAATTTATGCCATGTATTTTAATATCCATGGGGTCGCTTAATCATGATTTAAAACTTAGCCTAAAGTTTTATCCTAAGATTTTATCATGTTTATCAACATGAATAAAACCTTAGTCCAAAACTTTAGCTTAAGTTCTCTATATTTCCTAGACCTTACTTCATGTTATTATCTACAAGATTGATGATGCACATTTACTCGAGTGAAGTTGATCAAATGATGTGAGATGAAGTAAATAAGTCAAAAAACTTGATCAATGATACACATTCACTTGGGTAAAAGGATATGATGCTGCATATCAACCCCTCAGATTTAGATTTGATGAAGCATGTTTGATCATCCAAGGATAATTCGATGGTGTGTAACTAAGATTGAAAATTCAAGGCCCAAAAATCAATCAAGGATATGCCAAGTGTCACGACCATAATGGATGATTAAAGCTCAAGCATGTCCCTAAATATTGATAATACATAACTAAGTACACATATCTTGATTGATGGTGCATATTAAGTCAAAAATTCAATGAAACTTTAGGATGAGTGAGTGAGTGACAAGTGTCACCATCATGAGAACCATATCATAGATCTAATGATATGTGGATAGAAGGACAAAAGCCATTGGATAAAAATCTATATACTATGATTGATCCATGCAATTGAGATCAATGATGTGAGATCAACATTAACATTTTAACAAAGCTCAGAATGAATATGGTAGTGAAAAGTGTCATAATCATGAGGAATGTAGCAAAACATCCAATAGAATTCAACCTCCCAAATAAATATAAACAAACTATATTGATCCATGCAAATAGATCCAATGGTGTGAGCCTAGGTGGACTTTTCAAATATCTCGACCTAATGATGCATTGACACATGTCCTAGAGGTAACAATCATATTTTGAAATTTAAAAAATAGAATGACATGGTAATTCCACATCGGTATACACATCAATTAAAATGATTTTGTGGACCTAGAAAGGCAATGGTATAAATGTGCAAATCTAAGCAAAATTTAAGTCATAAAGATCACATAATTCAAATAGCTACTACCATTAAAGCTTTGTAAAGACATTCAAAAAACCACTTGCATAAACAAAATCCCTAATTTAACCCTATTATCATTGTAAATGAGCCAAGGAGAGGTGTATTTACAACTATACAAGAATAATTATATCCATAACCTAAGTGCAATCCACTAGTCAATGATTTAATAAAATTCACAGCATTGGCAGCTTGAAAAGTTGTTTCCAAGGAGGATGTAGATCTTTACTTGACCTCAAATATAGAAGGGAGGATATTCAAAGACATAGAGTTTGATGCCATCACTCTAAAAATTGGAGACAATAATTGGTCTAAGATTTTCTAGACCATTGAAGAACAGCCAACCATTACAAGAGAGGAAGAGAATAACATGTTTGTGAAGAGACTATACTACCACATAGTTGCTATATAAATGGCTGGTCTACATTATGTAATGGTGAAATTTGAGGTAATCCATTGTATATAAATTATTTCTCCCATTTTTAAGTATGATAAAATAGATAAAGGCATGATAATTAATGGACATACTCAAAATAAAAGGGCCTAAATTTATCCCATAGCCTTTGATAACTAATACAAATTGCCCAAACCACAAATAGACCTAACCTCAATAAAAAAGTGGGCCAAAGAGAAATATTTAAAGAGAATCCTTTCCATATGGCTATATCTTATGAACCAAGTGTTTTTATACTTCAATAACAACATCCCCATTAGTCAATTCAAATCAAGAATAAGGATGATCATGACAATGCTGAGCAAGTTGTGTGGTAATTCAACCACTACATATGTAGACCAAATTTGAGTACCCTTTATCTACTTCATGATTGAAAAATAGATCACCCCTCTTTTAGGTGAAATAATTAGCATTGATTTAAGTAGATAGATATTTTTAATAATAAAGAGGAAGAAAACCCAATTTTATATGATGTCATACCTTATAGATGCCCTTATTGCTACAACTAAGATTCCTAACCTAAGAGATGGTCATCTAAAGGGACACAAATTATTTCATAGTATTACTCCAAGTTGTACATATTTAAGTACATGAATCACATTCAATTCATATGTGACTATGTTTAATCAATCATTAGTGAGGCCATCATAGGAATCCCAATGATGATGGTCAACCCCCTAATAAAGAAGACTATTGAATCCATGGGGGATATATGGCTATATCTAGATTATACCATCATCAAGATTGAAGGGACATGATACACCCCACTCAGGATACATATCCATGTACTAATAAAACTAGTAGAACAAAAAGTATCTTATCAAATATGCAATGGAATATATGGTCTTTACAAGACCAAAAGGAAGGGGCTACTTCACACCATCCCCATAACCATTGGTAGGATTGTCTTTATATAATGGGATAATATTAAGGTTTTTTCTAAACATAGAACATATTTCAATTTATAAATTGATGAGCTAAGGTAGTGGGACCCCTATGGGAGAGTTAAGGATCACTCGAAAGCAAAAAGGATGTTTAATGTGCCTTATAAGCACCAACCTAGTCCTTTTGACCCCATGTACACAAAAGAATCTTCATTCTCTGAGTCACTGGGATATTGAAAAAATACAACATCAATTGATAATATAAGATGATGAGAGAGAAAAAGGGAGGAGATGGTATATGGAAATTAGGTCCAAGACAATATCATTTTCTAAGTGGTGCACCTTCTAGAACTCCACCAGCTCAATCAGTCAGTTCCTAAATAGAGACACAAGTTGAGCATAGGCTAGAGGAGAGAAGGTCTAATGAGATTGCATATTATTTAGCCCAAGTAGAGGAATAAGGATCACCAATGGATGAAATTCACATGATAGCATTACACCCTAGAGAGATAGTTGAAGATGATTTGAAAATTTTATCTAGTACCTATGAGTTTGATGAAGAAGAGGCACAAATGGATGAAATAAAAGAGGAAAAGGTAAAAGAAGTATTGGATCTAGTTCCTGTGGATACCTCAAAAATAAAATTAGAGATGGACATGATTACAATCAGGACCAAGAAGCCTAAGGTGACTTTCACTCATCCTTTGAGTGAAGTCAATCTCTTTAGTGAAGAAAACTTGATTCATGGTCCAACCATTTTGGAATGGTTCATCTATGGTAAATTATAGAAAGTTCCCACTAGGCACCATCTTTTGGATGTGATGCAAGACATCAATATCCCTATTCATGAAGTGATGAATTCATGGATAGTTTCCTTGTAAAAGGAGAACAAAAAAGGGTGACTCATGTAGGAGAATCAAGTAGAGCATAAGTGGAAGTCCCAGCTCTTAAGGTAACCCAATCATCAATAGGAGTCAATATTGATCCCAAGACAACTAGATTAAATAGGGTAATAAGGAAAAGGGTCATGGTTGGTGGCGAAGAGATAAATTTTCAAAATGTTTAACCATTGACCAATTTGAGGAGAACATGCTTGAATTAGCCCATGCACAAGAAAAACAATTGAAAGCTTCCATTAAAGGGATGCAATTTTAGAAGGAGTTTTTATAGAAACAAGATATATTATCAGTCCTAGATGTTATGGTCAAAATGTTTGAATAGACCTTATTTGACATGTTCAATTATTTGAATTTAATAAAGTCTAGGCAAAGTGTATTGAGCTAGTAAGATACACTAGCCAAGAGCCTAATTCACCAATGGTAGAGTCAAGGGGAAAATAAATATTTGATCAATATCATAATTGATGATAAAATTATTGATTTCAAGACAATCATCCTAGCCTACCTAAACACAGTCATGGGATTGTTAGTAGACAAGATCAAGGGTTTAGGCACATGGTCTAAGAGTATAGATAAACATCTTAAGGATGAAAAATAGATGGAAAATAGGATGGAGCATATATTTTAGAACATGATCACTGGACCATCCACACTTAGTTCCATGGGTCTCATAATTGATGAGGAGTTTAAGCTTAGATCCATCCTGGTCATGTAAGAAGTGAGAAGCAAGATCCAAGGTAAGACTAGGGTAGATAATAGTAGGATCATAGACATTATTCTAACATCAGAGGAAAATATTAGTGAAGCCAAAATTATGAAAGAGGATTTATGAATAAATGACAAAGATTTTAGGGGTCTAGAAAATCAAGAGGATGAACTATTCATGGAACCTATGGTTAATCTAAAGCTAATTGATGAGCAGCATGGTAGAGCACTAAAGATCTCTCAACAAAAGCAAAAGACAACACAGGGGTCTCAAAGTTAGTTAAATTAGGAATATTCTTTTAAACTAAGTTTGTATAATATTTTGAAAAGGGAATATTCTTATTTGTAAAGGCATGTGTCAACTGTAAAGCACATTGCCTATAGGTTAGTCATTTCAAATGTTTAAAAGGTTATAAAATGATTGTAAAAGATAGTTGTCTTTAATATTTGGCATGACTAACTGACATACCTCATGAATTGTTTATATAAAAAGTATTATCCATTTTGAAAGGGAGGAAGTTTTGAGAAATAATACTTGTGCTAATTTTGGAGGAATTTAATGCAAATAAGGAATTTTGGAAAGTCTATCTCATTTGTTTGTGTGGGTTGTATCATGGCTTCTCTCTCAAGTAAATGATTTATAAATCAGATTTGAATGGTTCTTTTTATTCTTGATGTGCACTTTTTTTAAATGTAGAATTGTTAACTTGTGCTAATGCTACATTGGTTGAAGGTTCTTATGTTCATTTCATTATCTTTTCCTTTCATGTGAATGTGCTTATGATTTTTACTTGTAGGGTTATATATTTAAATATAACCAAGTTATTATTTGCATTCTTCTATTTCCTTAGATACTTGCCTAATGTGTAATAGGATTTGGGCTCATGTTTTTTCATGATATACATTGGTTTTAAGTGCATATTTTGATGACATTTGAACTTTGTCATCATATCTATGTTAAATATCAGAAACATGAATATGTTCCTTCTCTACCTTACCCTTCCTTTAGATTTTTCTTTAATCAATCCACTTTAGAATAACTTCATTATAAATATACACTTTAGCTTAGATCTTAGATTCTATTCTTTGAGAATAATCCACTTCACTTAGTCAAGATTTAATTCATTTATATAAATATCAACTAGTAGAAGAAGGTTGCTCCCAAAAACAAAACACTATAAATATTGTGAAATAGTTCACTTGTTTTGCCTCTATTCCATCATAGATAATAGGATTATCACAACCTACAACTCATGCATTGGGTTCTTTAGATCCATAAATAAGTAGTGTTTCTTAAACACTCAGAACCACCTGTGATATACTTACATGCATCAACACAACCTTAAATCTTAGCTATAGACCTTCACCAACATTAAAACATGTTACATACTACTACTCAGATAGGGACACTATCATTGACATTTGCCTCCCAACTCTACATCTAATTTGTGTACCTTTCTAATTATAAAAAAATTAAATATTTTGAAATGTATGGGTTGGATTTTTTTTTATTAAACCTCATGTGACATTATTTTAAAAGGTGTGGTATAAATAAAAATCAAAGCATTTTCATAGCTATCTAGTAAATACCAAGAAGCACCTAGCAAAATCAATCATTTTTTTTTAGAAGTGAGTTCCACTACCCTATAATTTATTATTTTAATATAAATGATAGGAGTAATTATATCATAGGTACAAATTATTATAATAATACATCATGAGAACTAGTTTCAGGTTACAAGCTATAATATTACATGTACTTACTTATAATATGTTTTACCATTGTTCACATAAAAAACCCACACATATATATAAATATATATTATGAGGATGTAATTAGAGTATTTAATATGTAGTAAGGGCTTTTTGATATAGGATTCCTTTAGGTCAAATCAAATCTATGATCTCACTAAACCATTTTGGCAAGGTGACAAAACCTAGGGTAGAGAACTAGGGTTTGAGGAAAAGGCAAAAGTAAATAACCTATGTACACAATCAAAATATACAAATAAAAAATTTATAGTGATATCTAAAATTAATATATGTTTGTTCCCAAAAATAATGAATACTTCATACTAGATATAACTATCATAAAAAGGATAAAACTATCAATGTTAGTGTCTTAGAGTCTATGAAAGTGTCGAAATTGATAGAAATAATATTTTCATAAATTCACAATTTGATTTAGACCTCCAGTAAGCCTATTTTAGCAGATGTACATCTGAGATCATCCCATACATCAACAAATAAGATAATTTTTACTTTTTTTTTATAAAAGCAATCAAACTATTATCTTTGCATTATAATTTGTATATTTAACAAATTTATAAGTTCATTATTTATCTAAATTATATGAATCATTCTTATTTTATAACAGTTTATTATGGATTATTTTAAGATATTCGAAACTAATACAAATCCAAAAAGGGTTAAAATTTTGGTGAACCTGACCTCTAATTCTTATTGTGAAAACCCTATCTTTCCCTATTTTTAAAATTTATGTTTGCATTAATTAATCCATTAATATTTTTATATCTTATTGGATTATTTTCTATAATTTGTATGTCTCTCTTATCCTTTTATCATAATTATCTTTGTAACATTTAAAATGGATAAAAGGAATATATTTATCCTCTTATCCCTAAAGAGGGTGATAGCTACTATCCCTCTATTTAGGTACATACTATCACTAATAAAAGGGGTAAGGTGGCCCATAATATAATGCCAAAATAAATTAACCAACATATCCTTCATCAAACCCCTTTTCCTACCCTAAATGTTGTGTGTATTCATATTCAATATGAGGTACCAAGGGTTTGTGCTTGTAAAGTCATAATATCAAATCATCACTATGAGAAGGAACATATAATATAAAATATGTTTGTGTTAATCTTATTTTTTGAACTTCATGAAGTAATGTTATACATAAAAATATTTCATATTAAAATATGAAATTACAAGAATACTTACTACAACTAATGATTTTAAGATTATGCAAAAAGCTAATAACTGTTAAAATGAAATTATACGGTTAATTGTTACAAAAAAAATTAATCAAACTACCTCCTCTATATCCTTTAAAGAGATCAAAATATTATTTTTAATTCCATATAATGCATGGTCATCATAAATTTTATTCATTTAATAATATAATATAAAATATAATCTATAGTTACAATCTAGTGTCCATCAAGCAACCCATTTAATTATGAGTGTTTGTCTTGAAGCAAAAGTGAAAAAATAGGCACCAAAATACAATTCAGATCATAAATAGTTTTAAATTAAACAATTAGAGCCATAAAATTCACCAAAAGATAAAGAAATAAATTATAAACCATTACCAAAGGAAAAATTAAAAAAATAATAACATAAAAAATTTGATCTTACTTTATTTGTAAATTCTAAGACAAAGTAAGGCACAATTCCATATGATTCTAAGAGTTATGAAAAATATTCACAATACTAATGATATTAAAAATTAGTAGATGAGAAAGATTCATATTCACCCACTTGATAACTTACCACATAATTTATTCATACCTATAGGTCTTGGTGCATATAATTTTACTTCATCATCCTTAGATGAAAAATAAAATATAAATAGAGGCACATAAAATGATATAGCTCATGATGTTCATAAGGTATTTACATTTGAGGTTCACATAGATACAAATAATGGCATATAAAAAAGTCAAAAATAGAGTATGAAATAATTGATTTTACATAAACATATGGTCTCAGCCATATATCAAAAGTTTAATAACAACCTAAGAAGTTCAATATATCATATAATAATGATTGTGATCCTTATGATATTGATTACACAAAATATGAATATGACACCAATTATAAAAGAGTTGTACAAAGGCACCTTATTGACAAGCTCCTTAGATTATACTATCACTTTTCATTTTACTTAGATCATTTTATTACCATGTTACAAATTCCAAAAAAAAAACTAAATACATTAAAAAAACTTCAAATATTCTAGAAAATACAAAAAGATTTAAATAAACCAAAAATACCAAATATTTAGAATACCCATATTTACTAATTTCTTCATTAATGCCATTTAATTTATGTTAATAGATAACATATCATAATATTTATATACACACATATTTTTCAACCATTCTTGAATATGATACAACAATACACCAGATACATGATACATGTATATACAAATGATGAACCTTTCGTCTACCAATGTGATACACTTTTTTGGGGGAATCTCCTTGATCATGATAGATATAGGTTAAACTAGATTTATAATAAATTTAAATTATATTATTTTCATATTATATACTCATGTTTATAATTTCTATACTAATTATTACATATTTCATAATGTACTTGATATATTATTCTATAAGACATGACTTTCTAACACATATATGCAGAGACTACTATGATATGCTTATGATAGTTGCTTCCATTATTTAATAACATAATCACTTCCTTGAATGTGATTTATTATTCGATATGTTGTATTGAATGTGGAAAATTTAATATGTTCCTTGATTTCAACCCATGTGTCTTTGAATGCTACTTTCATTGATGTATGGTAGTTTTAATATGTCATCATTTTTAGTGTGTGAAAATTAAATATTCCCCTTATTTTATATATCCTTAGACCATATCTAACATGACACTATGTGACCTTGTGTGTGTGCTTAATTTATTTTTGAGCTTGTACTATTACTCATATACATTTTCATGATCCAAATCATGCCTCTTAGGGCTTGTTGATATTTATTGTGAGCTTCATTATTATATCTATCTATACATGTCACTACTATATATTTTATTCCTACATGATTGATGCACATATGATAAGGTTATATTAAAATTTTAAGGTAAGGTGACCATGAACTTACATTCCTCTCACCTCAAAAAATGGGGAATGTAAATGGAGGCATGCCATAAAGACATGAATCCACAATTACATAGTTTATAGAGTTGGCATAATTTGACATAGTCTACATGATTAAGATATACACTTGGGTCATAATGTTATACATTTGGTATTTATTTTCATATATTTTTGATAGAGTTTTTTTAGATTTATGACATATGTTATACATAGTTATAGATCAGAGGTTAAATTTTCATAGATACTTTAGTTTGAGACACATTAGAGGTGAATATGCCATGAAAATACAATAATAATTTAAAAATACACTTTCAAATTTCCTATATTGATGCACTAATTTTACAAAGACACACCAATTTGAGTCCACTTGTTTATAGTAATTGGATCCTTTTAGTTTTTTTATTGTTTTTTAGTGCCATTTATGGCCTTAAAACTACTCCCCTCTTTTTAAGTTTGATTTGATTAAATGGCTTAACCTTAGTTACACTATGTATACACTTGAGTTATGTGATTGATACCCATTATTCTCAATGGTCATGTCATAAGTCATCCATACACTGAATTAGGGGAATAATTACCCTTAAATATCCCTCTTCATATGTTCATGGATCAATTATGAACCTCTCTCTCTCCAATGTTTCATAATTAAACATATTCATCATTACAGAAAAGAAGTACCAAGGGGAAACATAATTACATCATCACATACATTTATTCCTTCCTTGCTCTCTTTAATTTTTAAGAATTAAAATTATTTTAATTTTAGACTATATATATTATTTTATATTGTAACATTCTCTAAGTTACAGGTTATACACTAGCAACAATTTCAGCTAGGCTCAAGCAAAGGGAAGGTGTGTGTTATACATGAGGTTATGTGTATCTTTATTTCAAACTAGTAATTTCATTCTTATGCATTATTAAACTAAGGGAAGGAATTTAGATAATTAATAACTATTTGATATAGAATATCAATAGTGTATTTTTTCCAAATTATAATCAAGGATGTACCCTTAAGATCATGACAATTCCTACTACCAAAAGGATCACATTCACCATCTCATTTTGCATAATTGCTTATATTATCGTCAAACCCTATTATTTTAATTAAAAAGTTCACATGTAACTTAAATAATGATAAAAATTTGATTTATATCCTTCACTATCACCTACAAACCTTCAACAACCTTTTAACGTGTTATATACTACTATTTAAGTAGGGATGCTAGCATCAACACTAGTGTCCCAAATC
The DNA here is from genome assembly GCA_037957365.1 of Torreya grandis. NCBI lineage: Eukaryota > Viridiplantae > Streptophyta > Pinopsida > Cupressales > Taxaceae > Torreya > Torreya grandis. The sequence continues at coordinate 852,305 of JARHVA010002910.1, read as the reverse complement.
TGGATCTAGTATATGTACCTTCCAAAGAACCAAATTTTAAAATATTTATACATGTATCAGTATACCTATTTGATTTATCAAACCATATTGTGATATTATTTCAAATGTGTCCTATAAATACAAATCATAGACTACTCAATATTAATCTAGTAAGTACAAAAAACATTTAGCAGGTTCAATCAAATAATTTTCACAACTAAGTTATAATACCTTATTCTTTATTATTTAAATATCATTCATAGGAGAAGCTCTATTGAAACTTTAAAATATTCAAATAACATCCCATGAGTTGTATTTATCGTGTTAAAATCTAGACTATTGCATGCACTTTCATAAATTAGTTTTCACCATTATTCACACAAAACCTCCACATATGGGATAACTACATATGTGTGAGGCCATATTTGGATTATTGAATATGTAGGAAATGACCATTAACATAGGGTTCCTTAAGTTCAGTTAGACTCCATGACCACACCAACCCATTTTACCAAGGTGACATGACCTAGAGTGGAGAACTAGAGTTTGATCAAAAGGAAAACATCTAGAACTTGTGCATGTGATATAGATAATAAAATTTAAAGTAAAAAATAAAAAAAAATATATGTAGGTAGTTACTCTTTAAAAAAATTATATTATATACCAAACATAATTTTTATAGTAAGGAAAAAACTATTGACCCTAGTGTTTGATGGTCAAAGCTGCACTTGGCCTACTATAAAGCATATTTATAGAAATTAATGATGGAATTTAGGTATTAAATCAGTGTATTTCAACACATGTAATCTAAGATCTACATAAAAATCAATAATTAAGTTAATTATTATTTTTATATGTTTTTAAAGCAATCAAAATACTACCTTTGCATTTTAATTCCTATATTTAGAAATTTTCCAAATTAAGCATATCTATTTCATTATATTATTTATCCAAATAAAATTAATTTTCCTTCTCTTAGAATATTATATTACATACTATTTTAGGTTATTCCCAATTAACCATAACCAAAAGGGTTAAACAATAAGTTAATTTGATAAATATTTGATAGAGGATAAACATGTCTCAAACTACACACTTTCATCCAAGTACTAGATATTACCTCACCTTATGTTCACCAAAGAGATCCATAAATGATGAAATATTATAATATATTATGAATGATAATATGGCAATATTACCATAATACCTATTTAACATCACAAGATCAAAACCTCCAAAGCATAATAACCCAAACTATTCTCCATTCAACAATAACAATAAATCCATAACTCTCCAAAAATAAAATAAGTGAAACCTCACCCACACTCCCCTATACTCACCTAAATGAAATGTCAAGATAGGGTGGTCTGACACAAAATAATTAACCTTTTTTTACCAAGATTTTATTTTTAAAAGAAAACTAAAATAAATCATGAATTATTTTGGGTAAATAAGTCCAAAATAAATTTAAAGTTAATTTATATAATGTGGAAGATTAAATTTTTTAAAATGGAAGTATAATTAGTTTTAAAAGTCCCCCACAACCTTGTATAATTCTCTTAAAATCTAAATAAAAAAATAAAACATAATTAAAGATATACTTAAATAAATCCATCTACCATGTATACAAAAACCACATTGAAATGGATGCCAACCTTCTACATCCCCTATGTTATATCTAATTTTACATTTGAATTCACATAAATGTGTGTAAAAACTTGTGCATAATGTGCATGTATGCAAGATATGCATATACATGATATAAATAAGGTATCCAACCAAAAATTCATAGTTACAATATAAATAAATATAGACTTAAAAAATAAAATGAAGTTATAACTCTATGGTATAGTAAAATACATGCAAATATATAATTTTATATCTAGCATTAGTGTCGACTTGGAATTATTTGAAGAATAATGGGGTTACATGCTTCATGTAGCAACTAAATTAGCTAGAGGTGTTACTTGTGAATAAATAGCTAAAGTAGCAATTGATAATGATGTGGGAGTAGTTTTTCCTTGAGAATTACTAGTGGGACTAGTAGGAATATATACAATTTTAATAATTTACACCTAAGGATAGTGCATGTAAGTGGTACGGGTATTGTTCCTTATCTTGTAATAGCAACTTCCTCAATAACATTGATTTTTTTGTATAGCACATACACAACATTAAACTCAACATTAATTAAATAAAAATTTAGCAGGGGTGGATTTAGTATTTGTATTATCTTTTCCATTATAATTTTATTCCTATCTTCTTAAGATATTAACTTAATCTAATATACTCAACCTTAGTTACTTTGTCCTTTGAAAAATTGTTTAATTGTAGAATCTCTTTGCTAGTTTTTTACATAGTGACCTCAACTTCTAAGTTGAAGCTATTAATATCTACCTTGAGTAACCCTTAGATATTGGTAATTTTCACCAATTTCCTTATAGAAGAGGTCACACTTGTGACCCTCATATCTCTTATGGTTTATATGGCCTCTCTTTCTTAGCCTGTAAGTCTTACTATCCATCCCTTTTTTTGTGTATGTTAACTGAAGGTGCCAAATCTATTTGGAATTAGATAATTCAAATACCATGTTATGCCTTGGGTAGTCATTAGTTTCAACTAATGATATTCACAATTCCATACACATTAGATCAAGATGTTGAGCCTCTTTTTAAATTATTTTAATTAGTTCCAATTTTTTAGAACTTTTACCCTTTCCATTTGACCTAAAGTCTATAATTTTATTCAAGATATTGTACAAGTTGGTGGCTACACTTTGGATGTTATCCATAATTTCTTAAGGATCCTAAATAATGTTTTTCTATAGAAGCTTGTGTTTATCTTATTCTTAGATCTTTTACATTTCCTTCATGGCCTCCCCATTTGGGTCCATGAGAGTAAAAAATTATAGTGGGATCATTGGGATTAATTTTATGATTTTTATCTAAGGGGAACAAATTTTCTCTTTATTCCAACACTATTTCTTCCCCTATGTTCCTATCTAATCCCTTTATCTTTATTACCATTTATATGGTGTTGGTAATCTTGTAAAATATTTTGATTATTATTGGTAAATCTATAATAACCAATCCCATTCTATCCTTTTTCTACTCTTGAGACTCTTTGACCCAATCAAGGATAATGAGTTTTTCTTTTTCTTAAAGCTAGTCAGTCTTTATAGAGGTGGGAGGTGGAGTGGTTCCTAGAGGTAACATTGAATCAATAATTTGAGAATAAAATTAGAGAGATGTTGGAATGACCTTGATTCATTATAAATAATCCTTCTATGGTGTAGTATCCACAATATATCATGTCTATCATGGAGTCTTAAAAATTGTTACAATGGGGGATTCAGTTTAAGTGGACTGCAGAATAGATATGCACAATTGGGAAGATGGATTCAATGGTGAATGAGATGTTTAAGGATAAAAAATGGATATAATCATGAAGTATTCAAAATATAATTTCCTTCTAGAGGATTCAGGTCTAGTTTTTATTGAAACCATTTTTGAAATAATTAAATTATTAACATAATTGTAAACTTGTTGCTCAACCTCTTTAGTTTTGGCATGATCATATAATGAGTTAGTCTTTACAAAATATTTTTCAATGCCTCATATGGATAAAGGGGGGTGGAAAATATAATATTGGATGGAAAAATAACCATATGATAATATAAAAATATAATGGAAGAGATGAGTTAAGACACTACATTATTCAATGCCTACCTATCTTCTTTAGTAAAAATAATATTGTTTTGATCAATAGTTAATGTATCTAATAGAGTGGATGAACTTGAAAAAATAACTTCAAGGGATGTACTAGGAGCTATAGATATAGGATCATAATTATGTACCAAAGTAGGAGCTCCTTGAAATGAATATTCTACATCTAAGTCCACTATCTTATCCTCTTCCAATAATTCAATATCTACTAAAGCATTCTTTTCTAGTTTAATTACTCCACCAGCTTTTATATCTATCATGTCAATTTACACCTAGTTTTTCACCTCCTTAGCTTATTATAGAATTAGCGTATCTATATCTAGTTCCTTCATATTCAACTTCATCTATTACTTCATTTTAAAAAATTGCTCCTTAAGGCTCAATATCCTCTGTAGATAACCACTCGTCTTTAGTATCCCACTCTTATTCTTATTTATATTATATTTCAATTTTATCTTATCCCTAATTTCATTTTATTTCCTCTTTTTATCCCTCTATAAATTATTTTTTTTCCACATTATAAATTGAGACTAGAGGAGTCTTGGACTTCCTCTTTTAGGTTACCAATTATGGCCTAGTAGAACTAGGACTTGGACTTGAAGTGAATGGAATGGAAGATAAATGGAATTAAATAATGGAATATGGAGATAAATTAGGAATGGAAGGTGGAGGTGAAGGCACACTAAGATTGTAAGTTCCACTAGTGGAGATGTTGGAGGTGCTAAAGTTAAAATAGAAGGTGGTACAGAATAAAGCTACAAGAATGTAGGAAGACTTACCTACTAAACTATGGTGAACGGAGGCAAAGGTGCCAAATAAATTGATCCTACTCATCCATATAAGGAAGGTGATTCAATTATATATGTTTTATGAATTTTCATTGTAGTTTTTAGTTGAAGGCTTAGGATTCCTTTCATAATATTCTTTCTAATTTGTTGATCCATCTCTTTTTGAGAATCATGTCCCTCTAATGGGCCAACTTCCTGTTGTAGAGGAAAGTAATTATGACCATTATCTAGTGATTATTGAACTTTTAGTTGATGCCATTGATGACTTAAATATTTATTTTCTTCCTCTACAATTTTGATTTCCCAATCCCCAGTAATTTAAGGGTCATATTGGATTCTTAGGCCACTACCATTCACATCTAGTGTTTCTTCATGTAAATGTATACATCTAAATTATCTACAATAATTATGATTATTTTATCATTATAATAACTCTTGTGGAAATAATGGATATAAAATCCCTTTTTCATGAGGTTCTTTATATATTTATTGAACCTTTTTGTAGGGCCCAATCTTGTTATTATTCTAGATTTAGACCATAATGGATCCTAATTTTACCCATTTAATTAATATGCCTCCTCACAAAGTATTGATTTTGGTCAATGCTTAGAGGTGTATTATGATAGTCACCTTAAATTTTTACCACTGAGATCATCCTTTATCACCTTGTTAGGAACATAACTAGGCAAATACATGGGAGGTGTCACAATTCCATCTATCCTAATCATAGTATAATTATTGTAATACAAGTAGTACCCCATATTTTAAAAACTTATTCTTATATTTTCAGATAACCTAGACATAGATCACCAATAAATGTCTTAGTCTTCAATAGTTTTATTTATTTCATTTATGAATTTATATATGTGCAACATGGGAAAATCATCACAAATCCTATTATTTACATAATATGTAGATGGTACCCAGTGATTCCCATAAATCATGTACACCATTACCATAATTGTGTCCACTACATAGGGCATCATATATAAGTTATCATCAAATATACTTTCCTCAATTTTTAACACCTGTGCCCTAATCCTAACACTAAAAATTTCACCTAGTTCCATAATTTCATTAGAAGTCAGAATGATATCTAACAAGGGCACCCACTCCAAATGCATGTAAGTAGTGTTAGAAAATGCATACAACCTATTCATCAATTCCATGGTGATTTATATTCCCATCCTAAAAATCAACATAGGGAGTGAATAAATTGAACCTATAATATTTGATTTTTCATCTTTCTTTAGCCATGGTTTGAATTTTACATCAACTATGTTATGCTCTAACCAAACATTGGTTGTAACCTAGTTATAGATTATTTCCATCACTAGGATGTGTAAATACCTCTCAAGTGCCTCCCCATAAATATACTCTATGACATTTATATGTATCTCAAAGTGAAAATAATCCCCAATAGTAATGAAATTCAAAAATTAATGTGGAACTAAGTACATACAAGGAATTGCATTAGATTTATCCACAACATTATACAATCCCATTGTTTTTATAGGTAAAAAATCATCAATGTGTTACTTCCTATGTTCAATCAATTGATCCTGGACTGAATATGGTTAAATTTCATCAACCTTATCTTAGAGCATAGAGTAATGAGGATAATATAATCCACCATTATCGAAAACCATGTTTAAGAACTCAATCCCTCCCACAATATGCTTTTAAGGGGGTTGGTTGGAAAATCAAGATGAATAATCCATTGTTTCACTATAAATATATGTAAAAAATATTCACTTGTTGATGCAAATTCAATGAAAAATAAGGATTTTGATAATTGAAAATATTGAATTCATATTTTTAGTGCATTGATTAATGGCAAAGTGATTTGATGCATTTAGGATCTTTCCTATATTTCTTAAAGATTTAAAATTTAATACAATGTCTTGAAATTTTGATGCTCCTTAGGGATTTAGATAAAATAGGACTTTCAAAATGTACTTTTTATTGGTAAGATTTGAGATAATGGGATCTCACCACATGGAAGCATCTCATTAATCCTTGAGACTTTGATATTTGATATTTTACTTATATTCAAAAGGGTCCAACTTAAATATATTATGACATCTATTATAATCTCAAATATTTAGCTACTTGGGAAATTTGAATATATCAGGCCTAATTTGATCTTCTATGTCTTGAGTGAGTAAGATCACACCATGTGGTGTAATATTAGGGCTCTAGGAACTCAAAAGTATTATAAATTACATTAATTATAGTTGTGCCTTGGGTGTACAAGATCTTACACATGGATGGCTCACGATGACTTGACTACTCATAAAGACTTAGAACTTTATTATAGAAGTGTGATCAACTGTGAGTAAATAGAATGTCTATAGATGTCACAATCTGGGGAACTCAATGAAAAATTGAATCCTAAGAATAGGATGATGCACACCAAAGCTTAAATATGCTAAAATTTTTCCATTAGCTATGTTAGTCATTTAAATCATACCTAACTTTTAATAAACATAGAAATAGAATCAAAGGTGGTAAATAAATCATGAATAATGTCTAATCTTTGATTTCGTTTATTTTTTAACTTTGAAATGTAAATTAGACCTATGAAATAACCTTATATTAATTAATATTAAATCAACATTATAATTTCAATGGTTGATATGGACCATGAATTGATGTTTCTAGTAATAATGTGTTCCTATTTTAATTTTGAAAAATGGGGCTATGTTGGGGCACAATAGAGTGGTGTTTTAATCATATATTGGACAAATCACCTTCATTTATTGGTTAAAAATAAGATAAACCTTATCCTTTTTCATAACAATTACTAGTATATTTCCTCATTCCAATTATAGCATGATTTGGATATTTTTTCTATATTTTTCCAAGAATAAAATCAATGAAAACATAATGAGAAGGTTATATTAAACTTTTATGATTTCATGTAAATTTGTAATTTTTCCATTCACATGAATGCAAAAAAAATTTCGTATTTCTACTTTTGAATGACTTATAATGGGATATTACTTCTATAAAATGGGAAAGGTGGTTAATTTTATAATATGAAGATTTAGACCTAGGTATTGCTTGTTGGATCCCCTTCCTTTAATTGTTTATGTATAAATCAAGGATGTAAAGGCAATAAAGGAGATTATAATATCTCCAAATGTTCTATTTCTTAGTATATGGGTAGCCTTATTACAAAATGATTATCACAATTAAAAATATTATGATGTATTTTCACATAGAAGATGGCATCCTACTATAGCATGTGTGTTTCTTACTACATCATTTAATTTCCAACTTCATACCTTTTGTAGAAATAACTTTAGTGGGTTGATACTTGGTGTGTTTTTGGAAATGTATTTAAAAAATTGAATCATTAAATGCTATTATTTTTATATATGTTTGCACCTTATATGTTTATGAATAAGTATTTTAATAGTTGGGGTTGATGATAATAATGGATGTCGATTATATCATATGGATAGGAGGTCAAGACCTCCCTTTTCCCCTATTATGTCACAGTCAGATTCAAAATTTTATATTATTTATGGGAAAATATTTTGTGTTGTTTGTGGAAGGAAAAATAATAGTTTTCTTAATAAATATTAAATTAAATTAGTATATTTTCTGATTAAATAAGGAAGTGGTTTAAATTTAAAGGTTTTAACTCTATGTTATTCTAAATAAAATTTTGATCCATGGAATGATTCTTATCATACATAGATTGTTATTTTTATTTTAGAGTAAAAATCTATGTAATTTCCTTTAGGTAATTACTAAATGGATGTAGTACTTATATTTTTGGAAAATAATGATGTCTTATAAGTGAAAATGATAAGGCCCATTACTTTATTGATTTATATGATTTTTTTAACATGCAAACAATGAATTTAATTAATATGTGAATCTCTTATTGAAATTTGGAAAAGTTACTTATTATAAATTCATTAAATTCAATGGTAAAATAAACACTAATAGAATTAGACTAAAATAGAAATATAAAATGATATTTTTGTATTGGAAAAATTTTATTTATATTTTTGTTTTTTTGAAAATAATGATGCATTTATAAATAATTGTTTGATTAGGGAAGAAGTTAATTACAAGAAAATATTTATTAACATTATTGTTTAGATATTTTTATGTATTTAGAATAAAATAAATATTCCACATTTCATACTTGTTTCAATATATTTCTAATCATTGAGAGTTATAAACTATCATATGTTAAAATAAAAAAATAAAGTGGGAATCTTGTATTCCCTAAAAACAATTGTGTTACTCTCCCTACAAAATATATTCCTCAACCATATTTAAAATATTGTTATATAATAAGTAATTATGGATAATCTTACAAAAATAAAATGTATGGGGTGGAGAATAACCCTTGATTAATTATTATCATATAAGGATTAGATATGTATGTATATATACACACACATGTGTGTGTATTATAATGAAAATTATATAAATTTTCATATGTTTGAATATTTTATCGAGACCATGAAATAAAGGAATATTAAAATAAATATGTGGGAGGGTTTGGGCAAGTTTTCACATCCAAAAATCTTGTTTTATGTTATTAAATGGCACAGAGAGAGATAAAATGTCAGTAATAATGGTATCTTCAATGCATCCATAGACATGTCAAAGGTTTGGATGGAATTTACACCCCCAATCTTTGTGTTGGATGGCATAATTTTTTCCATTACCTATGTGTCCCTTACAATGGTGGTTGATAGTTGATTCTAAAGTTTCCCCTTCACAAACATTTACATCTAATAGATGACTCCTTGACACAAAAGTTTTTGATATAACACTTAATAATAGGGTGGTAATGCCACCATAGTTATAAATAAAAATTTTCTTGATAATTACATATATATTTAGACTTGTACTCATGCAAATATGAAATAATTAGTCATTGAATCTTTAACAATAAAATCATAAATGAAAGCATTTGTGTTTTTATTTATGTATACACACATATATATTCCTATACACGTGTGTGTAAAAGTATGAAAACAAATATATGTAAACTTGAATGGAATTGAAAGCTTATGGAAATAATGGAACCTATAAATAGAGTCTCACATGGAAGGCAAGCATGTGTAGAAGCATGAAAGTAAAGGTATCATACGACAACCCTCCTAAAATCTTATTTTCATTGTGTAAACAATAAAAAACAAATTTGAAAAATAAATCTTCCTTAAATACATATCCAGTAAATCATAAATGGTCATCTATTGACATTCATTTTATATTTTAAAAATTACATCAAGATTAAGACAAGTTTAGGGTTCCAAGGAATGGGGGGATATAACTAAAATATTTCTTTCCCAAGACATTATTTTAGTTTGAATTTAAATTTTTAATTTTATGTTATATATTTAACAGATAAGCTTAAAATAAAATTATTATATGACATGTGAATTGAATTAATTATTTATTGTTTCTATTAAATTATTTAATCCTTAGAATATTGCATCATAGATTATTCAATTGGATTTATAAGATTTGATTAGTTCATATTTTCCAACTAAATTAAAATGTAATTTGATGTCTAATTTAGACAATGTTATAGTATCCTATATGATATTAAACTATTAAATTATGTGATCATGTGTACAAATTTGGGATTTTATTTAATATGCATTATTTCGCTTATTTTGTTTACCTACCTTATTTTTTATTCCACTGTGGTTTGAAATATTCCTTGAGGTATCCTAATGTATCGATGCATCATATATTTCAAAATATAATAAAAAAAGGTTTACTTATATTTTTACCCTGAGTGGGTCACATGTGGTTTGGTAATGTTTGGTTGATATACCTTCCCTTATAAAAAAATGGTTGATAGGATATATATATATATAAATACATATATTCAATAAAAAAATTAAAATATAAAAATGGGATTGGAGAAAAGCCATGGGCCAATGCAATATAAAAAGTAACATAATCAAGATGTTATAATAATATCAAAAGATAAATATATAAAGTGCCTATGTTTCAAATAAAAATAATAAAGGAAAGAACATGAAAGATATGACACATAGATGAACTAATTTTCATACAATACAAGGATATAGTAAAATAAACGTGTATCAATGAAGAAAAATATTATATGCAGCATAGATAACCATTAGCATTATTTTGAAAATAAAAAACTAGTTGTTTTGAATTACAATGCTGCTACATTTGACCTCAAAGGATGGAGTTTGCTTATCAATTCTAAATTATGTGGTGGAAAATGTAGAGGAACAATGGGATATATCAATTTTAGATAAATTCCATGGATTTCATCTAGGAGTTTGGAAAATAGTAGTTAGAGGCCTATACAACCTATGGAAATTGAGCCCCTAGCTAAGGATCACATTCTCATCTCATTTTCTTGTAAAGATGACTTAGACAAAACACTCAGGGATGGGCTAAGATTTATGGGAAAGTTTTTTGTATTTATATGAAAATGGAGGCCAATTATTTCAAAATATTGAGACTACTTCTAGGATTTTATAGTGTGGATTTCTCTCATAGAACTCCTAATTGAATTTTCACATGAAGACATTATCCTTGGTTTGGCTTGGACTCTCAGAACTCTATTGATGATTGACCTAATCACTTAAGGTAGGAGAAGACTATTGGGATCTAGGGATAAGGTTCCATTTTTTCCTTATAATCCCTATCAATTTCAATCCTTCTTTTTAATAAGAGCATTATATAGATATAAAACTTCAAAATTGATGGGTTCCTAGGCATGTGTACCATGTGTTCTTCTCTTCACATCACGTGTACCCCCTATCCTCAACCTATGATTTAAATCCATGGTGAAAAGGATCCTATTCATCCAAAGGAGATTAATGATAGATATTTTAAGTCTTATGGTATTGAATAAGTTCTAAATCCTTATGAAAATCTATTGGCTAAAACTACTTTGGTACTCTCTAAAGAATTGCCTAATGATTTAGAGGGGACCATGATTGATTTTTTCCTAGTTCTAACTAGATAAATTAATAAAATTATATATCCTTACCAAATCAAGGATATTATATCTACCCTTAATATACTTTGATCCATAATGAGGCTCCTATTGGATCATCTCAACACTCATTTTTGGGTGAAAGTTCTCACCTTGGAAAATAGAATGTTTGAGAATCCAACTAGTCTCCTAAGGTGGAGGCAAACCCATTTTATTCTTTGAAAGAATTAATTAAATAAAATATATCTTAAAAAGGATCCCTAACATGTTATCAACTCTAAAATAATGGGATCTAACCAAAAATATGAATGGGTCCACTACTTTCAAGTCTTTGGATCCTAGTTCAATAAAAAAAAGTTGAATCTTGGAAAAAGATAAGTCAATTATGGAAATGTAAAGAGGATAAGGGGAATACCTTCATCCCAAATGAAAATATAATTATATATTGAAGATGGATTTTAAAATGGTACACAAATTACCCTCTAAGGGGGAATTGTGACTAGTTGGTAATGGCCTCTCAGAAGACTATTATGTTGTTGGTGTTTTTGGTATTGGTTCCTTAGATATTTATCTCTAGTTGTATCTCTATTTTTTGGTTTTGGGATGATCATTATGATTTTAAATATGACCCTCCTCATTCCTATATTTCTTATTTTTACTTTAAATTTAAATTTCTTGGTGGTGGGTTCTTTATTATTACAACTATTTTTCCCAATCTTCTTTTTTGCCTTTTCCTTGGGATGGGTATATGATGGATTTTTGAAGTTTTTATCCTATATTTGATTCATTTTATATTTATATTGATTGTTACCCATCATAATTTAATCTCGTTATGCAAATTCCCCTACCACATCCCCCCCCCACTTGTCATCATTTTCAAGGAATTTTGTTTAATCATTACACCCTTTTATGAACACTTATTAATTTATCCATTTTTAGGGTCATGGAGATTCACTTGGATTTATTTTACTCCTAAATTTTTGATAAGTCTCATAATCATCTCCTTTTATTTCATGGGTTCATAGCAAAAATCAATGGTGGACAAGGAAAAAGAGATAGAGTCTAAACATTATTATCTTAAGGATGAGGTGCCCAAATTGGGAACTGATATATTTGATCCCATTTATTATTTAGATATTAAGAAAAATAACCCTACAGTTTGGATAATTCTATAAAAATGGAATCTTACCTAGTTTGTGCTTAGAATTATTGGGCATGATCCCAAAATTACCAAAGATTTTGTTGAGGCTTGGAAGGAAATTATTGTTATTATGAGTGGTATGAGGATTGAGGTAACTAAAAAAACCCTTGTTGAAGTAATTGGTCTGATAGTATAAGAACTTAAATACTATAAGGAAAAAACTATGAAGGATGAATGGGTGCCAAAAATTTTAAACTCTATAAACAAAAAGCAAAATAAGTCACCAAGAGTTTTCAAAGGATGGATCTCTTGCAGTTTTAGCTATAATATTTTAGGTAGGTGATGTTGTATGTCACCCTAGAATCCAAATTTAATTTGGTAAGGTCACACTATTTCATGTTATTGAATCACTTTAAGGGCATTTACATGGTTAGTCTTATTTTCTAACAACTTCACTCTCTTGAAGAATTTATGAGGGATTTCACATGAAATAATAAATTTTATATCAAACACCAAGATCTCATTTTATTTTTATTCAAGTTTACACCCCTGATGAGGAGTACTAAATTATATCTAGTTTTATAGGTGGTGGAAATATAAGAAAGGAAAATATCTAAAGGGGCATGTGTGTATGTTTTCAAGGATGGGGATAAAAAGGATAAGGTGGGAATTCTAAGGAAAAAATCATCATATAACTTGAATATTTAGATGAATTTAAGGTTAAATTGAATAGATCCTCGAAGAAGGTGGATCCCTTGGTTATTCTCTTAGACCTAGGTTCCCCTAGGTCTTCTAGTCCTATAGATCTTATTATTAATGGATCTCATAAGGAACCAAACCTAGATAAATACCAAAATGAATACATATATCCCAACACTAGACTCCATTATATAGAATTAATCTTAAAGAGCAAAATCAAGGAGATAAGAACAATTCAAATGGAGATTAAAGAGATATGTGGCGTCATGTTCCCAAAATTTGGTGTTTAGGGTAAGTTAGGCATAACCTTATACTCTGTTATCCCCATAAGCAAAAGGAAGGCTGTTAATATTGATCCTCATGCTTCAACTCTTTTTAGAGAAGGTTTTGACACTTTGATGTCTCATCTTTGAACCCCTATAATAAATGCTTCCCCCTTAGCTGCTAAAGGTGCAAAATCAGTATCTAAAGAAGGCCCTATTTCTAAAACCTAGGGAAAATCCATTAAGGTTCTTGGTATGTATCAGAAGGTCCTCTTGAAATGAATTTTGGTTTTTTTTATTATTACTATTATTTTATTCCATCTTTTCTATTTCTTTTTTTGCTCATGATTTTAGTTGTGGTCTTTTTTGTTTGGGCTGGTTAGCCCATGGACTTTCTAATGTTTGATCTCATGAAGACCCATATCTTTGGATGTGTCAAGGTTGGTACCCACACCAAATAAAAGTGGGATTATATTAATCTAAACCAATAATATTATTTTAATGGCCTATCACAAAATATAGGATTTGGATGTGCATGCATGGGATAGGATGACCAATAACTATCATCTTTATCTCAACAAACTTTGAATCAAATAAGGTCAATTATAAATAGTCTCTTTATACATTTATAAGTGAATGGGGAAATACTATTTTGATAGATCTAGAAAAGGGTAACCCATAACTTAAACTTTAAGATGAAGGGATTCCAAAGCCTAAGCCATAACATAGGCTTATATCTCTAAAAAAACCTCAATAATGATAAAAGAATGTAGTTATGATTTAAAAATGAAAATAAAGTAAATTATTTTAAGGGATAAAAATAAATTAAAATATGGGTGAATGATTTTAAATAATGTAACGTGCAATAATAAACAAAATCAGGGTCTACAAAAGATAAGGTGTTGAATAGAAATCCTAAGCAACCTTATATATTTAATATATTATTGAATATAAGGGAGATCCCAAAAAAATAAAAAATATGCATAAACAAAGAAATAAAAAAGATACACTATACTAATAAACTAAATGAAATATTATAAGGATAGACATAATTATTTTGGGATAGACTTGTCAATGCTTCAATCTCTTTATTGAGTCAAAGTGGAGCCTTGAAAGATATGTTATAGTTTTAAGAGAAAAAATGGTTTCATGAAGACCTATATATAATTATTTATAGACTACCAAATACCTATACTTTTTATCTGTTAACACACCACAATACATGACTTCAATTATAAGGTTTTTAACCTTTGAATCAACCAAATAATTTCTTAGGGAAAAGATGTGAGTGTAGAAAAAGTGTATTAATGTGATAAATATTATTAGGAATGACATAAGATGATTATATATGTATGTATGTATTGGGTCTAAGTGGAGCCTTGAAAGAGATGTTGTAGTTTTAAGACCAAAAATGGTTTGATGAAGACCTATATATCATTATTTAGAGACTACCAAATACCTCTACTTTTTATCTTTAAACACACCACAATAAAAAACCTCAATTATAATATTCTCAATCTTTGAATCAACCAAATAATTTATTAGGGAAAAGATGTGCACATAAGCAAAGTGTATGGATGTGATAAATCTTATTAGGAATGACATAGGACAAGAATTTGTACATAGGGTATGCAATCTTACTCTATGTTTGGTAGAGATTTTATCTTGGGTTATCTATATAATAATATGGTGGGATTAAATGCTAAAGAGTATATATTTCTAAAATATGCCTCTATTTTATAAATTTTGGCCATGGAAATTGGATTTGGTTTATGTGGTTTAAACACTACTAGTTGGGTTCAATCCTTAAGTTTTCCTCTAACTTAAATTAATGTGTTTCATATTTTATCCCATTTTTGGGATTAGATATTATAATGACCATTTTTTATGGATAATATGACATGTAATATTTTGAATTTTGGTCCCTTTGGGAGACCTGGGCCTCTCATTGTGCTTAGGATTGTTAGTTTTTAACAATTTGGGTTACCACTGGGGTAACCTGATATAACCTTATATTAATGGAGTTGATGTAGATTTTTAGATGGAAATGGGGTTATATAAAACTTTATTATCTCTATTTTTGCCTCTAGTTCCTAATCTAATTGAAATCAAACTAGGATCCACTAGGGACCCAACTGGTTCTACTGTTAGCCTATATTTTTATTAGCTTTGTTGGGATTGGGTCCTGTAGGGACCCTCAATGTTTTATGTCTCTATTGTGTGTTATAATTTGGCTATTTTTTATTTTCTAATTTTTTGGGTCCTCTTTTGGTTCCTAGTGCTTGCCAGAAGGGAGACCTAGGCCTCTGTTTGTGCCTAACCTAGATTCCACCCCTGTCAAAGGTGGGTTCATCTTAATCCAAACATAATTTATCTTATTGATTTTTAAATATGGTATGCTAACTCAAAAAAAATTATATATTACTCCTTATACATGGTTAAAATTTCTTTCTAATGTAAAATTATTAATGTGCCTTTCTGGATGATAGTTGTATTTGCCTATATTGAAACTATATTGTGTAGTGTTCTTGGATATGTAATTTATATTATAGGTTCATCTTATAATTTATTTCACTCTTATGATAATGTTTCTTCATAATCATTGGAAATATTTTTAAAATGATATCCTCTTCCTTATCTTAACCCAAATTTCAATCAACTTGTAACATAATTATATAATGGTTCCATAAAACAAAAAAGGGTTCCATCTATGTATATTTAACATAGGAATCAAAACCCAAATTACTTATTTTTATTCTATCAAGAAATCATCTTCCTTATGTGGGAACACAACTATGTTTACATTCATAAAACAATATATAATATTAAGATAAAAAAATAACAATGTAGAACAATAATTTAGATTTACACTATTTGGCATAAGTATCAAACAATAAGTATTGATATTATAAAGTAATAAATAGATAATATTAATAAAAAAATGATAAAAATGTCACATTTAATTTTCACTCATAAATTATATAATTGAATGTGTACTAACATAATTTAACTTATTGTTTTGAAATATGGATTGCTAACTAAAAAATAACATACATTATTCCTTATACATAATTAAAAGTTATTTCTAATGTAAAACTAATAATGTTAATTTGTGGATGAGAGTTGTCTCTACCTACCTTGAACTATTTTGTGTAGTGTTTTTGGATATGTAAGTTATTTTTTATGATTTTAAATGCAATACTCTTATTTATCTTAACCCAAATTTCCATCAAATCACAACATAATTATATCATCGGTTGAGAAATAAAGAAAAAGGTTCCATTTATGTATATTTAAGATTCGAATAAAAAACCATGTTTATTTTAATTCTAATGAAATATTCAGAAAAGGGTAGGACATCCCCTTACATATGTTGGAACACAACCATATGTACGTTCACATTATAAATATTCAATGTGGATGAATATTTTACAAATGTATTAATCAATATATTAAAAATTTACTCAAACTTCATTATTGAGTAATAATTTCCTTAGGATTCATGTTTGATAGTTTATTATATGATAATTAGTTTAGTGAGAATTTAAATATATATAGGATTATTTAGAACATTAAATACACTAAGGTTGACAATATAAATATAAATAATAAAAAATAAAGGCACAAAGAATCTTGGTATATGTGAAAGTCCTTATAAAATAGAGGGGAAAAAAATGACCCTGATTATTTTACTTAGGTATGAATTTATGGGGCCATCAGTTATATCCTAATAAAAATTGAGGTCTAAGAAATGAAAATAAACATAAATGTTTAAAATTAGGTTGAATTTATTAAAAAATAAATAAAAAATTATTGAAGTGTCATATACATTTATAAGGCATAAAGGCTAAATAGAAGCCAATGTGTGATAGAATAAATATTTAGAGACATAAAGTTGTCACAGGTAATAAACAATATTAATTATTGAATCATGTTGAACCATTTTATGTGTGTAAAATTAATTTATTATTATTCACCAATATGAATATCTGAAATCATGACTCTTTTTTTGCATTATTACTATACATAAATTTTTGTTTTAGTTTCTCAAGATGTCTAAAATCACCTTCAAACAATATTAAAAAAAAGAAAGGTTTTTTGAACCCTTTGTAAAATTATGAATTAATAATATATGAGCATAGTGTGTTGATTTCCACTTATAGTATTTGCATTATATGTTAAATAATAGATACATAGAGAAACTCAAAACATCTTTATGGGACTTCTAACATGTTTCATATTGTTAGTTAAAATAAAATTTAAAAATATTCACCTATAAATACATTTCAAGAGACACTCATTATCCATATTTTTTATTCACCTAATTCAATCTTTTACACTTCTACATATCAAGTAACTATACACTAATCTACCCAAAATTTGAAACACTCACAAGGATCAACTGTATGCTATGCCAAGATCCTTCTAAAGTAATTCAAGAGTCATCATTGTTAAGTATCTAATGCACTTTATAGATACATAAATATTTTCAAAGGATAATAATTTTACATTCACGTTAGATTGAATAACTATGTGGGATTTATATCCATTCTTGGAGTTTGAAGACATAATCATTGACTAGTCACTAATAGGGTGATTGAGGAGAACTCAACCCATTGAACTCCCATTTTTTATACATGTTTTCAATCTATATAATGTATGTAATGGTTTCAAATAAAATATATGACAAATGGTGATTTTTTGTGTGGATAAAACATGTTTCGGTTATTTCATATTACTCAACAATCACAATCACACAAACACAAGTAGTTATTTGGCATTCTAAACTGGGACAATTCTATAATTAATGGGTTTGACCACATTAGACTTCTGTACACTTACAATAGTATTATATTTAAATATATTCAAGTTATACCTATGATAAAATTTACATATTCATACTTTCTCTATCTTTTTATGTAATTAGTTTATCATGGTTAATTGATACAAGGTCATAGTTAATGGACTGGAATAAAAGGCATATTTTCTAGTTACAATAGCCATTTTTATAAATATATTCCACTTCTCTCTTCGATATGTAATTTATATATTTATAATTTATCTATCATTTTATATCAATATCCTATCATAATTAGCTTCAATAAGTCAGCAATCAATTCACCAGAACACACTTGGTTGTTGTCCACTTATAAAAGACATACCCAAATTTTATTTTTAATATTGATTTTGTAAAACCTCTCTCTCTCTCTCTCTATATATATATATCTTCTTTATTTTTCCAAAACTATTAACTTTCCATATTTTTGAAATTTTCAAAATAATAATAATTTAATATTATACATCTTTAATTTTATGATATTTCAAATTTTACAACTATTAAAACATAATGTACCATTTTAAATTAAAAAAAGGTTCATAAAAGTTTTATAGAATAATATATGAAGTATATATAAATAATGATGAATACACTATAAAATAATTCCTTTTTAAAAAAAATCTAAAAAAAAAAGTAGGAATAAATTGGAAGGAAGAGAAAAAATTATAGGAAGTCCCAAATGGGTAACTAACAACAAAATAAGGTTAAAAATAATAATGAATTTATATATATTCCTCAAAACCAAGACATTATACAAAATAACATGTAAAAAAATAAGGGATAAAAGGAGAAACAAGTTAAAAAGGGAAGTAAGAAATGATAAACAAACTATAAGAAGATAATAGATGTAATTTAAGTGTAAATGTAAATATTCAATTAAATAAATATAGTAAGTAATATATTAATAAAAAATGAAAATATAATCATTTCATATATTTTATATTACATGCATGGTTTATATTTATATTGGGATGCCATGTTTCCCATGAGTCATTGAAAGATAGTACATTATAATCACTATAGACAATTTGAAAGAAACCAACAACAATCAAGTGGAATATTTTGAAAAACAAAGAAAATTTTTTAAAAAAAAACCATTAAAAAGAGAAAAATAGATAGAATGATAATGAATGGTTTTTAAAATGAGATATGAAATGAATACATTATAATGGTATATCTTGTATTTTAACATCATGTTAAGCTTTAGAACAAAGAGTTCATAATTTTACATATTCTGATAAAATTAACAACAATGTTATTTCATTGGCTTGATTTAGAATATTATTTTAAACTATGATCATATTTATACTATTTTATATTCATTTAACTTGTCATTATCATAAGAATTATCAATTTATAATATATTTATAACATTATATTATTAATATTTCAATATAATTTTAATTATTAGTAAAAAATAAAAATAATGTTATCACAAGTAATAAATGAAATTTTGTTTATAAATATTTTTTTTATTGATTAAATAATTTAAAAAAAATTAATAATGTTTAAATTTATCTCATTTAACCTTATATTTTCATTCATAGTTCTAATAGGTGTAAAAATTAAAAAACAAGTTTTAAAAAGGTATAATGGGAAAGTTGTTTTGCATAAGTCAACATGTAATACATATAACCATTACATATTCCAAATAAGTTTAATTATATTTGAATTAGTAAAATTATACTTAATTTCATGAAGAGTATTTACTTGAAACAATTGGGTATTTAAAATCATACTTCAACTTTTGTGCATCTCAAAATAGTTTTCAAAATCAAAGAGTGCAAATAAGTTCATAAAAATGAGTTAAATGAAACTAAAAAACCAAAAAGTGCACAAAAGCTTCTTCATTTAATGATTTAAACTATTTTATGAGATAAATTAATGTTTGAATACATGATATTAAACCTAGTAAACCTTACATATATAAAATATTAGTTGAAAAAAATCTTTAATCCAAAATTCTCCAAAACATTTTTTTTTCTAATTTTTTTGGTATAAATCTAAGAAATTAATCATTTCCAAACCTATATAATTGTGATAACATCCAAAAGTACTTCAAAATAAAAGATTCCTTTCTAGAATTGTTTTTCCTTAGTTGATTAGTTTTATATCCTTAAAATGGATGTATAATTCACAAATAACTTACCAAGTATAATACATGTTATAAAAATAGTCTAGTGAATGGAAGCCCCTTTATTAGATGAAATTTTATATGTAATGAATACAAGGTGGGGAAAAATAAAATATTTTTTTTTAAATTATTCAAATAAATGATGTTTTAATTTTTCTTTTTCTTTTTTTTTGGCAATATACATTTAATTCATCTATTAGATGCATTTATGTAGTTGTGTATATTCATAGATGTATTAAATTCAATGTAGAATCTTATAATAAAATAATAAGATACATAATGGATGTAAATACCAACAAATTAATAGCATGTGATAAATGAGACTCTAGATAAAGGTCACAAGAACCCAACCCATAATCATATATTTTATGTTTTGAACTCCTTAAAATTATAAAAAGTATGATTTTGTAAAAAAACTTTAGAAACTTATTAAAATAAATAAATAGAATATAAATAAAAAAATGAAAACAATAAAAAATAAAAAACACAAATAAAATTCACCAATAAAAGTTTATTATGAACTGATAATAAACAAATACATAAATACCCTTAAATAATACAATTTTATAACTAATCACTATTACCATATCACAAATTGATTCCCACACTAATATTCCTCTCAATATCATTATAAAATATGTTTATGAAACTATTGTGTATATGTTTTATCCTATAATTTAAACATGAAAAAGTTTTTAAGGGAGAAAATATATTTTTTATTAAAAAGAAGGCAACCTAAAAATAATGCAGATGTTTTAACAATTTCTTTCTCACACTTGAATTACTTTCACACTTTCACTTAATTCACTATTTACTTTTTGGACAATGGCTCTTTCTTTCGTGCTCCTGTAATGAATTTTAGATTCAAAATACATTCCATGATTCTTGAGATCAATGTATTTGTTCATGACCTTTGTGGATCAAACATGTTCAATTCTATTAATATCCATTCATTTAAATCTCCCAATCAATAACTACTTCTTATGGTGCATTGGTTATACACTTGTCATGTTTACTTTACTCATGGGATTTCACATTGTCTATAACTGTAACCGAGGATAATTACTAGTTCTAACTATGAGTTACATGTAACATGAAATTTTCCATACTTATTAATCTTTCTTTTGACACCAACGTTTCCACTTCACACCATCTTCTCTATTAGACTATGAGAGTTTTGATAACTTCCACACAATTTGAATACCCTTCTACATGCATACATTTTCAACAAAATAATATTCATGCATCTTTTCCAAACCATACCAACTCTTAAAATCATTAATATTTCACTCTTATCACCATTGGTTAAGATAATTTGAGGTGTGTAAAATAAAATAGATTCTACAATTGTTAATATAAATGAAAACCTTCGTAATACCAATTTTAAACAAATTTCTCTAGGTGAGTTGTTTATACAAGAATTTTTCCATTCTTGCACTATCAAGATTTTGTACACTATGATTAAGGTTTGTAGCACCTATAAGTACCTATTTCAAATGCTTAATTACCCATTAATATTGTTGTATGTGAATGTGTCCTGATATTGACTCGATTCACACTCTATGTCACAAATTGCTCATCTCATGGAACGTAAATAAGACAATAATATGATAGGAGTTTCAATGCAATAGAACCACACTCTAAAGTGTCCTTGAAAAACTATGCATGTATTTACATGATATGGGATCTGTATACATTCTATTAACACTTACCTGTGAGTCTTTATTGGGATTGCATGCACCAATATAATGACTTGCAGATTTCAAGAAATAAATGTTTTGATTTTAAACCTTTGAAACTAGTATTTTAAACTCTTACAAGGGATTGATATCCTTCTATACTCATTTATTTGATTCATGAATCACACACTATGATGAATTTATTAGACTATTAATAAACTCAATCCATTACAACCTCAGTCTTTGTACCCATGGTCTGCCAATTGTTAATAGGGTTCTGACCAAGCCTAAGAACCTTCCAAAATGATTTTGATGGATTTATTTATCTTTCAAACATTTGAAGTGTTTGGTTAAGGTCTACCTTATATGTATTTATCTTATTCAGTCTTTTCTTGATGTCTTTCAACACACATTCTCTTTACTCTAATCCATGAAATGTCTATTCAAATCTTTAAACTAATCTATCCCTTCAATTTTTTTTTTTTTTTTTACATAGTCAGCCCATGTATCAACAAGAACAAGGATTAAACGGTTATCAATCTTATTCCATCTTCATCCCACATAAAACTCTTATAGTGTGATGTTCAATCACACCCAACCAAGTATCTTGATTGTTTCACTTAACATAATAGTTATAAGTTGTAGTGTAATCTCCTATTCTTCCCGAACAAAAATCATTATGTCAAATGCATAAGAACTACTTCCTTGTATGGAATTACCATCTCAAATCACATGGAATCATGCATACCTATTTAAAATTGAATCTTTCCTTGTGTTACCCTTGATTTTAGTGAAAACATATAGAGATACTTGTCTCAGCCTACATAACACTATTTTGTGTAACTTACATGACAATAACACTATTCCTCAATGTTCTTAAGTATATAACACTTAAGATATGCATTCATAGAATAAAATCAATAATAAGACTTATATATATCTTTGAACCCTTTCAACTTTATTAGGTTTTAGGTATATATTTTACAGACAATACTTTTCTTCTATATTCACACAATTATATAGGATTAATGGCCTTATTCATTCCTCACTCACTCATTTTTCCTAACCATTTCATTCAAACTCATTTAATTTATTTTAAACCCTATCTATGTCCATAGAATATCTATCCAATTACATGTTTAGATTGGTCTAAGAATATACCAATATTCCCTCACTAGTCTATATCTCTAACAGCCTTTCCACATTTCCAATGTAGACTCAGGCTTCTAGATATGACTTTACATTACATTTCCATTTACAATGGATGAAATACCTTTTCAACATATAATTAGGTCTATTAGGACTAGGTAACACTTCTTGTTGACTCTTGAAAGACACTCAAGACTTATTTCATCATAAATTGATTTATTTACATATTTACAATTTTGTTTTTCTTGATGCTCCTGCATCAAATCACCTGATTGGAAAATTTTCCATGAAATCCTGTTCATTTGTGATTTTTTTCTACCAATGGAGTTGTTTGTTTTCATTTTCACCAACTAAATTATCATATAGGTTCACATTCTCAATATCACCATATTTTATTCCTTCCTTGAACATTTCCTTTATTAGTAAAACGAAACATTGGCTTTCTCAAGCCATCCTTTATTATTCCTTTGGATGCTTCTCTTTTCAACATTATTATGATTTGGTTTATCTTCTCCTAGATCCCATGTTTTACTTGTTTGGTGTATACCTTCTTCAATCAAGTGGATTGCTTCATTAACTTGTATATGGTTCTCTTGTAAGGCTTTACCTGCCATAAATTCATCCTTGTATGCCTGTATATTTGAATCACATTTTGGATTTCATTTGAATTCTTCCCTCATGATTATAATATACATTTTGTTTTCCTACTTCTTGCATTTATCAAAAAAAAATGAAAATGCATTTTAACTTCTGTAATTGAAATAAAACTTGATTCATATTTTGATACTTGACTTTATCAAAAACAATGAGCTCCTACTCGTGTGTGATTCTTTTTCTACCAATGGAGTTGTTTGTCTTCATCTTCACCAACTAACTTCTCATATAGGTGCACATGCTCAATATAACCATACTTTGTTCCTTCCTTGAACATTTCCTTCATTATCATACATGCACATGACATAAACTCATTAGCAAAAAAAAAATTGGCTTTCTCTAATCTATCTTCTCTTGGATCCCATGGTTTACCTATTTGGTGTATACCTTATTCAATCAAGTGGTTTCCTTCATTAAATTGCATATGGTTCTCCTGCAAGGCTTTACCTACCATAAATTCATCCTTGCATTCCCGTATATTTGAATCACATTTTGGCTCTCCTTTGAATTCTTACCTCATGATTATACTTTGCATTTTGTTTTCCTGTTTCTTGCCTCTATCAAAAATAATGAAAATGCATTGTAAATTATATAATTGAAATAAAACTTTATTCCTATTCTGATGATTTCCTTTATAAAAAATAATGAAAATGTATTTTAACTTACATAATTGACACAAAACTTGATGCCTATTTTGATGCTTTCCCCTGCCATAATTCATTATCCATTTAATTCCAAATACAAAATTACTTGAATCTTTCCATGGTTTCATTTTCATATATACATTCGATGTTTCCAATCAAAATTTCAAATGATAATTTTCCCATTTGAAAACATTATTTACCTACTTCTTCCACTACTTCCACTATACAAGTATTTCATGAAACTTGTTTATCTGTAACTTTTGTTGACCTCTTCCATACATATCTCTCATTAGTTCTTCAATTTATTTCACCTTCATTTTTTCTGCTACTTCTATCCATCTTTTTTCAAAATCATCAACACTCTTTTCTATTACCACATCGGATGCAAGGTCATAACTATTTCTTTTTGTCTTAAAAACACTTATTCATATTCATACATTCCCATAATGGAATTATCCACATAGTTATTATACATTTTTTATGACCAAAAATATCATGTCAAAACACATAACATATTTACTAAATGATGAATAAAAATACCTTGTTTAATTCCTTTGGAATTATCTTCTTGTAACTCTCTATTTTACATTTCTTTTTCTCCTGACTTCAAGTTGTTGTCTTCACCTGTTTGTGGACTTAACATTTCATCCATAACCTTCATTTATTTATTTTATTCAAGGCTACTTGCATGCCACTATTCTTCACATATTATATCTTTAATAGATTCTAAGAATGCATCTATCACTTCTTCTTCATCCCTACTTGAACCTCTCATAAGAAGAACGTCCTTCATCTCTTCCTCCTATTCTTCTTGTTACACCTTCAAAGCTGATAATTCAATATTCTTTAACATTTATTAAAAAATAAATGATTTATCTTGGACATTTTCCTTTTATTTTTATTTTATACCTAAAAACATACATTCTCACAAAAAATAGAACTAAAACTTTGAGGATTGATTGCCTCTCTTTTGCCTTCCTTCTTAGACTCAATCTCCAACACCTTTATCTATTTTCTCAGATTCCTGATCATCTCTTATTTTTTCCTTATTTTCACAAGTTGATTTAATGGCCCCTTTTTATTTATCTATACTATCAAATTCTCACTTCTACTCTCTTGTAGGTGTTCCATAATGAGCTATAACTTCTCTATCCTCTTTTATTTCTTATATTTCACTTTCACTAATTAACCCTTTCTTCACTGGGTTACTCTTTTTCTTCTATTTCTCCCTTGGAATTTTATCCATCTTTATATACCTTTCCATCTCTCTCTCATTTTACTTTTTTTTCTCAACCAACTCTTTGGTCTCTTAACAAACTTCTTCAACTCTCACCTAGATCTATATCATTCTAGTCTTTTGACTTTTCTATCCAAGTCTTTTATCTTGGATTTGCACTTTAAGCAACTACTATGCTCTTTACCATTTGAGCTCCTCTGAGATCTTTACCAAGCTTACTTTGAGCTTTTATTTTCACTTAAGCCTCCTCTGGATTATTTTTATCTTAAGCCTTAATGGCTCACAACTACCAGAACCACTTGCTTCGTAATTACCTGTAAGACCTTCTAAGATTGCAACTTGTAAATTTTTAAAAAATTAAATTCATACCATCTTCAATACTTCTCAGGATTCTTTCAATCTTCCTGTAAAACACCATATAATTTGATAATTAAAAATAATCCACAACAACATACATTATCCCTATGAACTCATGGCTATGCTCTGATACCAAAAATTGATGCAGAGGTTTTAACAATTTCTTTCTCACACTTGAATTACTTTCACACTTTTACTTAATTCACTATTCATTTTCCAGGAATGGCTCATTCTTTCATGCTCCTATAATGAATTTTAGATTCAACATACGTTCCATGATTCTTGAGTTCAATGTATTTATTCATGACCTTTGTGTATCAAACATGCTCAAATCTATTAATATCCATTCTTTTAATTCTCCCAATCAACAACTACTTCTTATGGTGCATTGGTTACACACTTGTCACGTTTACTTTACTAATGGGATTTCACTCTATTTGTCACTATTACCAAGGAAAATTACTAGTTCTAACTAAGAGTTACATGCAACATGTAATTTTCCATACTTATTAATATTTCTTTTGACACCAATGTTTCCACTTCGCACCAATTTCTCTATTATACTATGAAAGTTTTGATAACTTTCACAGGGTTTGAATACCCTTCTACATGCATACGTTTTCAACAAAATATAATTCATTCATCTTTGCCAAACTGTACCAACTCCTAAACTCATTACTATTTCACTCTTAGCACCATTGGTTAAGATACTTCAAGATGTGTATAATAAATTAGATTCTATAACTGTTAATATAATTGAAAACTTGCAATACCAATTTTAAACAAATTTCTTCAAGTGAGTTGTTTATATAGATATTTTCCCATTCATGCACTATCAAGATTATATACACTACGATTAGGGTATGCACCACCTGTAAGCACCTATTTTAAATGCTTAATTACCTATTTGAGACTACTATATGTGAATGTGTCCCAATTTTAACTCAACTCACACTCTATGTCACAAAATACTCATCTCACAGAATGTAAACATGATAATAATATGATAGGAGTTTCAATGCAATCCAACCACACTCTAAAGTGTCCTTAATAAATTGTGCACATATCTACATAATATGGGATCTGCATACATTCTATTAACACTTACATGTGAGTCTCTTTTGGGATATGTGCACTAATATAGTGACTTGCAGATTTCAAGAAATAAATGTTTCATTTTAAACCTTTGAAACCACTCTGTTAAACTCTTTCAATGGATTGATATCCCACTATACTAATTTCATTGATTCATGGATCACACACTATGATGAATTTATTATACAATTGATAAACTCGGTCCATTACAACCTTAGTCTTTGTACCCATGGTCTACCAATTGTCAACAGGGTTCTGACCAAGCTTGAGAACCTTCCAAAATGATTATGATGTCTCTACTTATCTTTCAAACATCCAAAGTGTTTAGTTAAGGTCTGATTTATATGTCTTTAGCTTATTAAATCTTTTCTTGATGTCTTTCAACACACATTATCTTTACTCTAATCTGTGAAATGTCTATCCAAATATTTAAACTAATATATCCCTTCAATTTTTTTTTGTTTACACAGTCAACCCATGTATCAACCAAACAAGGATTAAATGATTATCAATCTTATTCCATCTTCATCCCACATCAAACTCTTATAGTGTGATGTTCAATCACACCCAGCCAATTCTCTTGACTATTTCACTTAACATAATACTTATAAGTTGTAGTATAATCTCCTATTCTTCCTGAGCAACAATCATTATTTAAAATTCATAGGAACTACTTCCTTGTATTGAATTACCATCTCAAATCACATGGACTCATGCATACTTGTTTAAAACTGAATCCTTCCTCATGATACCTTTGGTTTTAGTGAAAACATACAAAGATACTTTTCTGAGCCTACATAACACTATTTTGTGTATCTTACATCACAATAACACTATTCCTCAATGTTCTTAAGTATATAACACTTTAGATATGCATTCAAAGAACAAAATCAACAATAAAACTTAGATATAACTTTGAACCCTTTCAACTTTATTGGGTTCTAGGCATATATTTTACAGATAGTACTTTTCTTCTATATTCACACAATTATATAGGCCTAATGGCCTTATTCATTCATCACTCACTCATTTTTCCTAACCATTTCATACTTTATTTTAACTCCTATCTATGTGCATAGAAGATTTATCCAATTACATGTTTAGGTTGGTCTAAGAATATCCCAATATTCCCTTATTAGTCTTTATCTCTATAACAACCTTTCCACCTTTCCAACTTAGGCTCAGACTTCTAGATATGAATTTACATTATATTTCCATTTACAATGGATGAATTACCTTTTCAATATATAATTAGGCATATTCGGACTTGATAACACTTCTTATTGACTCCTAGAAGATACTAAAGACTTATTACATCATAAATTGATTTATTTACATATTTATAATTTTGCTTTTCTTGATGCTCCTGCATAAAAAAACCTTTGGATCACAAATAAATATTCAAATTATTAAATATTTGTCTGTATATATAATAATCATTTTACAGAGTTTAGAGATGATTTACCTACTCCATTTTTATTTTAATCCATGAAAGTTATGTTGAGTATATGAATTTTATTTTAGAAAGAAGAATGAGATTGGATGAGATATAAACCATAAATCAATTAATGAAATGAAAAATTAGGATGTATAACATAATTTATTCATTCCATGAATAATTCATTAAGCATACATTAAAAATATTGAAGTATTAATCCTAATTGTATGTATGAATTGGAATATTTTTAGTTTTATAAAGTGAAAAAAATATGATTTTAATTTTTTTTTAAATAATTTTGTTTAACATAAAATTAATTATAATAATAGATCTATAAATAATTCTCACCACCATGAAAATAAAATGACGTGCACGCGCGCGCGCGCTCGCACACACACACACACACACACACACACACACACACACACACACACACACACACACACACACACACACACACACACACACACACACACACGCACGCACGCACGCACGCACGCACGCACGCACGCACGCACGCACGCACGCACGCACGCACGCACGCACGCACGCACGCACGCACGCACGCACGCACACGCACGCACGCACGCACACACGCACACACACACACAATGACATATAAAATTCAACAAAAATCACTGACAACAATAATATCATATATTTTTCAAATTAACATAGTCTTTACAATAATATTTGTATATAAAGGTAAAATCAACATTAAAAAAAGGTTGTGAAGCCCTTATTATACCTTATTTAGTGGATTTTTTTTCAAAATGTTGTGGGATCAAGTTTTGAACAGTCTTTATATTTTTAACACCTTAATCTATTTTTCACTGCCACCTTATGTGAAAAATTTAGAATGTTATCATTATCATAATCATTTTTTCTTTGTTGGAAAATAAATTTATATCTTGTAACTCTTTCATATTAAGAAAATTGACATTCACACTCTACAATAAAAGAAGAACCAATCTCTACACATATAAATTTATTGATCATAAACTTAGGTGATAAGAGCATTTAAACTTAGAGATTAGTCTCTATACAATGCCCAAAGGTCACCTTTTTGTGGGAAAATCACAATTTTTTTTTGCTTTTCTTAGTGGTACAAAATGACATGAGAACAAAATATAGAATTCTTGATTATTTGGAAGTATCCAAATAAAACCTCCACAATCCATTGTAAATCCCTTAAATTGAGTAAGACTGTACATGTATTGATTAGTTTCAATGAACATATATTTTGAATTTGAGACTAACACAGAGGAAATCCATCTTTTTAATATGAATTCCCCAAATATAATATACCTTCAATCATGCAACACATTTGTCCTAGCCAAAATCAAAGAACTTTGATATTTCAAACGTTTTTTTTTTTCTCTTCCTCACCCCTACATTTATTAAATATTTTATTTTCCCCTTTAATTTGGGAAGGTTCCTCCCTATCATCTAAATAAGTAAATCTTCTATGTATTTTTAATCAACATCCATTTTTTTTCTTGTTTACTAAACCCACACTGATATTGATTAGACTCATTGTATGACATATTTAAATAATATTGATTCAAAATTTTGTCCTCAATTTATCATATGAGTCTTTTAGTTTTGTCTTAAAGGGTTTGATTTATTCAAATCTATTTGAAATTCATTTTTAACTTTGATAATGTTTCTCATACTCATGAATTGATAAGGTCATTTTTTTGTACTGTCTTCTTATTTATTAATCTTGTACATCTCAATATAATCCTATATTTTTTTTGTAATTTACCTCACAGTTTATGAATTTTTTTGGAAGGAATTTTAATCCTATAAAATAGATATTAATTGGCTTAAACCATGATGATAATAAAACATACACTTAACTTTTAACGACATTTCCAAAATATCTATAATGTTATTCTCACATAATCTAATCATTACCAATTACTAAATTAATGGTGGTTTTTTTATTGCAATCCATGACAATTTAATTAAGTTAAATTTATGTTAAACTAATAAGTTCTTAAATTTATATTAAAGAAATTCTTATTAAAAATTGGTTATCTTCACCTTTTTATGTATGAAATTCACATATTTGCAGCATAATACCCTATATTCAATTACCTAATATTATGATGATGTGAGAATTTTCCATGTGTGTTAACACTATGGTCTATGTTTCTCAGTCTCACACTCTCTAGACCCAATTTAAAATTATTAGGCTACCTATAACTACACCAATACAAATGTGTGTGGCCACACCACATGTCCAATTTCTCGTAGACTTAATTTGATGACAATCTTAGGACTAAACATGTACAAGCTTGTCATATGTTTCTTTCACTATGCAATTGTTTTGTTCTGAGGTTCACTGGACCGGTTTATAGTTCTTGACATCTTCTGTGTGTTCTTATAACTTCTTAAAATTCTTTATCTTTTCACAACCTTCTACACAGCAACCATTCACTATTTTGTCAACTTTGTTTTACACTAGTTTCTCATTACAACTGACTAGGTGAATTTTGATGTTATCTTCGGGTCTAGCTATCTCTGTTATACTCCACACTTTGAAAAAAAATAAGTTGAGATCCTACCAGAAATGTCATAAACACAAAACACAAATTATCATTGGTCTTGGCACGCTTAATCAGTCCCACGACAATAGAATTGGTAGGACCTGAAAAGAATCGACTAAGCATTTCAATCCTTGAGAATAACTTCAAACGATGTAAGTTCTATTTTAATATTACATCAATATAATTTATGTAGATGTATTTATATAATACGGGATCGGAATGCAGTCATTTGAAAGTCAAACATTAAAAGACCTTCCATGAATCATGCCAGAAATTCATGCATGCTATCCACGCTATTGAAACTGTTTCTCATCCACCATTCAAGTTTTTGAGCATGTTTTCTGTTGTCCTGCACACTTCAGCTATGACATGCAAAACTGTATCATCCGCAAATGGAACTCGCACCACGCTTCATCTCTACTGCTTGTCCCGATCCTCTAAAGTACGTATAGACTTGCGGCCATATTATGCGACGTTGATCCTCTAAAGTACGTATAGACTTGCAGTCAAAGATTTCAACGGACCCATGAAACCCCTCTGCGCTTTCAACAGACTACAAATATGCGTTTATCTCCGCGTCCAGACAGGACATATATATGTATGTATGTATGTACTGTGGTCGCGTTCCTTTGTGGGAGCCACCTCACGTCTGTTTCCTGCCAAATAATACAGTCTATATATATATATATATATATATATATATATATGGACATACACTCTAAAAATATGGGATGGCGTATACACAGTGTATATCCTTTTGATCATGAAAGTGGAAGTATACATACTCTAACAATCTAAACTCTGTCCCTGCTGAGCATCCCAGTTCCATTCAACTACTGGTATCTTCGCTGGAGGCACAATAGACCAATACAACATTTTTTTTATCCGACTCAGCTACCATTTGACTTGGAGTTTCAGTAGAAGATTTTGCATACACAATCTGATTACAGATAACTACGTGCACTTAAAACAGGGACTCGAAGATTGAGAGAACATTAATATCGAATCATTCATTAAATCACTGTCAAAAACATTTCACCCTTATCTCGGTTTTAAATCCACTATAGGTTAATGCACCATCAATAAAGGAAAGCATTGAATTTGATTAAGATCATTTCCTGATTGTATACCCTCTGCAGATGCAACATAGAACAAATACACACAAAATACACAAAATGCTTCAATATATGAACTTACAAGTTGATACGGTCTGAAGATTTATGACAATATTTTTTTTCGATCCATCTTCATACAATCATATATAATTTTCAGATTGTTATACAGACATAAAGGCCTTCTTCCTCTTATTCACTCCTCTCTACCATGCATATTCATTACATGATTCCATCTTATATGGGCTGGCTTACTTTATTAAGCTCCTAAAGAGATGGTTCGAATGGGAGAGAACCTAGTTTTCCTCAATTAATTGTAAAATATAGTCTTGAGAAGACTTATCAACTCTTTTTAATATAGTCTTTCTCAACAAACATCCATACTTGGCATACAGCTCTATTTGTCTCTTCCAACGTACATGGATTGTCTCTAAATGGATTTACCAAGGTAGACTTACATCTGTAGAAGGTGGTAATTACATTTACATCATGTTTTTAACCTCTTATGTCTTTTTGCCAAGGTCATATGCCCTGCAAGAGCTACAAAGGGCTTAAAATATTTACAATATAATTTGAATTTTCAAATAAAAGATTTTGGCAGGAAAACCAAGAACCCTATATAAAACTCCAAACTATGACTTCTGAACTATGCACACACCCTTAATGGATAAAAACATGACTCTAGACAACCTATTAAACTCATATAAACCATTATGTGCCGAATTTATAAGCATTGAAAAATGCTCATGCATCATAATTTTAAAATAGTAGGTTACCTATAACTACACCAATGTAATTGTGTGTAGTGATACCAAATATCTAATTTCTATAGCCTCATAAAACCAATTTATAAAATCTAAACTTAAAATTATTTCTATGACATGATAATTTGAGGAGCCATCATGTGTCTCAATATCACACCTCCATACCCTCACAAGATCTTGGATTAATAAAGTAAACAGGGAAGAACTGTGAGAAAATGACATGAGGATAAGTGTTCCCCCATAACACAATCAAACATATAGACATGGAATGTACAGTTCAAATTAACAAATACATGGTTGTGACATTGTGATATGTCACCAAGTGGTTTTGACTATTCTTAAAGAGAGGACACTTAATTACACAATAGTCTATTTTAGGTTGACAATGAACGCATTAAAACAAAAATTGTGACTCAGCCTAAATTGGCGTTTATCCTCGAAATTTCTTATGAAATCATAAATCATTAAACAAAACTCTAACATAAAACTATTTAGGAGAAATTAATTTGTATAAATGATCAATTACAGATGTGTCTTTGCACTTAATGATGCAAATTATTTGGTACTAAATAATCCTTAATAACATTTGCAATCTAAGAAACTATAGAATTGAACACTCAAAGTTTCATAATTTATTTAATTCTTATGAAATTTTTATTAATTCATCCAAATGATTAATGAAATGGAAACTCTAGACCATATTCCAGATCCATGTTTATTCTACTATGGAATAATCCAATAGTACAAGGGCATTGATTTCTATTCAAAATCTCTATGCAAATAATTTCCACATTATTATAAAGTTTACAGCATAGTCAAAGAATAATGAATGTATATTAGTGAGGATAACATACTTTATTATGTTCCATGAATAATGTATTAAGCAAAAATCAAATAGTATTAATAAGGTGGTAAATTCATAAATTAAAAACAAACTTTGATTTTAAAAATTATTTTAAAATTACTTTGTCTAACATCAAATTCACTATAGTGATCCATTTATAAGCAAATACCAACAACATGACAAGAAAATGGAATGAACTTTCATATATTTCTAAAATTATTTAAATTAAATGAATTACACAATCCATAAAAAAGTAGTTAGCAACAGAAACATATATTTCAATTTGACATCGTAGTTTTAGTAAATAATATTCCTCAAATTAAATCATATACACAATTCAATAAAAAAATGTTGTTGACAACATCACCAACATATCTTTCAACATGGTATTTCTCAAATACAGATACATCTTAACATAAACAAGGCATGAAGCCTTTTTAAGAGATTGTTTTATGGTAAAAATTTCAAACTGTTGTAGGATCAAGTTCCCAATAGCACTTAGGTATTTTCAATACCATGAAGCCAATGATATTTTTACCTAAAACCTTATGTGACAATTTTAAAATGTTCATTTCATTCCATGAATTTTTATTCCTTTTATGGAAAATAAATTAATATCCAACAACTTTCTCAATTTTTGAAACAAGACATCCATTCTTTTAATTGAAATTAGAACTTCAATATGCACACATATGAATATATTTATGACAAATTGTGTTGTTAAAGCATTCTAACTCAGAGACTGGTCTCTATACAATGCTTAAATGTCACCTTCTTCTGGAAAAATCTTGATGATTCTTCTTCTTGTTTAGTGGTATGATATGACATGAGAAAAAGTTTTCAGATTCTTCATTATTTTGGGGTTTCCACAAATAAAATGTCCACACCCTCTACTCATAAAATATTTTTTCATTTTTATTGAGTAACACTACACATACCTCAAGTGGATCCAATGAATGGATTTTATGAATCTGAGAGTAACATTGAGAAAATCCCTCTTTTCTTCTATATATTTCCCAAATCTACTTTAGTTTCAAGCATGTAATTTGTCTGTCCTAGTTAAAATCAAAGAACACTGAACTTCCAATAATATTGTTTTTGTTTTCTCACTACTACCTTTCCATTTAATCTTTGGAGTTTTTTTAATTTATTTTGTCTTGAGAAGTGAATCCTCTATATTTTATTTTTTATCAGCATCATTTTTTGATTGGCTAGCCTCATTGAATGAGGGCTTCTACATATTATTACTTCAAAATTCCATTATCCTTTTATCATAAAGGAGTTTTGAATTTTTGTCTGTAAGGATTTGATTTGCTTTGCAAACCAGTTAAAATGAATCTTCAAATTTGACAGTTATGCTCTTATTCTAATGAATCAATAGGTCCATTTTCTTGTATTGTCTTTGTATCTCTAAATCTTACACATCTCCATCTAACCCTAATATTTCTTAGTAATTTAACTCATTGTTTATATCCCTTTTTTGGGTAGTATTGTGAACCTTTAAAATGGATAATAACTATTTTAAACCTTCTATATTAGAAATCATACCATTAGTTTCTAATCCCATTTCTAAGGCACATGAAATGTTATTATTACAAATTCTAATTTTTTCTAATTCTTTGGACCTAATGGCAACCTTCTCATTTTATTCCATGACAATTTAGTTTCCAAATCAACAAAACCTTACACACAACTAGAGAGAGAGAGTCACAATGACAAGAAAGAATCAAATGAGCCCAACTTGTGAATGTTAAGTAGGAATAAATTCACAATGCCCCAAAAGATATATAACATACATGAAGTTTTTGAATATGAAAAGATATATGAGAGCATATAATTTATTTCAAGTTCAAAGTAATAAAATATAGTTACTCTTAATTTTTTTTGTTACATGTATATATTCAAATATTTTAATTGTAGTAATGTAAACTAGTTTGGCTTATACATGGATAATGATCATTAAACTTATACCAACATATTTTCACTATTTTACTTCTAAATACATGCCTTCATAATTTAAATTGGTGCATTTTAGAACTTGATGTTTAATTTTAATCTTTTTTATTATTTAAAATATTAATTTCACATTGAAATCAATGTGTGTATTAAATATATTGTCTAAATTGAATTCAATTTTTATTAAAAATAGATAAATATTTTTATTCATTTATGTATACCAACCATAAGTAAACATGCTCAATAATTTTTTATTATATTACTAATAATTTATTGATCTAAGTATGTGAAAGATCCCGAAAACTACATTTTCATTTAAATAATTTTATCATCTTTTTACAATTATAAAATATTCTTTGATACATCTACATTCTACATGCTATGAATCTTTCACATATAAAAATACTAGTACAATAGTTCTATTCTTTGTAATATCTTCAAAAATGTGAAACACTTTGATCACTAATTATCACTTGTTTTTTTGATGCTACACTCAATTAGCATACTTTAAGGTAGCACTCAAGACCGAATATTTCACAAGTTAATATTTACGAAATTGTGTAACTTCATTTTAGAATAGTAGCACTTCTCTAATGCAATACATAACCTTATTGGCGCATGTTGAGTTGACATAAGGAACTAAAAAATGTCACATGTGATTGAAAGTGCCATCTAATATCCTCACATATATTGAAGCTTTCAAAAATTTAAAAGACTTTATGTGCTCACATGACACTAAGAAGAATCGTCACGGATTCATACACATCTACATTATTTTGGTAGTAAGAATAGTCTTCTATGCTTTTTTAGGTGTGAATAATCATATTATCCAACTATATTGCATCATCCACACAAACTCCAAGTAGCATTGGGGGATTTTGTAACATCGTGCAACATAAAATACATCAATTTTTATTCATACACAACTTACCAAAAATGTGGAAACTCCATGTTACATTGGGCCATGATGAGTAGCATTTTTGGAGATAGTATCAAGTTATATAACTTTGTTTGAATATATTGTAACCAATTATAGTTTTTTCCCACTATACACTTCTTAGGTGTTGCATAAGTCATCTATTATAGAGAACATTCAATATATAAGTTAATGTTATTTTTGTTATAAATTTTTCATTTATAGATAATTTTGTTCCTTTTATATCATAAATTTGTTTTGTTTGAGAATATAATATAGATTAAAGTAAAGGTGAGGAAGGTAAAGTGAAGGTGTATATGTATGTGTATAAATGTGTGTATCAAATATCCATCTTGATAAAAATAATATTATATTATTTCATTTTAAAATATGTTTATATAAATTATAGTTCACACACATAAACATGAATGACAATGTATTATTTTATATATTTTTAAAACAAAATATTGGAAAATTATTTTTATCATGATGTAAATTTGAATACTTAAACCAGTTGAAATGTTGACATTAGTAAACTAATATATCTTTTTATATTATATAATTTAATAAATTCAAAATAAAAGATTCACATTAAATTGAAAGTATAATGAATTTTATAAGATAAAATATACGAAAGGTTTGTCATATATTATAATTGTTTTCCAAATTTTCTATATTTTTATTGTTCTCAAAAATAATTATAATCCTATTATTTTTCAAGATTCATATAATCTTATTTTCTGCAATAGCTATTGAAATCTTACAATCTCTCGAAATTCCTATAATACTTTTGTTTCTATTTTTTTAATCGTATATTTGATCAAAAATCTTCTTAACCTATTTTTTTTCTTTTTCTTTACAAACCTTTAATTTCTGAAAATTATTAAAATATAATTATTTTTTCCATTTTCTCTAGTTTCATCATTTATAAATATATTTTATTATAATTTAAAATGTTCATATCTCATAATCTACTATGACTTATATCAATCCTCTATATATCATTTATATGTCAACTACTTCGACAAAATCTCATATATATATATATATATATATATATGTGTGTGTGTGTGTGTGTGTGTGTGTGTGTGTGTGTGTGTGTGTGTGTGTGTGTGTGTGTATTAGATAAGGTAAACTTAGATTTTATAGGGACCCAAAACTATAAAAGTGATATAAAGAGTTTTAACTAGGTCTTATATGGTTGAATGAACAAAAAGAAAAAGTTAAAACAACAAAAACAAGATCAGACACAAAAAACATATTAATTGGGGGGATCCTCCTCGGTATCCTCTACAGTATAATTTTTCTTTGGCAGGAAGTTGGTCTTGTATTTTGAGGCTTTGGCTCTGGTCTGATTCCCAGGACCCTCAGCTTGTACACTCGAGTCAAGGCCTATACCGCTCGATGAAACTTGTTCCAATTCTGGATCAATTTTGCCAAACTTAAACCCGCATGCTAGACCTATATATCTCAAATTATCAATCATCTAAAAGATTACATCTATAATATGAATAATTCTCTCTAAAAATATATAATCATAAATCTTAAAAAGAAATTAATAATCCAAACTCTTTAAAATATAAAAAAACAAATGAAATTTATCAAAATAATTTTTCACTTATAATTGTATTCCTATAAATAATTTTGACCATGAATATCTTTATAGCATTTTCCTTCACATTAGATTTATTTTAAATTAAAGGACATTATGCACATAGCATAATGTTTTATTCACCCATTAAAATTATTAAATTCAATAATAATTATAATCATTTTATCATTTTTATATTGAAGAGCAAGGAGTATTATTTCATAAATTTAAAAATTTAATTTAAATCATAGCTTTATCAACCCTAATCTTTAAAAGGAGTTTTCATAATCTTTTATGTTTAATACATAATTTTTACAATATGTAAAATTTTAATGATCAATTTATCATTTATGATTTAATTAAATTTTTATCTTTTTTATTATAATAAAATCATTTATAATTTTAAACATTTCAAAAATACCATATAATATTAATAATTTCACAAAATTATACAATTATTCTAAAATATCATTTTTTTTTAGTGAAGAGTCAAATAAGATTCAGTCATAAATGGTTTCAAAATGTAAATAGTTTCTCCAAAATAATCGAGCAACCAAATAATATTAATGCCAAAAAATAGTTTCAAAACATCACATGATTATATTCACAAGGGAGTAAAAATTATGTCACAATAAAGATCACAGTAAAGAAAAAGCATGAATAGAGGATGGTCTACCATTTGTCCCATTTAAATTATTATCATAGAAATAGAAATATAAATAGAAATGGAAATGGAAATGGAAATGGAAATGGAAATGGAAATGGAAATAGAAATAGAAATAGAAATAGAAATAGAAATCGTAGAAGTAGGGTTGATACAGAGAAAGGCAACATGTGTCCCATTTAAAATATCATCATAAAAATAAAAATTGTGTCCATAAGCCAATCTGAAAGCAATAATGGAGAGAATCATATTTTCAAACTTGCATAAATTCCATAATAATTTTATCAAACAATTACACATACTATCTTGAATTATCGTTCCTAAAAAACATGCTACATATGGTGTATCACCTTCTTGTAAAACCCAAAAGTACCTGAAATCCTTGGCCTAAAATATGGAACACAAAGGAAATAAAATAATACATTATATAAGTTTATGACTAGCCACATTAATCATGCAATAATATCAATTTGTATAACCCATTAATGTACACTCACCCCACCAAAAAAATATTTCACCAAAGGAAATAAAAGGGGTAAGAAGTGGGGAATTTTGTCAAAACATTGATCATTGTGTAAAGATGTTATTTAGGTGCGCACACATTATATTTAGAGATATTAAGGGGTTTCATTTGTAAAGGGTAGAAGTGGATTTTAAATATATATATTTTATTTTATTTTTGTGTAAGTTTAGATACTAAAATTTGATTTTATATAATATATGATTTTTTTATATTTGAAAAATATTAATGAAGGTTTTATCATTTAGATCAAGATAATTATTATGTTAAAAGATTTATATTAACTATTTTATTTTACTTAATTTTTTATCTTATATTTTAATTCTATTATTATGATGGTAAAGATCACCATAATAATGTAGTATTAAAAAAAATGATTTGTATCTTTCAATTTCAATTACATAACTTCAAATACTTTCTAACATTTTACACACTACCATCCAAATATAGACACTAGTGTTCCAACTCTACATCTAGTGTTTATTCTTTTAAAATGAATAAAGTTTTAGAATTGTTGACATGTATGGGTTAGAATATTTGTTTTATAAAACCTTCACATGAAATTATTTCAAAAGGTTTGATATAAATAAAATCCAAAGTATTCTCAGTATTCATTTAGAAAATATCTAAAAGTAGTAATAAGCTCAATCAAATCATTTTCACAACTAAGTTCTATTTCTCTAGTATTTCATATTTTAATATTAGTGATAGGAATATCTATATCATAGGTCTCAAACATTAAAATAATAACCCATTAGAATTATTTTTTAAGTTATGAGATAGATCATTGAATACACTTTTTTATAATATATTTGACCATCATTCATAAAAATCTCCACACGTAAGGGAGAAATAAATATTTTTGGGGTTTTTATTAGAGTATTGAACATGCAGGAAGTGCTCATTGATAGATGGATCATTGAGGTCAGATCACATCTATGAACCCACTAACTCATATTGGAAATGTGAAATAACCTAGGGTGGAGAACTAAGGTTTAATCAAAAAGTAAGATCTAAAAACCTAAGCATGCGATCCATATATACTAACAAAATTTTGATAATGATTCCTAATACGAATAAGTGGTTGCTCCTAAAAATAATGAATATTTCATACCAAACAGAACTATCAATGCTAATTTATGAGAGTCTATTCAAATGTCCAACCTAATAGACAACATATTTTCATAAACTAATTATAGAATTCATATCTTTAGTCTGCCTATTTCAACAACTTTACGTCTTAGATCTTCATGAATATTAGTAAAAGAGATAAATTTTACTTATTATTTATTTTAGATTATTTCAAACATAATTGTGTTTTTTCTTGTAGGTATATTTGACTCTATGATTATTTTTATTTTTAATCCACATTTTTTTTAAATGATCTTTAATTCAAATTAGAAGACATCATATGAATGATAATAAAATTCCTACATCTTTTTAAGCTTCATTTAGTTAAAGCTAATAAGTTTTATAAATAAAATTAAATATTTATTTCTTATTTCATCTTTGAATAAGTATAATGTGTTTGAACTTTTGAAACTCTATATGAATATCTAAAATATTATAGAATATTTTATATACATATATATCAAATGTTTATCCTGATGAAAATATTATTATAATATTTTATTTTAAAATATATTTAATCATATGTGTGTCTCTCTATCTATATATATGAAATATTAAAAGACTATTTTATTTTTATGAACATTTTAATACTCAATCAAATTGAAACATTAACATTAGTGAGATAATGTATTTTTTTTATATTATGTAATTTAATAAATTTAGAGTAGAAAATTTACATTATATTATAGGTACGATAAATTTCATAAAATAAATTATATGAAAGGTTTGTCATATATTTGTAAATGTTTCCTAAATTTCTTATAATTTTATTGTTCCAAAAAATTATTAGAATTTTATTATTTTTAAAAATTATTATAACTTTATTTTTAATAATAATCATTTAAATTTTACATTATCTCATAATTCATATAATTTTTTCATTTCTATTTTCTAATCATATATTTTATCAAAAATCTTCTTAACCTAATTTTTTTTTTAAACCTTTAACTTCTGAAAAATATTATAATTTCATTAGTTTTCTATTGTTTCTAATTTTATAATTTATAAATATATTTTGTATTAATTTAAAGTTTTCATATCTCATAATTCACTATGACTTATGTCATCCATGTTTTTATCATTTCTACATCAACTACTATGATAAACTCTCTTATATAACATTTTATGTTAATTTAATATATATAACTCAAATTATCAATCATCTAAATGATTTCATTTTTAATATGAATATTTCTCTCTAAAAACATTTTGTCATAAATTCCAAAATAAAATTAATGATATAAACTCTTTAAAATATTTTTTTAAAAAAAATAGCAAAATAAAATTTTATTTATAATTATATTTCTATGAAGACTTTTTCTTATGAAGATATTTCTCAACCCTTTCCTTTACATTAAATCTCTTTTAAATTCAAGGATATTGTGCACATAATATAATATTTTATTCACCCGTCTTAATTACTAAATTCAATAATAATTATAATTTTATTTTATCATTTTTATAAAGAAAGGTAAGAAGTATTATTTGATATAATTAAGAAATTATTTCAATCAATTTATTCATCAACCCTATTCTTTAACAAAGAGATTTCATAACTTTTTATAATTAATATATAATTTTTACATGTTAAATTTCAATGATCAACTTATGGTTTATACACAATTTTTTTTCCCTTTTTATTATGACAAAATAATTTGTAATTTTAAACATTTCAAAAAATTACATAAGATTATGTAATTAGTGTTAAATATCATTTTCTTTAATAAATAAATCTCATGCCAAATAAGATTCAATCCTAAATGGTTTTAAAATGGAAATAGCTTATTCAAATTAATTGAAAAACCAATTTATATCAATGTCAAAAATATTTTTAAAACTGTAAAACTATATACAAATCCAAAAAACCCACATATATTTACAAAGGAAGAAAAATTCTTTAAAAAAATCACATCAAGAAAAACATACATAAAAAATAATATACCTCAAAAAATACTATAATATTGAAGTGGAAGTGGAATTAATATTGAAGTGGAAGTGGGGTTAATATAAATAAAGATAGCAATTGTCCCATAAAAATTAACATCATAGGAATAAAAATCATGTCCATAAACTTATTCAAAACTTAAAAAACCTTTTTAGACCTCCAAAAACAACTCCTTATATATACATAGGACATCAAAAAGTAACAATGAAG
Source organism: Torreya grandis (assembly GCA_037957365.1). NCBI lineage: Eukaryota > Viridiplantae > Streptophyta > Pinopsida > Cupressales > Taxaceae > Torreya > Torreya grandis. The sequence goes on along the minus strand of JARHVA010002910.1, from coordinate 809,314 downwards.
AGAATTGGATTTTTAAGATTGCATAGATCCTAATATATGGAGGAGGTTAGCCATAATAATTTTAAAAAATAATAACACACATTATCTTTAAATCTCGTTCACAAAAATCATATGTTGTATATCCTTCTCGTATAACCAAAAAATGCTCTAAATACATAAATATCCCTTAAAAATATTCAATAAAATAATACCTAGTATGAATTTATGACTAGCTATAGTAATTATGACCTTACATCACTTTTATACATAGTTTTATTAATCAAATTGCAACCCATTTAGCATTAATGTACACTTTCAAACAAAAATATTGGATTTCCTTAGAAGAAACCCCAAAAAAATAAAATTAACCATTGTGTAGGGGTGATTTTAAGGTGCACACATAAATATATAGATGGGATATTAAAGGGTTTGATGTATGAAAAGAGTAAAAGTGGGTTTTAAACATTTCTTTTTTCTTTCTTTTTTAAATGTAAGTGTAGATATTAAAATCTGATTTTATATATCATATTAGTTTTGTCAATTTAAAAAATATCAATCTAGGTTTTATTGTTCAAATTATAAAAACTAATTTTTCCAAAAATTTCATATTAACCATCTCACTATGTTTAATTTTTATCATATATTTTGACCCTATTATTATGGCGATAAATATCTCCAAAAGCCTACATTATTAAACATGATTTATAACATTCAATGTTAGTTATATACTTTCACCAATCATACTATTGTTTAGATAGGGACACTATCATTGACGTTAATCTCCCAACTCTGTATCTAATGTGTGTACCTTTTCAATGACAAAATATTTAAATATTTCAAAATGTATGGGTCGGACTATTTTTTTTAATTAAACCATCGTGTGAAATTATTTAAAAAGGTGTAGTATAAATAAAAATCAAATCCTTATCACTATTCATCTAGAAAATATCAAAAAGTACCTAGCAAGCTCAATCAAATCATTTTTAGAAGTGCTATCTACTACCCTATTATTTTCGCATTCTGATATAAATGATAGGAGTAGCTATATCATAGGTCTGAATCATTAAAATAATACATCATGATAATTATTTTTTAGTTTACAAACTAGATCATAACATGCACTTGCTAATAATATATTACACCATTGTTCACCAAAAAACCCACACATAGAAAGAACTAAATATACATGAGGATGTCCTTGGAGTATCTACTATGTAGTAAGTGTTCATTGGTAGAGAGGTACTCTAAGTTAGCTCGAATATATGATCCCACTTAACCATTTTGATAAGGTGATAAGACTTAGGATGGAGAACTAAGGTTTGATCAAAAGCAAAAGTAAATAAACTATGCACAAAATCTAGATATACCAATAAAATAATCATAATGAGATCTAATAAGAATAGGTGGTTGATCCTAAATTTCTTACTAGATATAACTGGTGTAAAAAGGATAAAACTATCAGTGCTAGTGTTTAAGAGTCTATGCAACTATCCAACTTGACATAAATCATATTTTAATAAATTCACAATAGCATTTAGATCTTCAGTAAGCCTATTTCATCACATGTACATCTAAGATCTTCCTATACATCAACAAAAAAGCTAATTTTTATATATTTTTTATAAAAGTAATCAAACGATTATCTTTGCATTAAAATTTGTATATTTAAAAAAAATTATATAAATTATTCATATTTATATATGAATATTATTAATCTAAATTATATGAATCATTCTTCTCTTCTAATAGTTTATTCCATACTATTTTAGGCTATTGCCCACTAATACAAATACAAAAAGTGTTAAAAATTTGGTGAACCTGACCTCTGATTCTTATTTTTGAAAACCCCAACATTCCCTATTTTTTATTTATGCTTACAGTAATTAATCCATTAATATTTTTATATTGTGTTGGATTGTTCAATAACATTTATATGTCTCTTTTATCCTTTTCACATATTACTCTTTGGAACATTTAAAATGGATAAAAAATAAGATATTGTTGGGTATTTAAGGAGCCAATACAAAGAATTTAACACATGCAATAAAGTAATTGATGTTGTAGAACACAAAAAGCACAAGAAATAATTTAATCACACAAATAATAATATACTCTATTAAATTCATTATAAAATAATACAAATCTATAGGATAATATTTCCTATAATAAGGGATTATAGATCTCTACAAAATCTCTCCTAAAAAAACCTCCAAATCTCCTATATTAGCTCGTAGGTATTATATTGTTGTTACCAACAATATATACAACAAACCAATTATTGTAATATTATTTATGAAAATATTTTGATAAATAACTATTACCAAATACTAACTAACTAGTTACTATTTACCTTTCAGTAAATACCCACAATGTAAAAGTTAATCCCTAACATTCCCACCTTAGTTTTTACATGGTGAAAAAACATTCACATTCTCACCTGTAGTATTCTTACCCATTGTAGCATCGCCTATTTGGATCATGACCTTGATACAAAGAGAGCCTCACTCCTCCCATGGTTTTACAAGTTTACCACAAACCTTGACATGAACATGACCCATCAATTGTTCACCTTGTGTGGTTTTATGGATCTACCACAAACCCTTTCAAGATCCATGAACTAAATTACATTAGTGCTTTTCATCTTTTCACAATTTTTTCACATCAGGGAATTATGTTTGGAATTTTCAAACAAATTACATAACTTGAATAGCCATTATTCTTCTGTTCTTATTTTCCAAACACATAATGGAAATGAGAAATGTACCACATAAAATGTCACCAAAACATTGGTGCAGCCCCATCATTGGTGACTGATGAGAGGTCGCTAAAATACCTCCATCCTCTATGTATACTCTAGCCTCTAGTTAAATAGATATATCAATGAAGATAATTCCTCCTCCCCGCCTCCCCCCCCCCCCCCCCCCACACTCTTGACATATCTTTTGCAAAATAGACATCAGTTACCTCGATAATGTGTCCATGTACAATTTTGATTTTTGACATAATTTTTTTGAGACAATGACTCAAAATTTTCTATAATAATAAAGACCATTATATCAATAATATTGACTCAATGACAAAGGTCTACTAACTGATAGACACTATTTTATCATAAGCATAAACTTTTACTATCAACCTATACCTAAACTTTATGACTTTTACTTACAAAACCAAAACTAGATAATTAGTGAATAACACTATGACCAAGAGAGAAGGCTCGAACATACAAGCAAATAAATGATGTTCTTGATCAATATCAATGCACATATTTGAAGCTTTTGGGATAGCTGTAATGCACATTGGTAAATGGGGATGCCTGGATTAAATATCATACATGTCTGGTTTGACATCGTACTAATATTTCTCTAAATGGCCGATGGACTATGTGTAATTTTGATGATGCATGGAGATCTAATTACTTCACTTGACTAGCATATAAATTATTAGAGCAACATTTAAATGTGGATAACTTCACCTTATCAAACACTTTCATATGTCAAGCATGTTGAGATGGTCATTGATCTATTAAGATGGCTAGAAACATGTCGAGATAGTCATTGATCTATTGGGATATGGAGAATAATATAGATGATTTTGAATTTTAAATCCTATGTTGTTTTGTATAGGGTTTTGTGGACTCATATCATTCCCAACACCACTATGCAAGAAGATGATTGGTAGATCTCATGGTAAACTAACTGATCTGATCAATTTGAGTATAGTTGATCCAAAACCAACTCAACAAAATTTGTTACATGAATAACACTAGCATAATTATTGAATCCACAAGAATGATTGAAGGATCTCGATCAAATGAATGACGAGTTGGCTTAGAAGTGTGAATAATCAAATGCATAGATCTTTCCACTCATATTAAAACTCTAATGAATAGCACATATTTATGAAGGTGTGAGGGTGGGACATACTCACAACACTAAAGCAAACCATAAAACTACAAACTTAACCTATGTTACAAATATTTTCTTAGAAAAATATATATTTTTCCATCTATAGGAGAAACATATAAAACAATGGCTCTTATATTTATTTTAATCCTCCATCACAGAGATCGAAAATTACTCTGATACCATTGTTGGGTATTTAAGCATCTAATACAAAGAATTTAACACATACAATAAAATAATTGATGTTGTAGAACATAAAGAGAACATGAAATAATTTAATCACATAAATAATAATTTTCTCTATTAAATTCATTCAAACATAATACAAATATATAGGATAATATTTCCTATAATAAGGGACTCTAGATCCCTAGAAAATCTCTCCTAAAAAAACCTCCAAATATCATATAGCATCTCATAGGTATTATATTGTTGTTACTAACAATATATACAATAAACCAATTATTGTAATATTGTTTATAATAATATTTCGATAACTAACTATTATGAAATACTAACTAGCTAGTTACTATTTACCTTTCGGTAAATACCCACAATGTAAAATCTAATCCCTAATATATATTTATCCTCTTATCCCTAAATATTATGATAGTTACTATCCATCAATATAGGTCTATATTATCACTAATAAAATGGGTAAGGTGGCCCATCTTGTAGTGCCAAAATAAGGTAACCAACATACCCTTCTTCAAACCCCTTCATCTATCGTAAATAATGTGTTTATGCATATTCAATTTGAGGTACGTAGGGTTTATGACTGTAAATTCATTAAATATCAAGTCATCACTATGAACATGAACATTTAATATAAAATATGTTTATGTTAATCATGTGTTTGAAATTTCATCAAATAATATTATGCATGAAAATATTTCATATTAAAATAAGAAGCTACAAGAAACATTATCTACTACCAATGCTTTTAAAAGTATTCACAAAGCTAATAAATGTTAAAATGAAATTGTAAGGATAATTATTACAAATAATTTAATCAAAATACCTCCTCTATATCCTTTAAGGATATCGAAATATTATTGTGAATTCTATATTATGCATGGGCATCATACATACATACATACATACATATATATATATATATATATATATATAATAATAAAATATAAAATATAATTTATAATTGATATCCTATCATTGATACGTCTATTGAACAACCCACTTAATTATGAGTGCATGTCCTAAATTAAAAATTCAAAAATCAATTACTACCAAAATATAATTAGGATCAGTAATAGTTTCAAATGAAATAATTAGAGTCATAAAATTCACTAAAAGAAAAAAGAAACAAAATAAAAACCATTACTAAATAAACAATTAAGACAAAAATAATATAAAAATTTTGATATTAATTTATTGGTAAATTACAAACAAAAAATAAGGTGTAATTCTAAATGATTCTTAGAGTTATGACAAATATTCACAATACCAGTGATATGAAAAATTAGTATTGAGAAAGATTGGTTTTTACTCAGTTGATAACTTGCCACATAATTTATTCATACCTACATGTTTTGGTGCATATAAATTTAATATGTTATCATTATCATTAGATAAAAAATAAAATAAATAAAGGCACATAAAATCATATAGCTCATGATGTTCATAAGGTATTAACATTTCAGGTGCACATAGAAACAAATAATGGCATACCAAAAAAGTCACAAACATAGTATGGAAAAATTAGTTTTACATAAACATATAACTACATTGATTTATCACAAGTTCAATAATAAACTAATAAGTTAAATTTATCCTATAATAATTATTGCATTAATGATTATGATCCTTATGATATTGATTATGTAAAATATGAATATGACACTAAGTATAAAAGACTTGTACAAAAGATCCTTCGTTTATTGTTTCACTATTCCTTTTACTTAGATCCATTTCTTACCATGTTATAAATTACAAAATTATAAAATAATAAAATAAATACATTAAAAAAATAAAAAAAATCAAATATTCAATAAAATACAAAAATATTTAAATAGACCAAAAATACCAAAATATTTATAAAACACATATTTACTAGTTTCTACTTTAATTTCATTTAATTTATGTTAATAGATAGAATATAATACTCTTCATATACACAAATATGTTTCAACCATTATTGAGTGTGATAAAAGAATACACCAAATATATGATGCATGCATATGACAAACAATGATCCTTTCATCTACTAATGTGACACACTTCAATGGGTGCATCTAATTTTCTTAATCATGATTGATATAGGTTAAGCTTCTTTTATGATAAATTTACATTATATTGTTGTAAGATTATATAATATCATTTATAATGTCTATACAAATTCTTACATCTTTCATAATTTACTTTATAGATTATGTTATAGGACATCATTTTCTAACACATATATGCAGAGACTATTCTAATATGCTTATGTTATTTTCTTATATTCATTTACTCATATAATCAATTCCTTGAATATACTTTATTGTTTGATATATTTTTTAATTGTAGAACATTTAATATATTTCTTTTTTTCAACCCATGTGCCACTAAATGTTACTTTCTTTGATGTATGGTAATTTTAATATGTCATCATTTTGAGTGTGTTAAAATTGACTATTCCCCTTATTTTCGGTTAACTTAGACCATATCTAATATGACATTATGTGATATTGTTGTGTGCTTGATTTCATGTTGATCTTCTAATATTACTTATACATATTTACATGATCCAAATCTTGCATCTTAAGGCTTGTTTCTATTTATACTGAGCTTCATTATTATATCTAATTAGACATGTCACTATGATATATTTTATTACTACATGATGATACACATATGATAAGGTTATCTTATCATTTTAAGTTAAGGTGACCATCATATTACATTCCCCTCACATAAAAAGGGGGAATATTAGTGGGGCCATGTCATAGAGACACAAGTCTGTAATTATGTAGTTTATAGAGTTGGAAAAATTTGGCATAGTCTACATGATTAAGATATACACTTGGGTCATAATGATATACATTTGGCACTAATTTTCATAGATTGTTTATAGATTTCTTTATATTTATGACATAAATTATAGACAATTATAGATCATAGGTTACATTTTGATAGATACTTTAGTTTGAGACACATTAAAGGTGAATATGCCATGCAAATGCAACAGTAATTTAAAAATACACTTTCAAATTACCTAACTAGATGCACTCATTTCACAAAGAAAAAATAATTTGAGTTGACTTATCTATATTAATTGGATCCTTTTAGTATTTATGTTGATTTTTAGTGCCATTAATGGACTTAGCACTACTCCCCTTTTTAAGGTTGATTCGGTTATACAAATTAACCTTAGTTACATTATGTATACACTTGATTTGTGTGATTGATATTCAATGTTCTCAATGATCATGTCACAAGTCATCCATACTCCAAATTATGGGAATAATTACCCTTAAATATCCATCTTTATAGGTTCATAGATCAATTATGAATCTCTCTCTCTCCAATGTTTCATGAATAAACATATTCATCATGACAAAAAAGAAGCACAAAAGGGAAACATATTTACATCATCACATAGGTTTACTCCTTCCTTGCTCTCTTTAATTTTCAATTATCTTAATTTCAGATTATATATACTATTTTATATTTTAACATGCTCTAAGTTATAGGTCACACACCATACATGATTTCAAATTAGGCTCAAGAAAAGGGAAGGTGTGTGTTATACATGAGGTTATGTGTATCTTTCCTTTATACTAGTAATTTCATACTTATAAAATACTATAATAAATGAGGGAATTTAGATACTTAAATCTTATTTTATATATAATATCAATATTATATGCTTTACCAATTATAATCATTGATCTAACCTTAATATCATGATAATTCCTACTTCCAAAAGGATCACATCCATCATCTCATTGTGCCTAATTACTTATCTTATAGTCAGGCCCTATTATTTTAATTATAATTATCACATGTAACTTATAATCCAATAAAAACTTTATTTATATCCTTCACAATCAGATATAAACCTTCAACAACCTTCTATCATGTTAGACAATATTATCTAAGTAGGGATGCTAACATCAAAACTAATGTCCCAACTATACATCTAGTGTATGTACCTTCCAAACAACCAAATTTGAAAATATTTATACATATATGGGTCTACCTATTTGTTTTATAAAACCCTCTTGTGATATTATTTCAAAGGTGTGATATCAATATAAATCATAGACTAATTTATATTAATCTAGTAATTAGAAAAACACATAACAGGCTCAATCAAATAATGTCTAGAACTAAGTTATTTATCATGTACAAATCTAGACCATTGCAAGCACTTTCATATATTATTTTTCAAATTTATTCACATAAAAAAATACACATATGGGTAATTACATATGTGTGAAACCATCCTTGTAGTATCATCTATATATGTAATTCTCATTAATAGAAGGGTCCTTGAGGTCATCTCGACTTCATGAGCACACCAACCCATTTTATCAAGGTAACACAACTTAGAGTGGAGAACTAGAGTTTGATCAAAAGGAAAGCATAAATAACTTATGCATGTGATCTAGGTAAATCAATATAAAGGCAAAAATGAACACTAATAGGCATAGGTAGGTGATTTAAAAAAAAAAAAATTGTTATGCCCTTAACCATTGGTGTGTCTAGGGATATTATGTGTGGCTGACTTTTGGCTTACATACCTCTTTTATTTACTTGTTATATTTATCTATGTTCTTGGATAGGTCAGCCTATGGAATAACCTTCGATAAGTATACTATATATAGGAGTTATTTGTTAGTATTTATTCATTATGTTAAGTATTCTTCTATTAGTGCATTGTTGTGGAGGTTGCCCGCTCGAAGTGGCTTTACTATATTATCCAGTATTCTGTTCTATTACCAATTATTGTTGTGTGATATCTCATTTTTTCTTATTTTGTGTGATATAATATAATTATATTCAAACATCTATGTAATTTCATTACAAGTGGTATCACAGATTTGATTTGGGCAAGTTTCCTACAGTGTTTTTTTTTTGAATCTGGCGAGACATGGCTTCTGGGAGTAGTGGGAGTGAAAAAACATAACTTACAATCTGGGAAGAATTAATTTTTTTCATCAATGTAGTATTGATCGAAAGTATTTTTTTAAAAAAAAAATTAAAAAATAAAGTCTAGGAAAAAAATTTCTTGTGCACAATTGTAGTCATGAGATTCATCTCAGTGAGATGATTGCAATGGTATATTCTATTAGTACACTTTTTTTTACCAAAATTTTTACCCTAGTGCACAAAGGTAGTCATTAGATTCATCTTGACAAGACAATTTCAATAGTACCATTTCTTGGTACACTTTTTTCAAGGTAAAAACCCTCCTAAGGTTTGTATATCGTAGGCTTGGGTACTGAAGGAAGAAAAAGGGGGAAATAAACTCCTGAGACTCCTACCGATGACATGGAATATGGAACTTTAGATTTGGTGATTTCTTAGATTCAAGAGGACATAAATAACTTGGTATGGAATGATGACTTTGTTACAGTCCAAGTTGATGTTTCAGGGATGCATGGAGAGATTAATGGGGTTCATAATGAATCATATCATATCACTATGCAATTGGTTGCCCTTACATCTCAGTTTTAGCCCAACAACCCTCCACTTCAGCATTCAAATCCTCCTCTCAACAAGTCCCATGATAGTTGAAACCAATGTTGCCAAAAGTGGACATGTATAAGTTCAATGGTAAGGATCATCTCACTTGGATTACCCAAATTAAGAATTTATCTAAGCTGCATCAAACCCCTAGTTCTCAGAAGGTGATAGTGGCATCCTTGTCTCTAGAACCTGAGAAATTTATTTGGTATCACTAGTTTTGTGCTCAAAAGAAAAATAATGGTGATCATATTACATGGTCTATTTTCACTAAGGAGTTGTTGACTCATTATCAAAATAATATCTCTGAGAACTATTTTAGCCAATTAGCCAAGTTGCGGCAAACAAGAACTGTGAAGGATTATGTTCATTAGTTTCATAATATCTCTTTATGGGTGGAAGATATCATTGAGGAAAATTTGACTGATCTATTTTTGGGTGGCCTCAAAGATAGCACCCAATTCAAGGTTAAAATGTTTAACCCAACATCTATATCAAAATATATCCCTAGGGCATGTATGATAGAAGAAAAAGAGATGGTAAAAAGGAAAACTTTCACTACTAGTCATGATCACAACTTTCCAGCACCATCATTTCCATAATCCACCAAATTAACACAATGAAAAATTGAGGAGAATTGATTCTAAGGGTTTTGTTATGGTTGTGATAGCGAATGGAGCAAAAACCATCATTGTGTTGAAAAGAAGCTATTTTACACTGAAGGTGCCAATGATGATGAAGATGATGAAGAAGTACATGATGAGGATGTAGAAGTTATTGAGGAGGAATATGAAGACTCTCAACCTTCTCTTTCTTGTCATGCCCTTTTAGGTATGATTACTCCACAAACTCTTAAGGTGATGGGTTTCCTTAAGAAACAAAAGGTCATTGTATTGATTGATTTTAGAAGCACATACAAGTTCATCCATAGTAAGTTGGATACTCATTTGAACTATTTCATTTATCTAGCTCCATAATTTTAGGTTATGATTTTAGATGGTGGTGTTATCAATTGTTCAAGTAAATTTCATAGTATTAATTTGGCCTTGGGAGACCACATATTGGATTCTTCTATGTTTGTTATTCCCATGGGTGGAGCTGATATTGTTCTAGGATTCTAGTGGCTCACCACTTTGGGCACTATTGAGATGAATTTCCAAGAATTATTAATGCATTTTCATTCTAAATATAGGGCATTTGAGTTAAGGTCATTAAGGGATAAATATCCACAACTTTTATCTCCCATCAATGATAAAGATTCTCCATAAGGTGCTAATGAATTTGTAGTTCACTTGTTTTCCATGGAAGTACAATGAACTCAGCCATCTCCACCTCTTAATCTACAATGAGTGATTGATGCCCATTATATTATTTTTTCTGACATGACAAAAGGACTTCCACCTAGCCACATGCATGATCATGCTATCACACTTATTCCTGGTAGTACACCACCTAAGATTAGGCCATATAGGTATCCGTATATGTAGAAAAGTGAAATTGAAAATATGGTATAGGAGATGTTAGATGCAATAATCATTCACTATAGCCAGAACAAATACTATTCACCAGTTGTCATGGTGAGAAAGAAATATGACACCTAGAGGATGTGTCCTGACTACAGAGAACTAAACAAGTACACTATAAAAGATAAGTTTCCTATTCCTTTCATTGATGATTTGCTAGATGAATTGAATGGTGCTCTTTATTTTACCAAGTTAGATATGTGTTCTGGGTATCATGAAATCTAGATCCATGATGAAGACATACCCAAAACTACTTTCAGGACTCATGAGGACCATTATGAGTTTTTACTTATGCCTTTTGGTCTAACAAATGCACCATCTACTTTTTAGAGTTTGATTAAAACTATTTTTAAGCCATTTTTAAGGAATCTTGTTCAGTATTCTTTGATGATATCCTCAGTTATAGTAAAATTTGGGAAGACCATTTGCAACATGTGAAATAGGTACTCTCCATTTTGAAACAAAATCAATTGTATGCCAAACCTTCCAAATGTAATTTTGGCACTTTTGAGGTTGAATATTTGGGTTATCTAGTGTCTAATGAAGGAGTGAAAGTAGATCCTAAAAAAATCCAAGCAATGGTGGACTGGCCAATTCCTAATACACTCAAGCAACTCCAAGGATTTTTTTTGGCTTACTGGTTACTATCATAGGTTTGTCAAAAATGTAGTATTGCCACCCCACTCACCTCTTTGTTAAAGAAAGACTCCTTTTAGTGGACTAATGTAGCTACCTAGGCATTTGAACAATTGAAATTGGCTATGTGCACTACTCCAGTATTGGCCACTCCTAATTTTTCCAAGACTTTTGTGGTTGAATGTGATGCATTTGGGTATGGTATGGGTGTTGTACTCATGCAAGAAGGTAAACCACTTGCATTTTAAAGTCGTCAACTAAAGTGTAAAAATAATCACAAACCCATCTATGAGAAGGAAATGATGGCCATTTTGCATGCAGTCAAATAATGGAGACCTTATTTGATGGGTCATCACTTTCAAGTAAATACTAATCATGATAGTCTCAAATATTTTTTATAACAATATTTGTCATATGAATTATAACAAAAATGGGTAACTGAGATGTTAGGCTATGATTTTGAAATAGTCTACAAAAAAGGCAAAGACAATGTGGTGGTAGATGCACTATCCAAATAATATGAACCAATTGAAGCATTTTTATGTGCCATAACCATTTTTTAGGTAGATTGGCTAGCTGAGGCATGATCATAATGGGAACATTATAGTGCTACCCATGATTTGATTTAAAATCTTTAGCAAGGTTTAGGTGGATTTGAAAAATTCACATGAAAGGGTAATGCATTATGGTATAAAGATAGATTGTACCTATGTAAGAATTATCTTCTTAAACAAAAAATCCTTCAAGAACTTCATGTAAATCCAATTAGGGGTCATTCAATATTTTTGAAAACCTATCACAAAATCAAGCTTGATCTTTTTTGGGAAGGTCTCAAGAGAGATGTCTAGAAATATGTGGCTGAATTTATGATCTATAAACAAAACAAAGGCAAAACCATCAAAACCCTAGGTCTTTCACAAGATTTATCCATCCCTAGCTAGCATTGAGAGAGGTATTTATGGATTTAATTATAGGTTTACCAAGATATGATGGTCAAAATGTTATCATGGTGGTTGTGGATCATCTCAGTAAGTATGCTCATTTTTTTTCTTTATCCTAGCCATTTGTTGCTAGTATAGTAGATGTTTCTTTTCTCAATACAATTTCGAAACTACATGGGACCCCTAAGATCATTTTTAGTTATAGAGATCCCATTTTTACTAATAATTTTTAGACTGAGTTATTTACATGTTTGGGCACCCAATTGGCTCATAGTTCATCCTATCATCATCAATCTAATGGACAAACTAAGGTAGTCAATAAATGTTTGGAAAGATATCTCTGTTATTTTGTTTCTAATATATAGGATAAATGGGTTCATTGGCTACCACTTGTTAAATGGTGGTATAATAATTTTATTCATAGTTCTTCCAAAATGTATCCTTTTATGGCACTATATGGATACCACCCTCCATCCATCACTCCAACCTTAAAGGTCCATCCTAAGGTTCATGCACTTGAATAACATATTCACCATCAACAGGAGGTCCTTGCAAGTTTTCATGAAAATTTAGACATGGCCCATAATCACATGAAGCAATAGGAAGATCAACACATAAGTGAAAGGCATTTTAACATTCATGATTGGGTCTTTATTCACTTATAGCCATACAAACAAATATCTTTGAAGCAATAAAAAATATATAATAAGCTATCCCCTAAGTATTATGGGCCTGATTAGATCTTGCAAAAAATTGGTAGTGTGTCCTACAAGTTAGAGTTTCCTTCATCCACTCGTATACATCTAGTATTTCATGTATCATGCCTAAATAAATTCATTGGACATAAAGTTTCCATTCAAACATAATTACTAGAACTGGATGAGGAAGGTAGATTTGTTCTTGATCCTGAGGCGATCCTTTGAAGGCATACCGAGTAGCTATGTTCTCAAGTAATTACAGAGTACCTGATCAAATGGAAAAATATTCCATGTGAAGATGTTACTTGGGAGGATGAAGCATTTTTACAGCAACATCTAGAGTTGCATAACATTGAGATAATGTTGTTTTGAAGGGGAGGGGCTTGTTATGCCCTTAACCATTGGTGTGTCTAGGGATATGTATGGTTAACTTGTGGCTTACATACCTCTTTTATTTACTTGTTATATTTCTCTATGTTCTTAGATAAGTTAGCCTATAGAATAACCTTGGCTAAGTAGATGATATATAGGAGGTAGTGGTTAGTCTTTATTCATTATGTTAAGTATTTTACTATTAGTGCATTGTTTTGGAGGTTGCCCCCTCAAAATGGCTTTACTATATTATCCAGTATTCTATTCTATTGTTAATTATTGTTGTGTGATCTCTCATATTTGCTCATTTTGTGCAATATAATATCATTTTATGGGAACATCTAAGTAATTTCATTATAAAAATTATGCAAAACATAATTGTTGTAGTAGGGAAAAAAAATCAACCTTAATGTCTGATGGTCTAAGTAGGTGTCTAGCCTATTTTAAATAAATATTATATAAATCAACAATGTGATTCAAATATTCAATCAGCATATTTCAACACCTATACGTCTGAGATCTACCTAAAAATCAACAAAAAAATATATATTATTTTTTTAATTTATTTTTAAAACAATCAAACTATTATCTTTGCATTATAATTCTTATATTTATAAATGTTCTAAATTAATGATATTTATTTAATTATATTATTTATTTGAATAAAATCAATTTTCTTACTCTTTAATTTAGGCTATTCTCCATTAACACAAACTAAAAGAGTTAAACAATAAATTAATTTGATAAATTTTTGATAAAGGATAAACATATGTCCTAAAACCCCACACTTTCATCCAAGTGTTAGCTAATATAAAAAGTGATATAAGATTCCCACCCACATTGATCAATAATATCCAATAATATAACCTTACCTTATGTTCATGAAAGAGATCCATAAATGAGGAAATATTACAATATAGTATATTATGAATGATATTATGGAGATATTATGATAGTAATTTCATAGCAACACAAGATCAAAAAATCCAAGTAATAATCACCTAAGCTATTCACTATGTAACTATAATAATAATTTTATACAAATAAAATAAGAGAAACTTCACCCACACTCCTTAGTATTCACGTGAAGAAAATCTCAAGATAGAGTGGTCTGACACAAAATAATTAACATTTTTTACTAAGATTTTATTTTCAAAAGTCTATTAAAAATATACCATAAAATATTTTGGGTAAATAACTTCAAAAAAAATTTAAAATTATTTTAAATAATGTAAAAGTTTCCAAATTTTAAAATAAAATGATAATTAATTAAAAATAAAAAAATATCTATATGAGTAAATGAAATGGTTTCTAAAGTCCCCCACAACCTTGTATAATGATTTTAACAACTAAATAAAATAATAATGCATCATTTAATATATACTTAAATCAATCCATCTACTATGTATTAAAAAAATCACATTGAAATGATGTCAACCTTCCACCAAAAAAATATACTAATAGGAAAGACAAAATGTAAAACACACAAAACTTCAAAAGGGAACTAGAGCCTAGAAACTAACTTCCATCCAAGAACAAAATAAAAAATAATCTATAAATCTACATATGATATCCTTAGAACCATTTTACATTATTGATCACTATTTGGATCACCTCCTCTCAACCAAGGCCACAACAAAGGATGACATTATAAGGGTAATGGAATTCAAATAGGTTTTGAAAAGATATGTGGGCAAATAAACTACCTCATTAAAGGATATTATATTTCCCTACTCTTTTCTGGGTAGATATAATCTTTGGAGTGACATAATTTTAGAAATTGGATTACACCCATAATATTCAAAACAAATAGTCTCATTATCTGTATGGATCGATACTTTGGTAAAAAATTTAATTTAATTAGTCAATATAGTATAATTTAAATGGTAAAAAATTCATAAGGAATTAGTAGTCTCACATAAACCAAATTTAAAAAGTAAAATATTAATCAATTCATAATATAGTAAAATAAATAATTTCTGAATAATCATAATCAATTTATACAACATGTGTAATATGCAACTTATGTTATTAATGCCATACATAAATTACATAAACATCAAAATACCTATAACAAATAAACATCATAATAATAAATCCACCTTCACACCAAAAAAATAAAAATATTTGTAAATAAACTTCAAAACAATGTCCATATCACCTACATTATTGATTACCTCTGTGATGTAAAATACTATTAAAAATATTTGGATTACCTTCTATAAATAAGATGATATAAAAATACCTCTAAAATATTAATTATTTCACAAAGGTAAAATAATATTAAAAATATTTTTTGTCACCTTCTCTAAGTGAAAGGATACAAAAGTACCTCTATTACCTCTCAAAGGTAATAAAATACACATCCAAGTTATTGAGATAATAATAATAATATGATAATGTTTAAGAAAATATAATAAGTTTTAAAAAAATCCATTACAAATAATTAATTAATATTTAATAAAAAAGGAAGTCATCACTAAAAAATATGGAATTAATAAGAAGTAATATCAAAAATGAGAAAAAAAAAGAATTTTTTTAATAAAATTTCTCCACAACATAATTATAAATATTTTTCAAGACATATTTATACACAAATGTATATTTAAACAAATATTTTTCAATTATCCATATTCTCAAAATTATCTATAATATCAAATTTCATGTCAATTTTTTCACTTAATAAATAAATAAATATGCAAACACATAATTCATATATACATATAATGATAAAACATCAGAAATTCAAATCACAAATAATGAATTCTTATAACATATTTCACATTTATAATTCACATTTGAATACACGATTATTAATGTGATTTACATTACAATAAAAAAATTGTATACATAACTCTTACATATTACTTTTATAAATATAATGAAATTTTTGGTGGGAAGGAAAAATCCTTCATTCATCACAATCTCATAAAATTAGTAATACTAAATGTTATAATTTAGGATAAGGTTCATTGGGCTCATTATTCTAATACTTTTTTATTATTCTTATAGTTTTTAAATATCTTTTGAAATCAGAAGGGAAAAGATATAAATTTAGGCTTTAAATAAATGTTGAAAGAAAGTAAGGGAAGAACTTTTATAAACATTTTTAAATTAGATTTTAGGAATGGGTTTTTGGGTTTGAATAGAAATATGTTATTATAAGTGACTATATGAATTGATTTAAATAAATATGATGAGATTTATAAGGTTTAGTTTAGTAAAGAATGTTTGGATGAGAATAAAAAAATATTTTTGATCTTATGATATATCTTTGAAAAATTATTTACAAATAAATGAGTGAAATTAATATAATTATGGTATTGAGAGGATATTATAATATGGTGTCATCCTATTATTTTGATAAGGTAGTAGTATTTGAAATGGATGTATAAAATATTTTGGACAAAATTTACAAGATAAAAAATGTGATTTATAATTTATGAGAGGATGTATAAATTTTTAAGTCTAAATTAATTAATAAATTTATATCCAAAAACAAAATGATCAATAAAATTAATAATTCACCCCCAACCTCCTCATTTATGCTCTAATTTTAAAATAATTATAATTAAATATTATGATTTTAAATACCCATTTTTATTAGATCTTTATATTTAACTTCCCCTAATCCATTTTGTAAGGCTTTATGGGATTCATTGGATCATAATTAAAAAAAATTATCTATGAGACATACATCCATAATATTTTCATTCCATATCTTCCTAAAATCCTAATCATTTGGTTTGGTGTTTAAATTAAACCCTTTATTTAAGTTTTTTAAAATAATAATTTATGTGCCAAAGAGTGATATTTTTATTCTAAATTAGACAAATGGATATCCTTTTGTGACTTTTTGAAACATCTCAGGGCATTGAACATCAATAATATCTTTAAAGATAATATGATGAATGTGTAACTTAGTTCAATAGTAATATTTTATAGGAATTTAGTATTCTAAAAGTATATGAAAATGGATAATTAATTTTTGTTTAAATTTTATAATAATTTTATAAGATATGTGTATTTATTCCTTCCATAATTAAAATGAAATAACTTTGATTCCTTGAAATTTTACTTTATATTATAGAAACGTTTTTCTTTTATATACTTTAACCAAATTTTTGTGAAGATTTGATAGTATTAAGATTTAAAATACTATTAATATGGTTCCCTATTATGGAGTGAAAGGTGCATTATCCTCTAAATGAATAAGTGAAATTTTAATACTTGAAAAAAGATTTAGTAATTTTTTCCTTGTTTTGATACCCTTAGAATTTCTACTTGTGATTTGAAAAGGGAATGTGAGGAAGATTTGATTAAAATTATTTAACTTAATATTTCTAAACCTTAGTGAAAAAAATAAGTGAATTTTTTTTGGGTTGATGATGGTTTTGGTTTGTGATGTATAAGTCTTGTTTTGGTTTTTAAAAAATGTGAAATTATATTGATTTATTTTATTTTTTATTTTTTTATTTTTATTTTGTTGTAGTTTCAAATGTGATTTGGATATTAAATACATAAAGTAATGGAAATTTTCTTGAATAAGGATTATTTTAATTATTTATATTTATAATATTAGTTGTTTTTAGTTTAAAATTATTGGATATATTTTTTTAAAAATAAAAATATGATTTTTATTATATACTCTTTAGATTGGTAAGGTTTGGACTTTAAAAAATGATTGTATTCTTGATTTTTTTAATTTTTGGTTATTTCACATTTAAGACATTTTGTAATATTTTATGTCATTATTGAAATGGTAAGGGACTAACTAAAATTATTTTAAATTGGTATTTATATCAATTTTAAATTTAGTTTATATATAGTGGGGTATATTTTGGAAGCATGTTCTAAACACACATACATTTATCCAAATTGGTAAAATCATACAATTATATGATTCTGATTCATAGTTATAGAGTTTTATACATGATACCATTGTTATAAAAAAATTCAACATGAGACTTATCGAAGGTGCATATGTTATGTAACATGTGATAAATATTTCAAAATAAAAATCAATATTAGATTCTAAAACTATTAAAGGTACTGATACATTATAGAATTTTATGGGTTTTAGTGAATCAATCTACTACAGTACTTGGTTCACCATTTTTCTATGGTTGAGGTGATCAAATCACTCAATATTAATAAGATTGTAGGTTGGATTTGATTCTATCAGCCAACCTTGTCAAGTTATAAGTTGGGGGTATGTGCCTTTCAATCTCTCTCTATCTCTTTGGATATATGCACTTAAAATATCTATATATATTTATCTTAATGTTAGTTTGAGATCCTTGTAATGATATGTATTTTACAAAATCAACTTGCCAATAAGCAAGGTAATTACATCAACACACAAGTGTAATCCTAGACCTTTCTCTTTCAATTTAAATATATTTTAATTACATTTAATTATGGATTATATGTATTGATTTTACACTATAACATGATATTAGTTTCAATTTAGCCACCGACAAATTACTCAAATTCAACTCAAGAAAATACAAGGTGTGCATACACACCCAAGTACTTATTCCTTTCTTTTAAACTAGAAATTTCATTACTAGATTAAATGCGGAGGGGGGGGGGAGAGGAATGTAGACCATATTTTGTGATTATGCATCACCTTAGTCTTCTACACTTAGAAAAACCTAGACCTTGGTTGTTCCTCTTAGTTATATGTCTTGCTTTTTCAAGCCTCTCATCTACTTTATATTTTGTGCCTTGGCCTATCTTTTAGTCTGAATAGCCTTATAATCAGGACACATATAGCCTATCTTACCTATAATTCTTAAAATGTACCTATATTACATCTCTATAAGTTCTAATCATGTTCCTACATTCTTAATCCCTAGACACTAACATCTAAGATAGACAGTAGTGTCAACATTAATGTCTCGACCTAATATAAGTGTATAGTGCCCTAAAGTCATCCAATTTACAAGTGAAATATATTACAATGGTTGGTATTAGTGATTTAATGCAAGTTATCTCCTAATAGGATTGATATAAATATAATATCAACCCTCATTCATTCCTCACCTATGAGAACCTAAAAAAAACCAAAGTTACCAAGGTAATTTATTAAAAATACTCTTTAAATCATTTAATTAATAAAATATTCCCTATTTCTACACCAATCATAGGTATAAAACATCTACACATCTAAATTACTAAAGGAGAAGTCGTAAGGTCATATTTTCCAAGTTACGAGCTAGTTCATTGTTGCACTTGATTTACACATATTGCATGATTCACACACAATCCAATTAGTAGGGGAAACTACATGAGTCTAAGGCCCTTTTATAAACTATTGTATATTTAGGTATCACCCTTAACAATGGGTTCATTTGGATTAGCTTGACACCATGTGCCTACTCACCCATTTTTCTCTAAAGTCACATTGAAGATAGTAAACTAAGGTTTCCCATTTCACAAGGAGTGATAGTTCATGACCCATATATAAATGTACCAATCAAAGGTAAATCAAAAACCATAAACATATTTGTGGTTTCATCTTGTTTCAACTAATATTTTATATCCAACACAAGCATTGAAGATGAACAGAAGTATCAATGAAACTTTCTAGGGCTCACATAATTTTCTAGAGAGATAGATGCACCAAATCCAAAATATAATGACTATTCTAGAATCTACTTCCTATATGTTTTCAACTTGTTCCATATCCAACACTATGTTATCATCCAAACAAGATAATTAATTTGATTTATATCATTTATATGCATATCTTAGTTTGACTTTACATTAATAGCCCATTGTTAGTTTAATAAATTTAGTATATGGTATATCTATATTTATCATTTAATTTGCCTCTTGTAGATCTAATATTCACCCTTGTGCCTTATCATTTTTATATTATTTACCTAAGATGATGCACATCCCAAATTAGGGTTAAGCACTTATACACATAAGTTACTCACTTGGTGGTGAAAGTAGTCTTCATTAGATCCTCTGATTATTCTAAGAGTTGATTGTAACTTGAGAAACCATATAGAAAAAACTTCATCTCAAACTCACTAAAAACTTTGGTGGATTACTTCATATAGAGAAAGTAAAGGATAGTTATCCTTCTCTCATGCTCTATTCAGGTTCCTAAAATCAAAACATATTCTAATTTCACCATTCTTGTTTATAACTAGTACCAAATTAAAAACACAAGTGGAATGCCTAATTAAGAATATAATATTAACATCTAATAGATTTTGAACTTTAGTTTGAATGATAGGCTCTAAAATTGGATTTACTAGCCTCTAGCATTGCTTTAATGATTTAATCCCTCGATTTAGAGGAATAGTATGTGTAATTACCCTTAGGTCAAAGATTTTTAGGTCATCATAGATCTAATTAATCGTTTATTTATACTATCTCAATAGACCTTTCATTCTGTCATGAACTAACCTTGTGGCCCTTATAAACATTAGATTATGGCTTTCTTTACATGTTTTTGATAACACTTGGACTAATGATAATGGATGTTGGTTTTATTTTCAGATGGTTGTGATGAAGGTACCTTGGATAGCTGATGTGATATGTTATGTCACAGTTGATGCTCACATTGGATTCAATATATCTTGATATGCATATTACTTACACTGGATTCATTTTATCCTATTTTATATATATGTTGCTTTATATTAGCTAAGTTATTAAGTGATTTTGATTTATCATGTTTCACTGATGTAGATTGACATTGATCACTTTTTTAGCTATTGATTATTCTCCATAGGGCATGCTTAGGTTCATGGTTATCAGGACTAACCCTTGCCCCTTTTCATCTATAGATTATTGTACTTGATTTATTACTTCCTAACTACTGATTCATTCTAAATTATTATTATGTTGACATCATTCATGTAATACTAATGTCTTATTGGTGGATGCAAGCACTAATCCATGAGCTAGGCTCGATAGTGGGTTTGGACATCTCGGTATACTTACAGGTGGTTAAACAGTCAAAATGTCACTCTAACAGGTATAATGTATATTGCATGATATTGATCCACCATTGTTTTATGCTTATATCATTACCATTCTTCATCTCTTATAAATATTACCATATTATGTGGGTGGTTACGGTCCCTTACTTGGATCTTTTCTCATGCATTTTTTCATGTGTTGATCTTTTCCCTAATGACATTATTTTTGTGGCTTATGTTTTACCCTATTATTATTTGTTTGAATAGACCATGTTGGGTACATCTAGGCTGTATTGAGTCTCTTGGTTTAGAATACCAGCATGGGACACCCCCCTTCATGGGAAATTGAATTACCTTAAACCTTGATCGACTTAGGATGGCGTCAATTATTATTAATGGTCAATTTTTTTATATTGGTCGATGATATGATTTTTATTAGGTACTATATTAATGACCTTTATTCTTATTATTATTATTATTATTATTATTATTATTATTAAAAATAATAATGATTAATTTATATTTGTTAATCAATTATTTTGTGACTTTATTTTTATTATTAATTCTTAATTCTATATATTTTGTTAATTAATTAGTATTATTTTATTTTTTTTGATAACTAATATTTATTTACTAAATTTTATTTATTATTATTTTATTAAGATTTCATTTTTTTACTTCTATTGAAGTGATTATGAATTCTAATTATTATTATTATTATTTATTTTAATGCTCATTTTTTTTTAGATATGGATCGACCCAATTAAATGGGGTTATTCTTATGTTTATTTTTAATTATTAATTTCAATTGGCTTATGTTATATGTTGGAGGGTTAAAATTTTCCTATTATATATTATTATATATATAATAAATTATTCCTATTGTGTCTCAAATGGGTTGGTGGTTGACTGATGTCAAGGATGTTTTTGGCAAGGGAGGCATGGCGCATATGGTAGGGAGTAGGGGAGAAGAAAGGGGGCATGACAAGGGAGAGAAGGGAGTAGCAAGGAAGGAGACTAGTTTTTTTATTTTTTCTTGTGGTGCTTGAGAAGAAAAACAAGGTTTCAGTTATCCTTACAAGGGGGTCGATGCCAAGTATAGAAGGGGCTCAGTCCTAGGAAGAGGAAAGAGATAAATAGGCATAGGGCAAAGGAAGGTGAGGAATATGTAGGGGTAGGCATAGGGGTTAGAGGAAAGGTAGGAAGGAAAATTTAGGAGAGAGGTTAGAAAAGGGTGAACGTAGAGGGGGTCATGATGCTAAATCAAGGGTTGACTTACTCTGCTAAAGGTAATATGGCTTGGGTATTAACTATTGACACTATTTTACTCCTTTTTCCAACTGGTAAGCGACCTTAATATACTAATTATTTATCTCATTGAATGAGAGTGTTTGTGGTTAAATCCTATACACATTCCTCATTAACCCTTTTGGCATAAAATTACAATATAAGAATCAATTATACTTTTTGTTCTCCTCAAACTTTGTTTTCGTTAAACCCTCCATCAATGAATACAATAATATTCATATAATTATGCATTCTAATCATTACATATATACCACACTTTCTTTATAAAACCCACATATGCATTTTAGTAATTGAATATGGGGGTTTGTTAACCCTATAATGTTGTGGGACTGGCTGAGTAACTTATATTTTATTATTCAAATCATGGATTAAATTTCAATAAGTTGTGCATCCATGAGGAAAATGATTCAAATTGCCATGTTTTTATGAATTAATTAAACATGTGTCCTCTTGATGGGTCACTGTACACTATTCTTTTAGCTAGGTATGTAAAGGAAGTTGATTGTGGTTAAAAACTCAAAGCAAATTAGATTTATTTAAACTCCCTAAGGCAGATTATATCTTATCCTTATAATTACCTATTTAAAATTTAAAACTGAGTTGGGGTTAGAGAAAATCTTAAGTCAAATTATCAGATGTGTGTGTGTGTGTGTGTGTGTGTGTGTGTGTGTGTGTGTGTGTGTGTGTGTGTGTGTGTGTGTGTGTGTGTGTGTGTGTGTGTGTGTGTGTGTGTGTGTGTGTGTGTGTGTGTGTGTGTGTGCGTGCGCATGCGTGCATGTGCTCTTTTCGTATATACATACATATACATTTCTTGAATTAACAAGTAACCTAGAATCCTTCCAATTCTATAAGATTGTGCTATATGTTGTTATTTATGTCATTTTTAAATCACCCTTTAGTAGGTAAATTTACCCTTTAGTTGGATGTATGTGTATATCAAATAACACATCTTGGATACTTAGATATGTTTACAATTAAGAAGAATTCGTGTATGGTTAGTTTTTTTAAAATATTAGATTCCATCGAAATATTTATATATGTAGTCATATATGTGCTCCATTGGCCACAATGGAATAAACATTTGTGGAAATTGTTATGATCCTTGCTTATCACAAATCGAATAATCAAGTTACCCCAATTATACTCTCATGGTTGGAGTGGGGTTCTACTCAACCGTTTGGGGTTAAAATTATTAACCTAGGTCTATTTATTGGGTTGTTTCATTTTGGTTAAATGAGGTCACTTTTATATTATTTTTAGATCTATTAAATTATGTGGAAGAATTAATATTTCCCATACATGCCTATGTTAAATCCAAGCCAATTTAAATTATGTTCATGAATGTCATGCCTTCCTGTTTTTAACCGATTGAGTTATGTGTTTATTGGGAATTAGATCCCTAGTGTTTAAATATTTTATGCTTGGATAATCCTCTTGTGCTAAGAATTAGATCCTAGCAAAAACCTCCCTATTTTATGAATTGGTTATATTATAATATAATTTACATTGTACATCATCTTCTATAAAGATCTGATGTATGCCTTGGACATTACTCAAGCTAACTGGGTTGGTTGAGTGTTGTGGTTCTATGTTGATTGTATTATTCCCTTGTCTTTGTTGATAAGGTTTTTAAGTTTTACTTGTGGCTCAGTATTACATGTATATCTATTACCTCACTCAATTACTTGGTTACCAAAACCCTCCACCAAGCTGATGGTTGGGGTGGTAAGGGCCACTGATGGTTGGGATCATAGGGTAGGTTTTGAGGGGTGTCCCCCTTGTACTATTCATCTTATTTATTGTTACACCTAGATTACATATGGTGACTTGTATCTCACCTGTGCCTATTGACTTATGATGTTGGACTGATGGATTATGGATAATTACTAATTTTATGTTATAGTTCATCTTATTACCTTATGCAGTTTTGTAATATTGTTATGTTGGAAAAATGACATTATTTATTATGATGTTGACATTAGAGGCTTACTTAATGATAGTTGCTTGACTATTATATATTTAACCAACTCTATTTATTTATTTGGTGTGCATTTATATTGGTTTCTTTTTACCATATGAGTGGTAATTTAATTATAATTCATTTTGTTACACTTGATCTTTATATGTCATTGTATGTACATGAATTATTGATATGCTGGTTGCTTTTAAGTAGGCATGAAATTATAATATGGTTATCATTGGAACAATTGAACTCTAGTGTCTTTAACCTTCAATTATATGATAAATAATATGGTGTTATCTTAAGGTATGTTGGAAATAGTTAGAAGTTGTAAATATCCTTGGTGGAATTATGTATATTATTACATGGATTTCATGATGAGTTTTATTTGGTGACATTCTCACAATGTGGAATGCATGTTTAGCATATAGATTTACATATTGTTATGATAATATAATGATGTTATATGACATCTCTTAATTGTATCATGGTTATTAAACACATGCTCTTCACATGCTATAATCTTGGATAAAAATGAGATGTTGCAAATAGTCTCTTGATGGTTCAAACAATATGTTTTAATTATTATATTATAGCAATGAATGTTTATTGGTTGTAATATCATTTACATGAGCTTAATTCTATTGCTTAAGTAATGAAGTAAGCCATATTAATTAACTTCATATGTGAACCCACATTATGGATTATACCATTAATGGTGCTATAGTGATTTAGATATATGATATGTTTTCTAAATGCTTGGTAATTCAGATGTTATAATGCAAATCTTGATTAATTGATGTTGTCTATATTGTCATTAATGCATATATGAGAATAGATAGTCATTGGCTATACTATATATGTGTGTGCTTAAAATTAAAGCTTATCTTTGTCATTGAATTCTTGGTATACCTTATATGTGTTAATGCAATAAATGATCTTGGAATTGGAATAAGGATTTAATAATTAGTGGAAACCTTAATTATTAAACTTGGTTATATGATTAGATAGTCCACTTTGGTAAATAGTTACTGAATCATAATCTTCCTTAATAAAAACACGAGTTAATCCCTGAGGATAATCTAGTAACAAACTCGTCAGTGATCATACACATGCTAATTAGATGGCATGAATGCCTGTGTTTTTAAATAACAAGATATGATAACTAAAGCTTAAGTAAGCAACATTTAGGTGTAGACCCTTATGGTTGGCTTATGGAATGGTTATTTCTATATCATGAGGAATAATTGTTTTTCCAATGCTAATTGTATACTTTTTCATTAGGAGGATCATGCGTGTGATGTCACCCACCTTGAATTTAGTATATTGTATCTCATCTATTTTAAAACAATACATTCCTTGTTTCATGAAGTTATATCCTATGTGTGTGGCCTTCAACAATCAAGAGATCGAAGGATTAATGTTCATATAGGACCTTGGATCATAGTATGGTGATCAATGGTGGTAGGGCAAGGAGTATTCCTCACTTGGGTGTTTCCCCAAAAGGTTTGGATCCTTTAGATTTTGTCATGTTGGCTTTAACAGTGGGTTAGAGATCTCCACTCATTGAGCTCATGATGTGATAGGTATTTCCTAAGCAAGTTAGTGATATGGACTCTTATGTTCGGTTATTTAGACCTTTGTGCTTAAGTATTGCACTTCTATCTTATCTAGTTTTCTTATATAGTAATTGGATACCCAAACATTCTTGGATGTACTTAAATTCCATTCTGGTTGATCATAGCCTTATCCATGTAGGGCAATTGGGATATTGGTTGTGGGTTATTGGTACGTCTTGCAGAGTTGTTGAGATGCATTTCATTGCATTAATTTTATTTAGTGGAGCCTTTTGATGTCCTATTATGCATTATGTAAGGTAATTTCAAAAAAAATTGGGGTTGTTTTACATTATCTATTTCTCAAGTTTAAAACAACTCAAACCAATGTTTACATACTAAGGATATTCATTCTTCTCAAGTTTTCTTTGACAAAATTAGATTCATTTATCTTTGGTTGCTTCTACTTTTTACTTGTGGATCCATGTCAATTTTTTTTATAATGATACAACTCCCATGGGTATTTTATTTTATTTGAGTTTTGATATGCCATAATCTACTAGTTTTTCTCCATTTATTTTAGCAAAGTCCTTTTCATCTATTATTTGATCTTTAAAGGCTCAATAATTTTTCATAAACTATATGATCTGTTGATCATCATCAAAAACATTAAATTTATCTAGGTTGTCTGGGATTGAAAGGCAAAGAACCAACTCCACTAAAAATTTCTTCATTTTAGACTCTTGTAGTGGTGCCAAGTTGGAAGCTAAATCTAATAGTGAATCTCTTATTTGATTTTCTTCCCTTGGGATAGATGTAATGTTAAAATATTAAAATGAGTCAATCATATCCTAGGCTTTGTATTTATACTTATTTGAATATGTAATTTTGCATTGATATTTTCTCCTCATATAGTTGACAACTAGTTATGATTTATCAAATATCAGAAATAGATTGACATTGTGCTTTAATATTAACTATAAGCCTAAAATTAGATCTTCGTACTTGGATCAATTATTATGAAAGGGAATTGTAACATGTACATAGTAAAATAATTTTACCCATATGGTTTTATAAAGGCTATGCCAACACCTAAACCTTTTTTAGATTGAATACCATCAAAATGGAGAGCCCACAACCGTGAATGGTCTTTAAATTCTTATTTATGATATTCATGTTTTGTACTAAATGTATAAACATCTACATGAAAATATGTGAAGTTCACCTTATCATTCTTGGAATTATATTAAATAATTATTTACTTAATATTTGATTCTCATTCAACTTGAATATGATTAGTTAATCCTTTAAAAGATAGCCATATGTGGAAAAATATGTTGTCATATATCCATTCAATGTATTTGACCAATCATAATTCATTAGTAACCCATAAGCCTTAGGAATGTCAATTACCAGAATGTCTATGTACTATTATATACATGGATCAGAAACTAGTTATATATGCACATTTAATAACTCTCCATCAAATAGGTCTAAGTACTTATCTAATTATAATACCATTCCCTTGGATGTATCTATAGTCAAACCTAGTTTCTTACATACAAATGTAGTCATCACATTGGCTGAGGCACCTGAGTCAACCAAAAAATTATACACATTCTTACTAAACATTATGATGGCCAGCAAAAAAGGTGGTACCTCAGGCTTGTATTTTTATAAAACTACATTTTCATGGGAAACATTTTACTTGTTTGATGTAGATGATCCCCCAATGAAGGATTTGAGAAAAAAAATACCTTTATTCCATAATTTAGGACAACTCATGCAAAGTGATATTTTCCTTGATTATTTTCATGTATTCAACTATATTATACCCACTTTTTATCTATGGTTTTTTACTTTGTTGTTGATCATTTCCCTTTAGATGCAGTATATTATTATTTTCCATAGGAACTAGAGGAGTAGTAACATTATTGTTTGGAGGCATTGAAATGGTATCAAGTTTATTATTCCTAAAGATGTAATTATTCTTCTAGTACTATTGAAACATGTGTATCTCATATGTATTATATTTATGATTGTTCTCATCTTCCAATTTAAATGGGAAATCATATGTCTTGAATACCATTATTTTATTAGGAGGACCTAGAGTAGTGGAAGAAGATGGTTTGGGCTGGTTTACAAAGATTTCTTTCATGTCCATTTCCTTCTATAATATTTAATAATTATTACAAAATTATGTGTATTTTAACTCATCATATTGTGTTGCATTATGAACTTGATGTCAATTATGCAATGGTGACTCCAAGATCCTTATTAGAGACCATGTATTAGGTGATTATTATTTTTTGTTACTTGCATAGCTATTGAAAGTCCTATTTTACCTCTAGAATACAAAATTATAGTTGGTATTTTATCCCATAGTCTTCCTCATATCCTTTTACATACTCATATATTCATTTATTAGATTATATACCATTCTCTAAATATCATATAATTCAACTTTATTAGAATTAGTGGTTACACCTTAAGTGATGGAAGCATTGACTGGAACAAAAGCTTGGTTCTAATTTTAAGCATTAACTGGAATGAAATCTTGGATATCTAGGTAGGATTATTCATAAAACATAGACTTTAGTTTGGTGAATCATGATATAAAGGTAACTACATGTGATTTTGGTTTTGGTTATGATCCATAGTGTTTTAATTAACATTTGGGATCAGATTTGTATTGGAAAACTCTAATTAATATTAGGCCTGACCAAACTCAATAATTGGGAATTTATTTTCCTATCAATATTAATATATTCATCATAGGAAAATGTCATATCAATGATATTTTTTACCCTACATATCAATATTGAAGTCTCAAGATCCAAGTATTTTTTGTATATACCAAAGGCTAGTGCATCATTAGGCTTGTATGGAGTATCTATCCAGCTTTACATATTTTAAAAGTTGGCATTAAAGGCTCTAGTGGGATTATTGGGGTCTCTTCTCATGCTTTAAAAATGTTGGTATATGACATTTTGATTAGTAACCTACCTAAATTGGGCAAAGAAAATTGTATCGTACTCATCCCAAGAGATAATTGAATATTATGGGAGGTTGATTAACCAATCATAAACAACATATTGTAATATGAATGGAAAGTGTATGCATGTCACATCTTCATGAACTACATTCATTAGTCCTAAGGTAGTCTTGAAGGATATTATGTGTTCTTTAGTATTATATCCTCTAGAACAGGATAAGGAAGGGAGTTACTTATCTTTATTTTTAGGCAAGTCATTGTAAACACTAATAATGACAATATCATTACCTATTAACCAAGCTATGGCCATAATAAGATGTGGAAAATGCTAGCCTCTTTTGGTTGGAGAATAAGATTGAGTATAGTGGCCTTTGGAGATACCTTTACCTCATTTGAGTCTTTGATGAATCTTTAAGGGTGAAGATAATAAGCCAATATTAGAGTTGGACCTAGCTAATCTCCTTGGAATATCCAATGCAACTAAAGTTATTTTCATTATGCAATAGAAAAAGGCCTTCTATTTAGCAACAAAATAATTTTATGTTGATCTAGTTTTTATGTATACCAAGGATATTTACAAAGTATCCTCTAAAGTTTTAGGATCTATGAATAAATATTCACTCCAAAGCATGAGTTTTAGGTTTTCCCATTTTATAAATATTCTAGTGGTGGAATCGTGATGAACAATATGTTATTTATCTTGAATGGTTCAGATGTATGGAGTCTAAAATAAACAAAAAGTATACTTGATATGGCTTGGTGAAAGTAACCTATGGTGAATTTGATTGAAAAAGTGTAAAATGATATAATGTTGGGGTAGAGAAGAAGGTTTGTGAACCAAAACAAATGAGACCCTTTTAAGTTGGACCTTGTATTATGGGTTGGACAAGTGAGTGAAAACTAATGATTTATATTGGATGATACTAGCACAAAAAACACACAAACATAGATAGGAACCAAAAGAAAAAAAAAAACTTTAATGCCCATAATCAAAGGTTTCTTACCAATGCATGATCAAAATTACACATCTTCAAAGGGTGATTATGATTAATAAACATAAAATCATTCATATTAGCAATGGAAAAATTTAAATAAATGTATAAAATAGTTGATTATACAAAACCTAATGACCGACATTCCCATAATTATGGAACTTATTTCAATATATCACAAGATTTAGAGAAGAATAAATATTTCATATCAAAAAAAACTTGTAAAAAAATTCGTAGAATTTCTTATTCAAATTTATAGCCAAAATTATCCTCCCTTTGGAATACAGAGGTTATAAGTATATATAGGATTGGGTGGGTGTTGCCTCATCCCCCATGTTGGATATAATTATAAATTTACAAATATATAAATGTGTGTCAAAATTCATTCATGATGTTCATGTATGCAATATATGTATATACAAGAGATAAATAAGTTAGCCAACCAAAAGTGCATAGTTACAATATACATAAATATATACCTAAAAATGTAATGAATATCAAAGTCTCTAGTATTTTATAAACATGGAAAAATATAATTTTATATCTAGCTATAGTGTCGACTTGGCAATATTTAAAGAATAAGGGGGCTACATGTTTTGTGTAGAACCTAAATTAGTTAGAGGTATTACTTGTAAATAACTAACTAAAGTGGTAACTGGTAGTGATGTGGTAGTAGTTTTTACATGAGTGGTACTAGTGGAACTAGTAGGAATATATACCATTGTAGAAATTTCCACATGAGGCTAAGTGCATGTATGTTGTACTGACATTGTGACCTATGTTTTAGTAGTAGCTTCCTCAACAACCTTGAGTTTTTTGTATACTACATCCACAACATTAAACTTAGTGCTAATTACATGAAACTTTAGCATGGGTGGATTTAATATTTATACGGTCTTCTCCATTAGCCTTTTATGCTTAGCCTATGAAGATATGAACTCTAATATGAGAGCCTCAACCTTGGTTACTTTATCTTTTAAAAAATTGATTAATTTTAGAATCTCTTTACTATTTTTTTACACAATGAACTCAACTAATGATTTGAATCTATTATTAGATACCTTGATTATCCCTTAGATATTGGTAATTTTCAAAAATTTACCTATAGTATTGGTCACACAAATGATCCTCATATCTCTTGAGGTTTATATGGCCAATCTTTCTTAGCTTGAGAGCTATATTATCAAACATCTCATTTGTGTATGCCAACTAAAGGTGCCATATCTATTCAAAATTAGATAAACTAAAGCCTATGTTATGCCTTAGGTAGTCATCAGGTTTAACTAATTATATGCACTATTTCATACACATTGAACCAAGATGTTGAGAATCTTTTAAAATTATTTCAATTGGTTCTAAAATTTCATCACTTTTACCCTTTCAGGCTGCCCTAAAGGATCTAATTTTATTCAAGATATTGTATAAGTTAGTGGCTACACTTTAGATGTTATCCATAATTTCCTAGGGAACTTGAATAATTTGTTTCTATATAAGCCTTTATTTCTCTTGTTCTTGAATCTTGTACATTTCCTTCATGGCCTCCCTGTTCATGGCCACGAAAGAACAAAATTACTTTGTATTTTTAGTGGGATCATTGGGGTTTATTTTCTAATTTTTAGCCAAGGAGAAAAAAATTCCTCTTTGTTCTAACACTATTTTCTTACCTTATGTTCTTGTATAATCCCTCTCTCTTTCTTACCATTTATATGGTGTTGGTATTCTTGTCAAAGATTTTGGTTATTATTGGTAAATTTAGTTTAAGATTTTCTATGTATAAATTTTTATTTTTTATTTTCTTAATAGTATTTAGTTTTTATATATTATGTCAAAGTCTTTTTGATGACTCATGTTAATATTGTAATAAATTATCAATTCTACATATATTAACATGATACTATTTATTATAATATTGATACTATATATAGAAATAATGTAGTGTAGTTTTGGATTATAATTTTTTAACTAATAAATAATTAAAGATATTAAACATTTTTTTTTAATAGTTTAAATTATACTATAAAATAATAGATAAAATGTAACATATATAATTTTTATTATTAAAATAAAAACTTGTTTACAAATAAAATGAAACATAAACAATTTTCACTATTAAAATAAAGATTAACCAACCATTATGTAATTAAATTTATAAACTATTCATTCTCTTAAAAATTATTAATATCTTTCATTCAATTATTATCATCTTTCATACTTCAAATCAATTCCTAACTTTCATTAAGGAAAACATTATAAAATATCCCCATTCAACTTTTATTTTTATACATTATAATGGGTGGAGATAAAATGATACTATGTTATATAGTACCCAGCTTATAAATATCCAAATTAAATATACTAACAACTAGAAAGTTAATCTACAACAATTCATAATAAACACAACATTAGAAAAAATCACCTAATTCAAACACGGCAGGGAGTTATGACAGAGGTGGAGTGGGTCGATCCAAACTGGGAGTGGTTAATTTTAAACAGAATGAAGATATTTACATAACTAAAAGATTATAATTTTTTTCCCTCCGTGTGTCGCGTGGTAGAAGGGTTAGTTAACAAGTGTTACAAATTTCCATGCACGATGGATTTGGTACGAAGTCTAAGCTTAAGATAGTCTTATTTTAATATTTTTTTATGAACGTAGGATTTTATTTTATTTTTGGTATAAATTAAATTATAAATAATGTAATAAACTTAAATTATTTATGATGATATAATTAATTATTAATTTTATATATATATAAATAATAAGTTTTAGAATTATTATTTTTTAAGTTATTTTTTAATAATAAAAATAACTTTTGACGTATTTTCAATAGTATCAAATTGAATAAAATTTTTGTCTAATATTAAATTCATTCATTAATTATATTTTTCAAAGAGAGTAATATAAAGGATTAAATATTCATCTAATTAAATTTTCCTCGTTCACAATTGTAACATTGCATATATACATTTCTATGAAAGGAAATAACTTTAATTAAAGGGTTTGATGTATGAAAAGAGTAAAAGTGGGTTTTAAATATTTCCTTTTTCTTTCTTTTTTAAATGTAAGTGTAGATATTAAAATCTGATTTTATATATCATATTAGTTTTGTCAATTTAAAAAATATCAATCTAGGTTTTATTGTTCAAATTATAAAAACTAATTTTTCCAAAAATTTCATATTAACCATCTCACTATGTTTAATTTTTTATCATATATTTTGACCTTATTATTATGGCGATAAATATCTCCAAAAGCCTACATTCTTAAACATGATTTATAACATTCAATGTTAGTTATATACTTTCACCAATCATACTATTGTTTAGATAGGGACACTATCATTAACGTTAATCTCCCAACTTTGTATCTAATGTGTGTACCTTTTCAATGACAAAATATTTAAATATTTCAAAATGTATGGGTTGGACTATTTTTTTTTAATTAAACCATCGTGTGAAATTATTTAAAAAGGTGTAGTATAAATAAAAATCAAATCCTTATCACTATTCATCTAGAAAATACCAAAAAGTACCTAGCAAGCTCAATCAAATCATTTTTAGAAGTGATATCTACTACCCTATTATTTTCACATTCTGATATAAATGATAGGAGTAGCTATATCATATGTCTGAATCATTAAAATAATACATCATGATAATTATTTTTTAGTTTACAAACTAGATCATAACATGCACTTGCTAATAATATATTACACCATTGTTCACCAAAAAACCCACACATAGAAAGAACTAAACATGCATGAGGATGTCCTTGGAGTATCTACTATGTAGTAAGTGTTCATTGGTACTCTAAGTTAGCTCGAATATATGATCCCACTTAACCATTTTGATAAGGTGATAAGACTTAGGATGGAGAACTAGGGTTTGATCAAAAGCAAAAGTAAATAACCTATGCACAAAATCTAGATATACCAATAAAATAATCATAATGAGATCTAATAGGAATAGGTGGTTGATCCTAAATTTCTTACTAAATATAACTGGTGTAAAAAGGATAAAACTATCAGTGCTAGTGTTTAAGAGTCTATGCAACTATCCAACTTGACATAAATCATATTTTAATAAATTCACAATAGCATTCAGATCTTCAGTAAGCCTATTTCACCACATGTACATCTAAGATCTTCCTATACATCAACAAAAAAGCTAATTTTTATATATTTTTTATAAAAGTAATCAAACTATTATCTTTGCATTAAAATTTGTATATTTAAAAAAAATTATATAAATTATTCATATTTATATATGAATATTATTAATCTAAATTATATGAATCATTCTTCTCTTATAATAGTTTATTCCATACTAGTTTAGGCTATTCCCCACTAATACAAATACAAAAAGTGTTAAAAATCTGGTGAACCTGACCTCTGATTCTTATTTTTGAAAACTCCAACATTCCCTATTTTTTATTTATGCTTACAGTAATTAATCCATTAATATTTTTATATTGTGTTGGATTGTTCAATAACATTTATATGTCTCTTTTATCCTTTTCACATATTACTCTTTGGAACATTTAAAATGGATAAAAAATAAGATATTGTTGGGTATTTAAGGAGCCAATACGAAGAATCTAACACATGCAATAAAGTAATTGATGTTGTAGAACACAAAAAGCACAAGAAATAATTTAATCACACAAATAATAATATACTCTATTAAATTCATTAGAAAATAATACAAATCTATAGGATAATATTTCCTATAATAAAGGATTATAGATCTCTACAAAATCTCTCCTAAAAAAACCTCCAAATCTCCTATATTAGCTCGTAGGTATTATATTGTTGTTACCAACAATATATACAACAAACCAATTATTGTAATATTATTTATGAAAATATTTTGATAAATAACTATTACCAAATACTAACTAACCAGTTACTATTTACCTTTCAATAAATACCCACAATGTAAAAGTTAATCCCTAACATTCCCCCCTTAGTTTTTACATGGTGCAAAAACATTCACATTCTCACCTGTAGTATTCTTACCCATTGTAGCATCCCCTATTTGGATCATGACCTTGATACAAAGAGAGCCTCACTCCTCCCATGGTTTTACAAGTTTACCACAAACCTTGACATGAACAGGACCCATCAATTGTTCGCCTTGTGTGGTTTTATGGATCTACCACAAACCCTTTCAAGATCCATGAACTGAATTACATTAGTGTTTTTAATCTTTTCACAATGTTTTCACATCAGGGAATTATGTTTGGAATTTTCAAACAAATTACATAACTTGAATAGCCATTATTCTTTTGTTCTTATTTTCCAAACACATAATGGAAATGATAAATGCACCACATAAAATGTCACCAAAACATTGGTGCAACCCCATCATTGGTGACTGATGAGAGGTCGCTAAAATACCTCCATCCTCTATGTATACTCTAGCCTCTAGTTAAATAGATATATCAATGAAGATAATTCCTCGCGCCCCCCGCCCCCCCCCCCCCCCCCCCGCCACCACACACTCTTGACATATCTTTTGCAAAATAGACATCGGTTACCTCGATAATGTGTCCATGTACAATTTTGATTTTTGACATAAATTTTTTGAGACAATGACTCAAAATTTTCTATAATAATAAAGACCATTATATCAATAATATTGACTCAATGACAAAGGTCTAATAACTGATAGACATTATTTTATCATAAGCATAAACTTTTACTATCAACCTATACCTAAACTTTATGACTTTTACTTACAAAACCAAAACTAGAGAATTAGTGAATAACACTATGACCAAGAGAGAAGGCTCGAACATACAAGGAAATAAATGATGTTCTTGATGAATATCAATGCACATATTTGAAGCTTTTAGGATAGCTGTAATGCACATTGGTAAATGGGGATGCCTAGATTAAATATCATACATGTCTGGTTTGACATCGTACTAATATTTCTCTAAATGGCCGATGGACTATGTGTAATTTTGATGATGCATGGAGATCTAATTACTTCACTTGACTAGCATATAAATGCTTAGAGCAACATTTCAATGTGGATAACTTCACCTTATCAAACACTTTCATATGTCAAGCATGTTGAGATGGTCATTGATCTATTAAGATGGCTAGAAACATGTCGGGATAGTCATTGATCTATTGGGATATGGAGAATAATATAGATGATTTTGCATTTGAAATCCTATGTTGTTTTGCATAGGGTTTTGTGGACTCATATCATTCCCAACACCACTATGCAAGAAGATGATTGGTAGATCTCATGGTAAACTAACTGATCTAATCAATTTGAGTATAGTTGATCCAAAACCAACTCAGCAAAATTTGTTACATGAATAACACTAGCATAATTATTGAATCCACAAGAATGATTAAAGGATCTCGAACAAATGAATGACGATTTGGCCTAGAAGTGTGAATAATCAAATGCATAGATCTTTCCACTCGTATTAAAACTCTAATGAATAGCACATATTTATGAAGGCGTGAGGGTGGGACATACTCACAACACTAAAGCAAACCATAAAACTAAAAACTTAACCTATGTTACAAATATTTTCTTAGAAAAATATATATTTTTCCATCTATAGGAGAAACATATAAAACAATGGCTCTTCTATTTCTTTTAATCCTCCATCACAGAGATCGAAAATTACTCTGATACCATTGTTGGGTATTTAAGCATCTAATACAAAGAATTTAACACATACAATAAAAAAATTGATGTTGTAGAACATAAAGAGAACATGAAATAATTTAATCACATAAATAATAATTTTCGCTATTAAATTCATTCAAACATAATACAAATATATAGGATAATATTTCCTATAATAAGGGACTCTAGATCCCTAGAAAATCTCTCCTAAAAAAACCTCCAAATCTCATATAGCATCTCATAGGTATTATATTGTTGTTACTAACAATATATACAATAAACCAATTATTGTAATATTGTTTATAATAATATTTCGATAACTAACTATTATAAAATACTAACTAACTAGTTACTATTTACCTTTCGGTAAATACCCACAATGTAAAATCTAATCCCTAATATATATTTATCCTCTTATCCCTAAATATTATGATAGTTACTATCCATCAATATAGGTCTATATTATCACTAATAAAATGGGTAAGGTGGCCCATCCTGTAGTGCCAAAATAAGGTAACCAACATACCCTTCTTTAAACCCCTTCATCTATCGTAAATAATGTGTTTATGCATATTCAATTTGAGGTACCTAGGGTTTATGATTTTAAATTCATTAAATATCAAGTCATCACTATGAACATGAACATATAATATAAAATATGTTTGTGTAAATCATGTGTTTGAAATTCCATCAAATAATATTATGCATGAAAATATTACATATTAAAATAAGAAGCTACAAGAAACATTATCTACTACCAATGCTTTTAAAAGTATTCACAAAGCTAATAAATGTTAAAATGAAATTGTAAGGATAATTATTACAAATAATTTAATCAAAATACCTCCTCTATATCCTTTAAGGATATAGAAATATTATTGTGAATTCTATATTATGCATGGGCATCATACATATATATATATTTAATAATAAAATATAAAATATAATTTATAATTGATATCCTATCATTGATATGTTTATTGAACAACCCACTTAATTATGAGTGCATGTCCTAAATTAAAAATTCAAAAATCAATTACTACCAAAATATAATTAGGATCAGTAATAGTTTCAAATGAAATAATTAGAGTCATAAAATTCACTAAAAGAAAAAAGAAACAAAATAAAAACCATTACTAAATAAACAATTGAGACAAAAATAATATAAAAATTTTGATATTAATTTATTGGTAAATTAAAAACAAAAAATAAGGTGTAATTCTAAATGATTCTTAGAGTTATGACAAATATTCACAATACCAGTGATATGAAAAATTAGTATTGAGAAAGATTGGTTTTTACTCAGTTGATAACTTGCCACATAATTTATTCATACCTACATGTTTTGGTGCATATAAATTTAATATGTTATCATTATCATTAGATAAAAAATAAAATAAATAAAGGCACATAAAATCATATAGCTCATGATGTTCATAAGGTATTAACATTTTAGGTGCACATAGAAACAAATAATGGCATACCAAAAAAGTCACATAGTATGGAACAATTAGTTTTACATAAACATATAACTACATTGATTTATCACAAGTTCAATAATAACCTAATAAGTTAAATTTATCCTATAATAATTATTGCATTAATGATTATGATCCTTATGATATTGATTATGTAAAATATGAATATGACACCAATTATAAAAGACTTGTACAAAAGATCCTTCGTTCATTGTTTCACTATTCCTTTTACTTAGATCCATTTATTACCATGTTATAAATTACAAAATTATAAAATAATAAAATAAATACATTAAAAAAATTAAAAAAATTCAAATATTCAATAAAATACAAAAATATTTAAATAGACCAAAAATACCAAAATATTTATAATACACATATTTACTAGTTTCTACTTTAATTTCATTTAATTTATGTTAATAGATAGAATATAATACTCTTCATATACACAAATATGTTTCAACCATTATTGAGTGTGATAAAAGAATACACCAAATACATGATGCATGCATATGACAAACAATGATCCTTTCATCTACTAATGTGACACACTTCAATGGGTGCATCTAATTTTCTTAATCATGATTGATATAGGTTAAGCTTATTTTATGATAAATTTACATTATATTGTTGTAAGATTATATAATATCATTTATAATGTCTATACAAATTTTACATCTTTCATAATGTACTTTATAGATTATGTTATAGGACATTATTTTCTAACACATATATGCAGAGACTATTCTAATATGCTTATGTTATTTTCTTATATTCATTTACTCATATAATCAATTCCTTGAATATACTTTATTGTTTGATATTTTTTTTGATTGTAGAACATTTAATATATTTATTTTTTTCAACCCATGTGCCACTAAATGTTACTTTCTTTGATGTATGGTAATTTTAATATGTCATCATTTTGAGTGTGTTAAAATTGACTATTCCCCTTATTTTCGGTTAACTTAGACCATATCTTATATGACACTATGTGATATTGTGGGTGTGCTTGATTTCATGTTGATCTTCTAATATTACTTATACATATTTCCATGATCCAAATCTTGCATCTTAAGGCTTGTTGCTATTTATACTGAGCTTCATTATTATATCTAATTAGACATGTCACTATGATATATTTTATTACTACATGATGATACACATATGATAAGGTTATCTTATCATTTTAAGTTAAGGTGACCATCATATTACATTCCCCTCACATAAAAAGGGGGAATATTAGTGGGGTCATGTCATAGAGACACAAGTCCGTAATTATGTAGTTTATAGAGTTGGCAAAATTTGACATAGTCTACATGATTAAGATATACACTTGGGTCATAATGATATACATTTGGCACTAATTTTCATAGATTGTTTATAGATTTTTTTATATTTATGAAATAAATTATAGATCATAGGTTACATTTTGATAGATACTTTAGTTTGAGACACATTAAAGGTGAATATGCCATGCAAATGCAGCATTAATTTAAAAATACACTTTCAAATTACCTAACTAGATGCACTAATTTTACAAAGAAAAAATAATTTGAGTTGACTTATCTATAGTAATTGGATCCTTTTAGTATTTATGTTGATTTTTAGTGCCATTAATGGCCTTAGCACTACTCCCCTTTTTAAGGTTGATTCGGTTATACAAATTAACCTTAGTTACATTATGTATACACTTGATTTGTGTGATTGATATTCAATGTTCTCAATGATCATGTCACAAGTCATCCATACTCCAAATTATGGGAATAATTACCCTTAAATATCCATCTTTATAGGTTCATAGATCAATTATGAATCTCTCTCTCTCTCTCCAATGTTTCATGAATAAACATATTCATCATTACAAAAAAGAAGCACAAAAGGGAAACATGTTTACATCATCACATAGGTTTACTCCTTCCTTGCTCTCTTTAATTTTCAATTATCTTAATTTCAGATTATATATACTATTTTATATTTTAACATGCTCTAAGTTATAGTTCACACACCATACATGATTTCAAATTAGGCTCAAGAAAAGGGAAGGTGTGTGTTATACATGAGGTTATGTGTATCTTTCCTTTATACTAGTAATTTCATACTTATAAAATACTATAATAAATGAGGGAATTTAGATACTTAAATCTTATTTTATATATAATATCAATATTATATGATTTACCAATTAGAATCATTGATCTAACCTTAATATCATGATAATTTCTACTTCCAAAAGGATCACATCCATCATCTCATTGTGCTTAATTACTTATCTTATAGTCAGGCCCTATTATTTTAATTATAATTATCACATGTAACTTATATTCTAATAAAAACTTTATTTATATCCTTCACAATCAGATATAAACCTTCAACAACCTTCTATCATGTTAGACAATATTATCTAAGTAGGGATGCTAGCATCAAAACTAATGTCCCAACTATACATCTAGTGTATGTACCTTCCAAACAACCAAATTCGAAAATATTTATACATATATGGGTCTACATATTTGTTTTATTAAACCCTCTTGTGATATTATTTCAAAGGTGTGATATCAATATAAATCATAGACTAATTTATATTAATCTAGTAATTTTAAAAACACCTAACAGGCTCAATCAAATAATATCTAGAACTAAGTTATTTATCATGTACAAATCTAGACCATTGCAAGCACTTTCATATATTATTTTTCAAATTTATTCACATAAAAAAATACGCATATGGGTAATTACATATGTGTGAAACCATCCTTGTATTATCATCTATATATGTAATTCTCATTAATAGAAGGGTCCTTGAGGTCATCTCGACTTCATGAGCACACCAACCCATTTTATCAAGGTAACACAACTTAGAGTGGAGAACTAGAGTTTGATCAAAAGGAAAGCATATATAACTTATGCATGTGATCTAGGTAAATCAATATAAAGGCAAAAATGAACACTAATAGGCATAGGTAGGTGATTTTTTAAAAAAAAATTGTTATGCCCTTAACCATTGGTGTGTCTAGGGATATTATGTGTGGCTGACTTTTGGCTTACATACCTCTTTTATTTACTTGTTATATTTATCTATGTTCTTAGATAGGTCAGCCTATGGAATAACCTTGGATAAGTATACTATATATAGGAGTTATTTGTTAGTATTTATTCATTATGTTAAGTGTTCTTCTATTAGTGCATTGTTGTGGAGGTTTCCCGCTCGAAGTGGCTTTACTATATTATCCAGTATTCTATTCTATTACCAATTATTGTTGTGTGATATCTCATATTTTCTTATTTTGTGTGATATAATATAATTATATTCAACCATCTACGTAATTTCATTACAAGTGGTATCAGAGATTTGATTTGGGCAAGTTTCCTACAGTGTTTTTTTTTTTTGAATCTGGCGAGACATGGCTTCTGGGAGTAGTGGGAGTGAAAAAACATAACTTACAATCCGGGAAGAATTATTTTTTTTCATCAATGTAGTATTTATCGAAAGTATTTTTTTTAAAAAAAAATTAAAAAAGAAAGTCTAGGAAAAAAATTTCTTGTGCACAATTGTAGTCATGAGATTCATCTCAGTGAGATGATTGCAATGGTATATGCTATTAGTACACTTTTTTGTACCAAAATTTTTACCCTAGTGCACAAAGGTAGTCATTAGATTCATCTTGACAAGACAATTGCAATAGTACCATTTCTTGGTACACTTTTTTCAAGGTAAAAACCCTCCTAAGGTTTGTATATCGTAGGCCTGGGTACTGAAGGAAGAAAAAGGGGGAAATAAACTCCTGAGACTCCTACCGATGACATGGAATATGGAACTTTAGATTTGGTGATTTCTTAGATTCAAGAGGACATAAATAACTTGGTATGGAATGAGGACTTTGTTGCAGTCCAAGTTGATGTTTCAGGGATGCATGGAGAGATTAATGGGGTTCATAATGAATCATATCATATCACTATGCAATTGGTTGCCCTTACATCTCAGTTTTAGCCTAACAACCCTCCACTTCAGCATTCAAATCCCCCTCTCAACAAGTCCCATGATAGTTGAAACCAATGTTGCCAAAAGTGGACATGTATAAGTTCAATGGTAAGGATCCTCTCACTTGGATTACCCAAATTAAGAATTTATCTAAGCTGCATCAAACCCCTAGTTCTCAGAAGGTGATAGTGGCATCCTTGTCTCTAGAACCTGAGAAATTTATTTGGTATCACTAGTTTTGTGCTCAAAAGAAAAAGAATGGTGATCATATTACATGGTCTATTTTCACCAAGGAGTTTTTGACTCATTATCAAAATAATATCTCTGAGAACTATTTCACCCAATTAGCCAAGTTGCGGCAAACAAGATCTATGAAGGATTATGTTCATTAGTTTCATAATATCTCTTTATGGGTGGAAGATATCATTGAGGAAAATTTGACTGATCTATTTTTGGGTGGCCTCAAATATAGCATCCAATTCAAGGTTAAAATGTTTGACCCAACATCTATAACAAAATATATCCCTAGGGCATGTATGATAGAAGAAAAAGAGACGGTCAAAAGGAAAACTTTCACTACTAGTCATGATCACAACTTTCCAGAACCATCATTTCCATAACCCACCAAATTAACACAATGAAAAATTGAGGAGAATTGATTCTAAGGGTTTTGTTATGGTTGTGATAGCAAATGGAGCAAAAACCATCATTGTATTGAAAAGAAGCTATTTTACATTGAAGGTGCCAATGATGATGAAGATGATGAAGTACATGATGAGGATGTAGAAGTTATTGAGGAGGAATATGAAGACTCTCAACCTTCTCTTTCTTGTCATTCCCTTTTAGGTATTATTACTCCACAAACTCTTAAGGTGATGGGTTTCCTTAAGAAACAAAAGGTCATTGTATTGATTGATTTTAGAAGCACATACAACTTCATCCATAGTAAGTTGG
The DNA here is from genome assembly GCA_037957365.1 of Torreya grandis. Lineage (NCBI taxonomy): Eukaryota > Viridiplantae > Streptophyta > Pinopsida > Cupressales > Taxaceae > Torreya > Torreya grandis. Next base: position 765,744 of record JARHVA010002910.1, on the reverse strand, counting down.
ATACTCATTTGAACTATTTCATTTATCTAGCTCCATAATTTTAGGTTATGATTGTAGATAGTGGTGTTATCAATTGTTCAAGTAAATTTCATAGTATTAATTTGGCCTTGGGAGACCACTTATTGGATTCTTCTATGTTTGTTATTCCCATGGGTGGAGCTGATATTGTTCTAGGAGTCTAGTGGCTCACCACTTTGGACACTATTGAGATGAATTTCCAAGAATTATTAATGCATTTTTATTCTAAAGATATGACATTTGAGCTAAGGGCATTAAGGGATAAATATCCACAACTTTTATCTCCCATCAATGATAAAGATTCTCCATAAGGTGCTAATGAATGTGTAGTTCACTTGTTTTCCATGGAAGTACAATGAACTCAGCCATCTCCACCTCTTAATCTACAATGAGTGATTGATTCCCATTATATTATTTTTTCTAACATGACAAAAGGAGTTCCACCTAGCTACATGCATGATCATGCTATCACACTTATTCCTGGTAGTACACCACCTAAGATCAGGCCATATAGGTATCCCTATATGTAGAAAAGTGAAATTGAAAATATGGTATAGGAGATTTTAGATGCAAGAATCATTCACCATAGCCATAACAAATACTATTCACCAGTTGTCATGGTGAGAAAGAAAGATGACACCTAGAGGATGTGTCCTGACTACAGAGAACTAAACAAGTACACTATAAAAGATAAGTTTCCTATTCCTTTCATTGATGATTTGCTAGATTAATTGAATGGTGCTCTTTATTTTACCAAGTTAGATATGTGTTCTGGGTATCATGAAATCTAGATCCATGATGAAGACATACCCAAAACTACTTTCAGGACTCATGAGGACCATTATGAGTTTTTACTTATGCCTTTTGGTCTAACAAATGCACCATCTACTTTTTAGAGTTTGATTAAAACTATTTTTAAGCCATTTTTAAGGAAATTTGTTTAGTATTCTTTGATGATATCCTCATTTATAGTAAAATTTGGGAAGACCATTTGCAACATGTGAAATAGGTACTCTCCATTTTGAAACAAAATCAATTGTATGCCAAACCTTCCAAATGTAATTTTGGCACTTTTGAGGTTGAATATTTGGGTTATCTAGTGTCTAATGAAGGAGTTAAAGTAGATCCTAAAAAAATCCAAGCAATGGTGGACTGGCCAATTCCTAATACACTCAAGCAACTCCAAGGATTTTTTTTGGCTTACTGGTTACTATTATAGGTTTGTCAAAAATGTAGTATTGCCACCCCACTCACCTCTTTGTTAAAGAAAGACTCCTTTTAGTGGACTGATGTAGCTACCTATGCATTTGAACAATTGAAATTGGCTATGTGCACTACTCCAGTATTGGCCACTCCTAATTTTTCCAAGACTTTTGTGGTTGAATGTGATGCATTTGGGTATGGTATGGGTGTTGTACTCATGCAAGAAGGTAAACCACTTGCATTTTAAGGTCGTCAACTAAAGTGTAAAAATAATCACAAACCCATCTATGAGAAGGAAATGATGGCCATTTTGCATCCAGTCAAATAATGGAGGCCTTATTTGATGGGTCATCACTTTCAAGTAAAGACTAATCATGATAGTCTCAAATATTTTTTATAACAATAGTTGTCATATGAATTATAACAAAAATGGGTAACTGAGATGTTAGGCTATGATTTTGAAATAGTCTACAAAAAAGGCAAAGACAATGTGGTGGTAGATGCACTATCCAAATAATATGAACCAATTGAAGCATTGTGATGTGCCATAACCATTTTGTAGGTAGATTGGCTAGCTGAGGCATGATCATAATGGGAACATGATAGTGCTACCCATGATTTGATTTAAAATCTTTAGCAAGGTTTAGGTGGATTTGAAAAATTCACATGAAAGGGTAATGCATTATGGTATAAAGATAGATTGTACCTATGTAAGAATTCTCTTCTTAAACAAAAAATCCTTCAAGAACTTCATGTAAATCCAATTAGGGGTCATTCAATATTTTTGAAAACCTATCACAAAATCAAGCTTGATCTTTTTTGGGAAGGTCTCAAGAGAGATGTCTAGAAATATGTGGCTGAATTTATGATCTCTAAACAAAACAAAGGCAAAACCATCAAAACCCTAGGTCTTTCACAACCTTTATCCATCCCTAGCTAGCATTGAGAGAGGTATTTATGGATTTAATTATAGGGTTACCAAGATATGATGGTCAAAATGTTATCATGGTGGTTGTGGATCATCTCAGTAAGTATGCTCATTTTTTTCTTTATCCTAGCCATTTGTTGCTAGTATAGTAGATGTTTCTTTTCTCAATACAATTTTGAAACTACATGGGACCCCTAAGATCATTTTTAGTGATAGAGATCCCATTTTTACTAATAATTTTTAGACTCAGTTATTTACATGTTTGGGCACCCAATTGGCTCATAGTTCATCCTATCATCCTCAATCTAATGGACAAACTAAGGTAGTCAATAAATGTTTGGAAAGATATCTCTGTTATCTTGTTTCTGATATATAGGATAAATGGGTTCATTGGCTACCACTTGCTAAATGGTGGTATAATAATTTTATTCATAGTCCTTACAAAATGTATCCTTTTATGGCACTATATGGATACCAACCTCCATCCATCACTCCAACCTTAAAGGTCCATCCTAAGGTTCATGCACTTGAATAACATATTCACCATCAACAGGAGGTCCTTGCAAGTTTGCATGAAAATTTAGACATGGCCCATAATCACATGAAGCAATAGGAAGATCAACACATAAGTGAAAGGCATTTTAACATTCATGATTGGGTCTTTATTCACTTATAGCCATACAAACAAATGTATTTGAAGCAATAGAAAAAGTATAATAAGCTATCCCCTAAGTATTATGGGCCTGATTAGATCTTGCAAAAAATTGGCAGTGTGTCCTACAAGTTAGAGTTTCCTTCATCCACTCGTATACATCTAGTATTTCATGTATCATGCCTAAATAAATTCATTGGACATAAAGTTTCCATTCAAACATAATTACTAGAACTGGATGAGGAAGGTAGATTTGTTCTTGATCCTGAGGGGATCCTTTGAAGGCATACCGAGTAGCTATGTTCTCAAGTAATTATAGAGTACCTGATCAAATGGAAAAATATTCCATGTGAAGATGCCACTTGGGAGGATGAAGCATTTTTGCAGCAACATCTAGAGTTGCATAACATTGAGATAATGTTGTTTTGAAGGGGAGGGGCTTGTTATGCCCTTAACCATTGGTGTGTCTAGGGATATGTATGGTTAACTTGTGGCTTACATACCTCTTTTATTTACTTGTTATATTTATCTATGTTCTTAGATAAGTTAGCCTATAGAATAACCTTGGCTAAGTAGACTATATATAGGAGGTAGTGGTTAGTCTTTATTCATTATGTTAAGTATTTTACTATTAGTGCATTGTTTTGGAGGTTGCCCCCTCAAAATGGCTTTACTATATTATCCAGTATTCTATTCTACTGTTAATTATTGTTGTGTGATCTCTCATATTTTCTCATTTTGTGCAATATAACATCATTTTATGGGAATATCTAAGTAATTTCATTATAAAAATTATGCAAAACATAATTGTTGTAGTAGGGAAAAACAATCAACCTTAATGTCTGATGGTCTAAGTAGGTGTCTATCCTATTTTAAATAAATATTATATAAATCAACAATGTGATTCAAATATTAAATCAGCCTATTTCAACACCTATACATCTGAGATCTACCTAAAAATCAACAAAAAATATATATATATTATTTTTTTAATTTATTTTTAAAACAATCAAACTATTATCTTTGCATTATAATTCTTATATTTATAAATTTTCTAAATTAATGATATTTATTTAATTATATTATTTATTTGAATAAAATCAATTTTCTTACTCTTTAATTTAGGCTATTCTCCATTAACACAAACTAAAAGAGTTAAACAATAAATTAATTTGATAAATTTTTGATAAAGGATAAACATATGTCCTAAAACCCCACACTTTCATCCAAGTGTTAGCTAATATAAAAAGTGATATAAGATTCCCACCCACATTGATCAATAATATCCAATAATATAACCTTACCTTATGTTCATGAAAGAGATCCATAAATGAGGAACTATTACAATATAGTATATTATGAATGATATTATGGAGATATTATGATAGTAATTTCATAGCAATACAAGATCAAAAAATCCAAGTAATAATCACCTAAGCTATTCACTATGTAACTATAATAATAATTTTATACAAATAAAATAAGAGAAACTTCACCCACACTCCCTTGTATTCACGTGAAGAAAATCTCAAGATAGGGTGGTCTGACACAAAAAAATTAACATTTTTTACTAAGATTTTATTTTCAAAAGTCTATTAAAAATATACCATAAAATATTTTGGGTAAATAACTTCAAAAAAAATTTAAAATTATTTTAAATAATGTAAAAGTTTCCAAATTTTAAAATAAAATGATAATTAATTAAAAATTAAAAAAAAAAAAAGGGTAAATGAAATGGTTTCTAAAGTCCCCACAACCTTGTATAATGATTTTAACAACTAAATAAAATAATAATGCATCATTTAATATATACTTAAATCAATCCATCTACTATGTATAAAAAAAATCACATTGAAATGATGTCAACCTTCCACCAAAAAAATATACTAATAGGAAAGACAAAATGTAAAACACACAAAACTTCAAAAGGGAACTAGAGCCTAGAAACTAACTTCCATCCAGGAACAAAATAAAAAATAATATATAAATCTACATATGATATCCTTAGAACCATTTTACATTATTGATCACTATTTGGGTCACCTCCTCTCAACCAAGGCCACAACAAAGGATGACATTATAAGGGTAATGGAATTCAAATAGGTTTTGAAAAGATATGTGGGCAAATAAACTACCTCATTAAAGGATATTATATTTCCCTACTCTTTTCTGGGTAGATATAATCTTTGGAGTGACATAATTTTAGAAATTGGATTACACCCATAATATTCGAAACAAATAGTCTCATTATCTGTATGGATCGATACTTTGGTAAAAATTTTAATTTAATTAGTCAATATAGTATAATTTAAATGGTAAAAAATTCATAAGGAATTAGTAGCCTCACATAAACCAAATTTGAACTTAGTGCTAATTACATGAAAATTTAGCATGGGTGGATTTAATATTTATATGGTCTTCTCCATTAGCCTTTTATGCTTAGCCTATGAAGATATGAACTCTAATATGAGAGCCTTAACCTTGGTTACTTTATCTTTTAAAAAATTGATTAATTTTAGAATCTCTTTACTATTTTTTTACACAATGAACTCAACTAATGATTTGAATCTATTATTAGATACCTTGATTATCCCTTAGATATTGGTAATTTTCAAAAATTTACCTATAGTATTGGTCACACACATGATCCTCATATCTCTTGAGGTTTATATGGCCAATCTTTCTTAGCTTGAGAGCTATATTATCAAACATCTCATTTGTGTATGCCAACTAAAGGTGTCATATCTATTCAAAATTAGATAAACAAAAGCCTATGTTATGCCCTAGGTAGTCATCAGGTTTAACTAATTATATGCACTATTTCATACACATTGAACCAATATGTTGAGAATCTTTTAAAATTATTTCAATTGGTTCTAAAATTTCATCACTTTTACCCTTTCAGGCTGCCCTAAAGGATGTAATTTTATTCAAGATATTGTATAAGTTGGTGGCTACACTTTAGATGTTATCTATAATTTCCCAGGGAACTTGAATAATTTGTTTCTATATAAGCCTGTATTTCTCTTGTTCTTGAATCTTGTACATTTCCTTCATGGCCTCCCTGTTCATGGCCATGAAATAAAAAAATTACTTTGTATTTTTAGTGGGATCATTGGGGTTTATTTTCTAATTTTTAGCCAAGGAGAAAAAAATTCCTCTTTGTTCTAACACTATTTCTTACCTTATGTTCTTGTATAATCCCTCTCTCTTTCTTACCATTTATATGGTGTTGGTATTCTTGTCAAAGATTTTGGTTATTATTGGTAAATCTATAATAACCAATCCCATTCTATTTTTTTTTTGCTCTTGAGACTCTTTGACCCAGTTATGGATAATGAGTTCTCCTTATTTTTTGGTCTAGTTAGTCTTTTTAGAGGTGGGAGGTGGAGTGGTTACCATAGATAGCATTGAATCACTAATTTGATAGGAAAATTAGATAGATGTTGGAATGAACTTGATTAAATCTAGATTTTCCCTCTATGGTGTAATCTCCACAACATACCTTGTCTATTATGGAGTCTTAAAAATTATTACAATAAGGAATTTGGTTTAAGTGGACTAAGGAATAGACATGCTCAATTTGGAAGATGGATTCAATGGTGAATGTGATGTCTCGGGATAGATTTTCTGTATAGAGGCTTCAAGTCTAGTTTTTATTAGAACTATGGTTGAAAGAATTAGATAATCCATAAAACTAGAAACTTTTTGCTCAACCTCTATAGTGTTGGCATGATCATATAATGAGTTAGTCTTTATAAAATATTTTGGTAATGCCTCATATATAAAAAGGGGGTATCAACTGGACTAATGGATGCAAATTTAACCATATGAGAATATACAACTATAATGGAAGATATGAGTGAAGATATTGCCTTATTTAATGCTTGCCTTTCTTCTTCAATAAGACTACTTTTATTTTCATTAACATATGGTGTCTCTAATGGAGTGGATGAACTTGAAATAATAAATTAAAGGGATGAAATAAGAGCTATAGCTATATGGACATGAGTAAGTCCCAAAGGAGTGGATCCTTACAATTTATATTTTGCATATGAATCCACAATCTTAGCTCCCTCCAATAATTTGGTACCTATCGAATGAATATTTTCTAGTTCTATTCCTCCCCCAAATTTTGTGTTGATAATCTCAATTTACACATATTACTCCATCTCCTCACATTTTAATAATATCATTGTGTCTCTATATCTAATTCCTTCATATTCAAATTCATTTGTATCTTCATCTATTGTTTCATTAAACATTATTGTTCCTTAAGGCTCAATATCCTCTCTACATAACCACTCTTCTTCAGTTGACCACTCTTGTTATTCACTATAGTATATTTCAATTGGGTCTAATCCTTGATTGCCTTTTCTTTCCTCTTTTTCTCCCTCAAAATCTTTTCTATTATGCATTCTAAAGTGAGACTGAAGGAGTCTTGGGATTCCTCTTGAAGGTTACCAATGATGGCCCAACATAACTAGGACTTGGACCTAAAGTGAATAGGATGGAAGATAAAAGGACTTTAGTAATGGAGCATGGAGATAAAGTGGGAATTAAAGGTGGAGGTGAAGGCACTGATATTTTAGGTGCCTCTAGTGCAAATGTTGGGGGTGCTAAATTTGAAACTAAAGGTGGTACAAAATAAATATGAAAGAATGTAGGAAGATAGGACTACTAAACTATTTTGAATGGATGAAATGGTTCCAAGGAAATGGATCCTTCTCATCTAGAAAAGGGATGTGATTCCCATTCATCTATTGTAGGAATTTTCATTTTAATTATTATTTGAAGGCTTTAGAGTCCTATAAGAATATTCAATCTAATTTGGAGATCCACCTCTTTTTGAGAATCATGTCCCCTTGATGGTATGACTTCCTCTTGTTGAAGAGAGTAAGGATGACCATGCTCTAGTGATTATGGACACTGTGGCTAAGGCCATTAATGGCTTAAAGCTTTATCTTACTCCTTTAAAAATTTTATTGCATGTTCCCTAGTAATCGAAGGGTCATTTTGGATTTCTTGGGCCACTAACATTGACATATAATGTTGCTTCATATGAATGTAGACATTTAAATTATCTATAACATTTATGAATATTTTCTCATGCTCATAAATCTTGTGGAAATAATGGATATTAACTCCCTTTTTCATGAGGTCCTTGAGATATTTATTTACCATGTTTATAGGGTCCCAATCTTATTCTTATTCTAGATTCATACCATAATGGATCCTAATTTTATCCCCTAAATTAAGATGCTTCCTCACTGAGTATTGAATTTGGCAAATGCTTAGGGGGGTCTTGTGATAGTCACCCTGATGTTTGACACTATGATCATCCTCCACACTATTAAATATATTATGTGTTATTTCACACTTTGCCACCTTGACAGAGACATAACGGGTCAAACATAGGGGAGGTGCCTTCATTCCATCTATCTTGATCATAGTGGAATTAGGATAACATAAGTAGTCTCCCATATTTTAAATACTTATTCTTGTATTTTTAGAGAGCCTAGGCATAGATCACCTATAAATGTCTTGGTAAACTTGTGTGTATATGTCTTATATAATTTTATTTCTTTCATTTCATAATCTATACATGTACAACATGGGAAAATCATCACATATCCTATTATTTACATATTTTGTAGATGGTACTTAGTGCTTCCCATATATCATGTCCACTATTCCCATAATTGTGGCCACTACATAAAAAATCATATCAAATTTATTATCAAATATCCTTTCCTCAATTTTCAACATTATTTCCCTAATCCTGACATTAATAGATTCACCTAGTGTCATAATTTCATTAGAGATCAGAATCATATCCAACAAGGGAACCCACTCCTCATGCACATAAGTAGTGCTAGAAAATACTTAAAACCTATTCATCAATGACATGATGATTTTTACTCCCATCCTAAACTTCATTATAGGCAGTGAATAAATTGAACCTTGAATATTCAATTTTTCATCTTTATTTAGCCATTGTTTGAGTCTTCCATCAACTATGTAATGCTCTAACCAAGTATTTGATATAACCCAATTATAGGTTGTTTCTACCACTAAGAGGTATAAATGCCTCTCAATTTAAACTATAACTATAGTCTACTACATTTTTATGGATCTTAAAGTGAAAATAATTGTCAAAAATAATACCATTCAGAAATAAACCTCGACATAAGTCCATATAAGGAATTGTATCAGATTTATCCATCACATTATGCAATCCCATTGTTTTTATAGGTAAAAAATATTCCATGTACTAATTATTATCTTTATACAATTGATCTTACATTTAATATGGTTCTATGCTATCCACCTCATCTTAGAGTGTAGAGTCCATTGTTAAAGATTGTGTCAATGTACTCAGTCCCACCTGTGATATATTTTTGATAAGGGGGTTGGTTGGACACTCAAGATTAATAAGCCATTGTTGCACTATAAATTTATATAAAAATTTTCACTTGTCGAAGCAAATTCATAGTTTTCAGCTCATTAATTAATGGAAAAGTGATTTGATGCCTTTAGGATTTCACTTATATTTCTTAAATATTTATACTTGAATGCAATGGCTTCACATGTGGATGTCCCTTAGGGATTCAAATCAAATAGGAGTTTGGAAATGTATTTATGATTGGGAAGTTGTAAGATAATGTATCTCACCTCATAGAAGGGTCTCATTAATCCAAAAAGCTTATATATTTGATAGTGTACATATAAGTGATAGGGCCCAAAAGAAATATATTATGATAATTGTCCTGATCTCAAATACTCAGCTACTAAGGAAAATTGAATATATCAGACCTAATTTTATCTACCAAGTCTCGAGTGAGCAAGATCACACTAGGTGGTGAACTATTAGGGCTCTAAGAACTTGAAAAGCTTATAATTTCAATGAAGAATAGATGTGCCCTGTGTGTATGAGATATTGACATGTGAACAACTCATGATGAATCAACGACTCAAAATACATATAACTTTATATCATAAGTGCAATCAATTATGAGTAAATGTAATTTTTATAGATGTCACAATCTAAGGAACTCAATGAAATATTGAGTCCAAGGAATGGGATGATGCACATCAAATATTGGATATGCTAAAATGTTTCCATTAGTTATGTTAGTAATTTTAATCAAACCTAAAATTGAATAAGTAAAGAAATGTAATCAAAGGTGGTAAATAAATCATGAATAATGCCTAAGTTTTGATTTTATTTCTTTTGTGACTTTGTAGTATAAATTAGACTTATAAAACAACCTTAGACTTATGCATATGAAATAAATGTTAAAATTTATAAGGTTGATATGGACCATGAATTGACATTTCTAATAATAATGGGTCCATATTTGATTATTTAAAATGGGGTTATGTTAGGGAATAATAGAGTGATTTAATAATCTTAGATTAGACAAATTTCCTTCATGATTCACTAAAAATGATAGAAACCTTCTCCTTTTTCATAACAATTACCTACAAAATTTTCTCATTTCAATTATAACATTATATGGAATATATATATATATATATATATATATATATATATATATATATATATATATATATATATATATATATATATTAGGAATAAAATTAATGAAAATGTAATGAGAAGGGTATATTAAACTTGTAAGATTTGATATATATTTTCCTTCCACATGAATGTGAAAAATGTCTTATTAGTGCTTGACGGTATTGTCGGTTTCGCATTAAGCAATTATTATTAGTTGTTCTCTTTCATTAACCAATAAGATAATGCTGATGTTGATATGTGGAAATAATTTTGGTAAGTTTGAAGGTGGATGTTTATTTTTTTAATATTTCTCAATTAAGATTAAAGACTAAATAATTGTTTGGCATTCAACAAATTAGATGATTATATTTCATTTACATTTTTCTCGACTCTTTTTGCAATATCAAAGATGAACTATCCATTTAGCAAGGAAGATGGAGGCAACATGCCAAGGGATATCATGCCACACACTATCTATAATAAAAATTTTATTTATTTTTTAGGATAACTAATGTGATGTTAACAAAGGGTGGTATCTTCTTCTCTAGCTGGTGCAGCAGCAACAATAGCAAAGGAAAAGATAAAGATAATGCAGGAGGCTTTTTTTGTAAAGACCCATTGTGCAAGGTTATTTAAAAAGTGATTCCCAATGGTAGAAGGTGATGTTGAGATGATTTAACATAGTGTAAACTAAGGTTTTGTCTATCATCATGTGTTGAAAATATAAATTAAAAATCTATGGGATGAGTAAATGTAGTTCTGACTGGATCATGCAGGTATACTACCTTACCACCCTTTAAATAGCTATTGTGTTGTGTATTTTATTGATCCTCATCTTCGTGATATTGGTTCATGAGAATACTTCACTTATGTTTGAATACTACTTAAACTATTTTTTTAATAGTGACCCTAGGGTTTGGGTTCCCATGGATGGTATTAGAATGGGGAGTGGAGCTAAAATTTGGTATTGAGGGAAAGTATGAGAGAATTTTTTGGGAAATAAGTTTTATTTTTTGTTCATATTCTAAGCTCTTGGATTTTTAGCTCAAGTTGTTTATGGTGGAATTGGTGTTGAAGTTTGGCCTACTTTTATAGGGTTTGTTATTTTTTGAGTCTGATTTGTTGAAGCATGTGAGGGGTTTTATGCGATATGGATGCCACAAGCTTTTGGATGTTCTCATTGGGGTGGAGGGTTCTAATAAATTTGATTGTGAGGATTTCAATTTACATTCCCTAGTAATTATTTATTTTATATTCATTATATATGTGGTTATTGATGTAATCATTTACAATTTTGTGGGTTAAAAATCATGGGGAATATGAACCTATAGATACCAATCATAGATAATGTTGGTGACACTTGAGCTATTATTTTTAGGTCTGTAAAAGATGATTCTTGTGCCCTTATCTATTTTTATATGCTATTGCATTTATTAGGACAATGTCAAAAGCATTTACTTGGTTTTACAGTTGACATTTATTTGTTAGTCTAAATAATATTTTTGATCTAATAGTTCACTTGAAGTATGATTCTTGATGGATAGAATAATTTATCTCTCCATGTAGTAAAGTGTTAGTCATATTATGTATATATAGATTTTATGACACCCACATTCATATGCCCACTCTGCACACAATATTTACACATCTTAAAATTCATCACATAAAGCTTAAAAGCATGGCTTTTTGGAACTATTTTTCCATGCATTATTAACTATTACAAGATGAATAAGGATATATGGATCGCATACACCACCAAGGAGAAGAGTTATTCATTACTTTGGATGAAGAGGTGGTGGAGAAGGTGGAGATAGAGGTGGTAGGTACTTAGTATATAAGCTATAAATAATCACAATTATAATTATGCATACTTACTATTTTATTTAATTGATGAATTTACTTTATACCCACATCTCTTAGTGCATGCTCAAAATATTTACTCATCTTATCATGTGACATTAATTGATGCTTTAGTCTATTAATACACAAATATATTCATTTAAATATTTGAATTTATATGGATCATATAAATATATTATAAAGAAGTAGATCTATAGAAAGAGGTTCCTAAAGTTTTGTAATGACCTATTAAAAATCTCCTTATACAAAAATTCTTGGATCTAATTAACTATTCAAATGACCTAAGTGGAGGATTTAGGAGAGTCTATTAGGATTTGGTTGGCTTGTTCTCATTGCTTTGATTATAGAGTCATACCTATGGATTATACTAGAGGTTCATTGAGGCTACATCCAAGTTAATACAGACCTCGTGGAATCTTGTTTAGTGACTGGTGCAATCATGGAAACTGCCAAATATTGAGATTTGAAAAAATTATATCTCAAACACAACTTGACCAAGGATGTTATTTTCCCATCTATTTTTCTTTTTACTACCTCCAAGGTCCTCTCTATATAATTTTGTATGAAAAGAGAGCCTCGTTAGACCTTCCCCTTTCTCTACTTTATTATCATCAGTTAAATCTATTTTATGTAAACAAAATCTTTGATAAAATCAATGTAGATAATAGTAATGCATAGATAGAATCTAGGATGAATAATAACCAAAAAATTATACACAAGACAATTTAATGCAACACAACAATTACTGTGAGAAAACCTCAAAGAGGTAAAAAAAACCCACCAATGATGATTATTAAATTATTGAGCAAATTTATACCCAAATACAAAGCCTTCCCTTCTCACTTCTTTCAAATATCCTTCATAAGTTTTTTAGATTGAATAGGATAAAATAATTTATATTCAAATACTTTTACAATAGGGGTAAAACCCTATTTATAGTGAAATATCAAGGGAGGTGACCATTGTAAAAATAACAGGTCTATTCATCTTGATAAAAAAATAATAATTAAAATTTATTAATAATTAAATAATTATAACTCTATTGTTTATTATCATAGGGTTTCCACCTTATGGTAATAAAAAATACTTTATTAGTTATTTAATTAATACCAAGGCTAAGGGTCAATTAATCCCACTTAGAATTAAATGTTCTAACACTCCCCCTTAATGCTAAGTGGGAATAAATGTCATAGTCACCTCAAAAAAAGAATTATACTATGTACACAATTAAATAATTTAAAAACCTTCATCATTCCAAACATCACCTTTTGAAATAAAAGGAATTATAATCCATAAAATACTCAAAATTAATTTTAGGCTAGCATGATCTTGAGACTACATCTCATATTTTTTCTTGAATAAGCATCTACACATATTTGGATCCTTTTATAACATAAGGACTTACATTATAAATTATGATTTTAATGTATTTGGGTACAAAAATAAAAATTCCACATGAATTTTACTCAAATCATATAACTTCCACATGAAATTTACAATGCTTTATAGTGAGAAGAAGTATAGAGAAGAAGAAGAAACATAAGGTTGTTAGGAAGTGGCATTGTCATGCACAATCCCTCTCAATGGTAGCTTTGAGAGGCCCAACATGTAAAAAAATTGACAAAACTTGGTAGTACCAAGTGGGTTTATGAAAATATCTACCACTTATTCATCCGTAGGATAGAAATACTGATTAATATCATCATTGAGGACTTTTTCTTTAATAAAATACACATGAAATTCAATATGTTTTGTTCTTCGGTGTTGCACTAAATTTTTTCCTAGAGATATACAAATTTATTTATCATAATGAAGGATGGTACTTTGAGAAACATATAAATGATGTTTTCTAAAGAAACTTTTTAGCCACATGGATTTTTTAACAGCTTTCATATCACTTTTGTACTCAACTTATGTATAAGAGAGAGATATAGTAGGTTACTTCTTACTGTTCCAAGTGATAGCACTTACACCAAACTTAAGCACATTTCCATAAGTATATTAACAATCTAAAGTATCACCAACATGTTTAGCATCACAATAACCATATAATTTAGAATTATCAATGGAAGAATAGAATAAACCACAATTAATAGTTCCTTTGATATAATGAAGAATACATTTAGCTAATTTCTAATGATCCAAATAAGGATCTTGCATAAATATAAAAGCAACACTAACAACATATAAAATATTTGGGTTACTAATGGTAAGATAAATAAAGCTTCCAATAACCTATCTATATAAAGTAGGGTTAGATTTTTCACATGCATTTTTATGATCAATTTTAATACCAACTTTAATAGGAGTAGTGGTAGATTTAAAATCAATCATGTTAAACTTAACAAGAAGATTATGTGCATACTGAGATTGTGATACAACAATTGAATTTTTATCCTAAAATATATCCATTCTTAAAAAATGATATAGAATACCTAAATTAGTCATTTCAAATATTTGACTTAGTTTATCCTTATATTTATGAATTAAACTATTTATATCTAATAATCAACAAATCATCAAAATATAATATAATAAGAATCAAATGACCATTTTCAACATTAATAAAAAGATCATTATCTGAATAGCAACTAGAAAAACCTAATTCTTTGACAAAAGATGTAATCATAAATTACCAAGCTCGAGGATATTATTTTAAACTATACAAATGTTTTTTAACTTTCATACATAATGTTCTCTATTATGATCAGTGAAACCTTTAGGTTGAGTCATATAGATTTTTTATTCTAAATCACCATTTAAAAATTCATTCTTGACATCTATTTGGTTGATAAACCAACCATTTTGGGCTACAAGAGCAATAAAAAGTCTAACAGTACTCATTTTTACTGCAGGAGCAAAGGTTTCAACATAGTTAATCCCATATTTTTTATTAAACCCATGATAAACTAATATAGCTTTGAACTTCATCAATTTTATGAATTGAATTATGTTTTTTCTTATAAATCCACCTACAATTGACACTATACATTTTAGGTGGAAGAGGGACAAGATCCCAAGATCAATTTTTAATTAAGGCATTATATTTAGCTTGGATAGAAACATTCCATCTATCATCTTAAGTGTCTTCCTCAAAAGATTGAGTTTCACATTCATACTTAGTCATTAATGCATGATAATAATGTTGCCTTATAGTTAATTTATTAATATTAACAACATTAGAAGATCAAATTAGGGATTCTACCCATTTAGGTCTTTTATATTGAACATGAAAATCAAGGGGTTCCTCAGTCTCTAAGCTATCCTTAACTGAATCAACTTCCTCAAGGGAATCCATTTCATCACAAGGAGAAACATGAGAGTCATGTTTATCAATATAATAACATTGAGGAGGATCTATAAAGGGCTCACAAAAGTATTTTTCAAGAACAAGAACATTCCTATTCTCAATAATATGAGGTTTAGAGGGATCATATACTCTTAAGCCTTTTTTTTTACATTTATATCCTGCAAAAAATGCAAGAATGGGAAGTGGGGTCAAACTTCCTTCTTTTAACTTTAAGGATAAAGATAGAAGTAGGACTACCAAAAATGTTGAGATTAGCCACACTAGGTTCATTTTTAGTCCACATTTCTAAAGAGGTATAAATATGAAAGGCTTTGGTAGGGACTCTTCAGAATATAAAAAATAGATTCCATGGATTTGACCCATAAGAATTTAGGAAATTTTTTTGATTTCAATATTATTCTATCGATTTCTATGATGGTGCAATTTTTCTATTCAATAATACCATTTTGCTGAGGGGATTAGGGAGTTGTTAGTTCCATTTAAATACCATAACTAATACAAAAATAATCAAAATATTTACTAACATATTCACCACCATTATCAATTCTTAATCTCTTAATATAAAAATTAGATGAATTTTCAACATAAGCTTTAAATTATTTAAAATTAGAAAAAATACATTAAATTTATTTTTAATATAAAAAGACCAGATCATTCTAGGTTAATCATTAATAAAAGTAATAGTATACAAAGAACCACTAATATTTACAAATTCAAATGTTCTTACAATATGACTATGAACTAATTGTAAAAGATGTTAGAAATTCACATCATGATTCTTGTGAAAGGGGTTAATATGTTGCTTACCATATAAGCAACCCTCACAAGTTTAATGATGAGAAGGGATACAAGGAATTTCAACAAAAATATTATTCATAGACTATAATGTGAACTTATAAAATTATCATGTCCTAATATTTCATGTCATAATTGAGATTCATTATTAGTATGTGGTGAAATAAAACATACAGAAAGAGAAAAGATATATAAACCATTCTTTCGAAAACCTTCAACAATCAAGGAACCATAATGATTTATAATGGACCAACTATATTTAATTAATTTTATAATTAAATTATCATTTTTAAGTTGAGAACAAGATAGAAAATTCTTTTTAAGCTTAGGTACATAGAAAATATCATTAATAACAACATTTGAGAATTTTGATTTTCCATATTTAGTTACTTCTAAAAAAGAATTATTTATGAAGTAAATTATTTTAGAGATATATTTAGAATAACATAAAATATTAGATAATCATGTCATATGGTGTGATGCACCACTATCTAAAATCCATTCATTGTCATTTGAAGCACATAAAGCAACATATAAAGTAATAACATTTGAATCCTAATTGTTATTATGATTAGGGTTTTGATTATTCTACTTATTTTGATTCAATCTCTTCCCTTTGTTATTTTTAGAAGTTTGATTATTATTTATATCCTTGTTTTTAAAACATATTTCCTTTTTATGACCAAATTTACCACATAAATTGTAATTGTTATTAAACTTAGGTGTATGATTCTTATTACTAGATTTCTTATCCTATATTTCCCTTTAGAAAAATTAGGGTTAGAGTTATTGTTTTTAGTGTTATTAGAAATATTATTTAGAGTGATAAGTACTTGAGTGGCATTCTCTTTAGAATCACAATTGGTCATCACTTGTTCTTCTTGAATAAAGAAAGAAGATAAGGTGGTAAGGTCAGGGATATCTTGCTCAGTTTGATACTTAAAATTCAAAATTGAAATGAAATTTATAAAAAAATTATGGATATTTAACTGAATGATAAAATAAAACAACTAAACTTGAATAAAATGACAATTACATATATCTAACTGAGATTTAATGTTTTTAATTTTAGCAAGAAAATTAAAAACTTTTCCATCACCCTTCATAGGTGTAGTTAGCAATTCAAGGATTAATTTAATGATCTTTGAAAGGTGAGTTCATTTATGTATATAATCAAGTAGTTTTCAATAATCACTAAGAGACTCTTGATTACCAATGTGGAGAAGGAATTCATCCTTAACACTCTGCAAGATAATGGACATAACTTCTTAAGATTTTTATTGAAATGCTTTGGTAAGCTCAAGGGCTACATGTCATCTAGAAGGGTATTTTTTAGTTTAGATGATAATATTCCATAATTTTTGGGCCATAAATTTAGATTTAACATGAATTTTACATATATTATAGTTATTTCTATTAAGCATTTGATATTTATCTAACTAAAAATGAGGTGAAGCCATAGCTTCCCTTTAAATAGGATAGTAAAAAAATGCTTAAAATGAAACTATTTAAAATGAATTTTTGAACTATTTTCAAAATAAAGTGAATTTCACATGAAATTATACTTAATTACATAATTTATATGACAAATAATTTAAAATTTTGAATTAAAGTTTCACAAATATAGGTGTCAAAAGAGTCACACTTAAAATGACCACTTAAACACTATTATTAAAAAAAGGTGTTAAAAATTTTAATAGGAGGCTTCAAAATAAAATATGGACCACTGCAATGTGTCTGGAATGTACCAAAATATAGATATCAATTGGCTACAAGACTATGTTTATCAAAAAAATCACTAGGTTGGAAGTCAAACAAGTTTGATAGGTAAACTAGGGTTTTAGATGAATGAGAAGTTGGCACACAAATAAAAAATGGATTTAAAAAATAATTAAGTTTGAAAAAGTAACTTGACCAAGTCAAATAATTTTAAATTTAGGAGAATTTAAACTTGGGACCTCCTTATTTGTAGGTTCTAGCTAAAAGAAGCTTACCAACGCATCTAGGAAGGTAGACAAGAATTTACATACACTAATTTATATTTGAACATTATGTTGACTATTTTTTTTTCAAATTAAAAAATATATATAATGTGCATGTAAATCTAAAAGTAAAAACTCTATTGAAATTTTTTAATTTTTGGTAAAAAACTAAATAGAGAAGGTCGAGGCCACCACTTATTTAAAGTAAATTTATTGATTTAATTAAAAAATTATTTAATAAATAAACTTCAACAAACTATATACATACCTGTAGCTACTCATGGCATCTATGAGAAATCTTGAATTAACATAGAAGCTTGTCTAGGGCACCAAATCCCATGAAACTTTGCCAAACTTATTGAATATATTTGTAGATGTTAATCAAACCTTTAAAATTAAATTTTGATGACCAAAGACTATTATATGAATTTCTTGGAAGTACAAGACACCACAGGTGGAGAGAACAAAATTTTAGGAACTTGAAATGGCCTTCTCAGGATTTGAAACTGTGTAGAATGACTTGAAACTTCATTGTGATGCAACCATAACCTTAAAAAAACACTTTTAAAGCTAAAAAATAGATTTTTTATTTTTTCCAACTCCTCAAGGCCATAAAACCATGCCCAAGCAACAAAAGAATTAAAAAAAATTGAACACTAGTAGCTTGAGAGAATTTTGTAATTCTTGAATGAAGGTTCAGGTGATCAAACAATAGATATAAAGGCATCCACAAAGATTAAGAGAAATTTTCCTCCTATTACGCCATACCAAGCCAAACCAAGCTTGTAAAATATTTGAAATATCCTTTGAATTTGTATGTATATATATATATATATATATATATATATATATATATATATATATATATATATATATATATATATATATATATATATATATATATATATATATATATATATATATATATATATATATGGCCATACCAAGCCAAACCAGGCTTGTAAAATATTTGAAATATTCTTTGAATTTGAATATTTAATTTTATATATATGTGTGTGTGTGTGTGGGGGGGGGGGGGGGGGGGGCGGGGGGGGGGGGGGGTGTAATTGATAATATACTTGTCAATCAAATACATCTCACAAGTTCTAATACCATGATAAAATTCATGTAAATAATAGTAATGCACAAATAGAATCTAAGATGAATAATAACCAACAAAGTATACACAAACCAATTTAACACAACACATAAATTACCGTGGGAAAACCTCAAAGAGTTAAAAATGCACCAATGATGATTATTCAATTATTAAGAAACTCCACACACCAATACAAAGCCTTCCCTTCTCACTTCTTTTGTTCACAAGTTTTTCATATTGAATATGATAAAATAATTCATATTCGAATACTTTCACAATAGGGGCAAAACTTTATTTATAGTGAAATATCAAGGGAGGTGACGGTTGTAAAAATAATAGATCCATCAATCCTGATAAAACAATTTAATTAAAATTTTGTGATAATTAAATAATTATAACTCTATTATTTATTATCATGAGGTTTCCACCTCATGGTAATAAATAATACTTTATTAGTCATTTAATTAATACCAAAGCTAAGGGTCAATTAATCCCACTTAGAATTAGATTTTCTAACAATATTTAATGAAAGAGAAATAGTCCCTAACCTATTTTTGAATGACCACTCTATAACATGTTGAAAAAACATTGTGCAATGAGTCTTTAATGTCTAATATTGATCTCCATTCCTATAATCCCAAACAATGCCTACTAGTTATAGGTTGTTGTGCATGACTAATGTGTGGACAAGTGTATAAAAATATTGCAGACTATAGCATGTATAATATTAAATGTAAATATAAGAAAACTTAGGCATGAAGTATTTTAACACAAATTGTAAAGAAAAATACTCATTATGTAAGCTAAATTTAAAATACTAAGCATCTAAAGTGTACCTATTAATTCCTTTAATTCACTTGAAATTAAGGCCTTTTAATTAGAGAAAATAAATGGAGTTAAATATAATGTCTTAACTTATTAAATCTCCCCCATTTTTATTTTCCAATACAACATTAATCTCAACAACCATGTCTAATGGCTTGGTAATGTGAAGAATATTGTCTCCATCACAAGTATAGAATTCTTCAATGTGTCTCCATGCTCTTTAAACATTTCAATTATAATGTCTTAACTATAGCCTTTAGGAGCCTCTAGATCAATGCTAACCTACAATTATAAGAAAAACACAAATTTGCATCCCATAACTAAAGTAAAAAAAATGGAGACAATATTCAAGAAAAGTAGAAAAATAACATTAAGTTGAAGATATTGATCAATATCCCAATGTTTAGCAGGAGCCCAACTATTTACATACTTATCAAGCTTAAAGATAACCTAAATCAACTATCAATTCTTATTAGTCTTGGCCTTCATTTGTAAAGAATGTGATATGGTATATTTTAATAAATATTCTCTTGTTATGTATTTAGTGAAACTAAATTTTAACTTTATTCATTAAAATTCACTAATCGACATAGACGAGTTATCTTAATTAAAAAGGAATGGTCATTTTAAGGTTGGCCATTCCTGGCACACTGGCATTGTGTACCTAACTATTCTTATATTACAATTTAAAATAAGCATTATATTTTACAATTTATTTACACTAAACTTCATTCGAATAGGTCATGATATCTTTTGGTGTGAGGTCTTTCTCACCCAACAAGAATTGATTTTTGTTATGTGCTTTATAAACTAAGCACTCTTTATGAATCAATTAATGAACATCCACTTGACCAAATTAATAACATTTGATCATATCATGCATAGACATAAGACTATGACATGTGCATACCCTACCTACTTAAACTGTCAAGTTTCACCAACATTAGGTCATTTATAATCTCACTTTGAGGTGAGGAAGGTTGATGCACATGGACATACTTAGGTTAAGGAATTATATGGATGTGAAAAGGTAAAGAGATTTATACCCTCATTATTCACTAATATTGGCTCAAACATAACAATTGGACTCCAAAAATGTGTAGTAAGAAAACAAAGTTAAAACAAAAAAACTTACCCAAGCAATATTTAAATTTGTAGAATGGCCTTCTTTTCCCCAACATTGTTTAGTTAGAAAAATTAGATCCAAATTAATCACAACACTTCAAAGCAAAATAAAACTAAATATGTCCATTTTCTATGTCAACAAATAAACAAACTAATGTCAATTTCATGTGGTATTTTTGGGAACATGAAAGATGTATACTTGAGGACGAATTATTATTATTATTATTATTATTATTATTATTATTATTATTATTATTATTATTATTATTATTATTATTATTATTATTATTATTATTATTATTATTATTATTATTATTGGATACCTTCTATAATGTCAGCTGAAAATGAGTTTGTTGGCATAGTGTAAATAGAGTGTAATAAAATAAGGTAAATTACCTTATTGCTTTCTAAGAATTGATGTTTGAACATTGTCATTAAAATGAGGACACATAATTCAATTATGTTTCCAAAAGGGATGCACAATACAATCACTTTTAACATGGTTTAAGGCCTTTTTGTAATCACATAAAAGTAAGTATTCCACATTGAAGCCAATACCAAGCAAATATTTTCTCTGAGTTTAGGAAAGAAAATGCTTATTTTTATTCTTCCCACTACACATATGGATTGATTTAATCTCTAAAAATTCAAATCATTAGAAGCATATTGGTAAGAATGGAAAATTTGTTTGTAGTGCTTATCTCAATAATAAATTGTTCCTAGCCTTTGTAAACAACACAATATGCAAACCAGCAGGTACTAAAGCCACTCTACGACACTTGTTTCTACTTATGAATGACTTATAATGGAATATTATTTATGTAAAATGGGAAATAAAGTTAATTTTATAATATGAATAATTGAAGTCTAGGTATTGTTTATTAGATCCACTTCCTTTTAAGTATTTATGTATAAATCAAGGATGCAGGGAATAAAGGAAATTATAAGATCTCCAAATATTTTATTGCTTAGTAAATGACTAACCTTATTATCACATGAGTACTACAATTTGAAATATTATGAATATGTATTTGTGCCTAGCAAATGGCATCCTACCATGTATGTGTGTTTCTTACTATATAACATAATTTCTTGTTTCATAATTTTTGTAAAAATAATTTCAATGGGTTAATACTTACTATGTTTTTAGAAATTTATTTTAAAAATTACAACATTAATTGTTATCATTTTCCCTATGTTTACACTCTATATGTCTATGAGTAGGTATTTTAGTATTTAGGGTTGATGATAATAATGAATGTAATATGGTTAGGAGGTGAGCACCTCCTTTTTTTCCTATTGTGTCATAGTTAGATATAAAATTTTATATTAAATATTGGAAAATATTTTATATGTTATTTATAGAAGGAAAAATAATAATTTTCTTAGTAAATATTAAATTAATTTACTATATTTTTAATTAAATAAGTGGTTTAAATATTAACTCTATTCTATTCAAAATAAAATTTTGATCCATGGAATGATTCTTATCATACATACATTATTATTTTTATTTGAGAGTAAAAACTGATGTAATTTCCCTTAGGTAGTTACTAAATGGATGTAGTGCTTGTATTTTTTTGCAATAATGATGTTTTGTAAGTGAAAATGATAAGGCTTTCTATTACAATATTGATTTATATGATTTTTATAATGTACAAATAATGAATTTAATTACTATGTGAATTTATTTTTGAAATTTAAAATATGTACCTATAAGAAATTCATTAAATTTTTGGGTAAAATAAATTTTAAGTTAATTGGGAAAAAAAATGTAAAATAATATTTTTGTATTTGAAAACTTTTCTTTATATTATTGTTTTTTTTAAGGAATAATCCATTTATAATTCATTGTTTGATTAGGGAAGAAGTTAATTATAAAAAAAAGATTTAATAACATCATTATTTAAATATATTTCTCTATTTAAAAGAGAATAAATATATCATATTTCAAACTTGTTTCAATATATTTAATCATTGAAAGTTATAAACTAACATATCTTAAAATAATTGAATAAAAGAGAATCTATTATTCCCTAAAACAATGTGTCACTCTCCTTTCAAAATATATTCCTTAACCATATTTATAATATTGTCATAAAATTGAAAAATTACATATAATTTTAAATATTTACCATAGAAAATAAAATATATGGGATGGAAAATAACCCTTACATAATTATTAACATAGAAAGATTATATAGGTATGTGTGTGTGTTATAATGAAAACTATATAATTTTCTATAGATTTGAATGTTTTATCGAAATCATGAAATAATTTTTTTTTTAAACAAACATTTTTAAAATATTTGACACATTTTCATGTCTAGAAAGCTTGTTTTATGTTATTAAATGGCATAGAGAGTGGGAAATGTTAAAAATCATACTTCCTTCAATGCTTCCATAAACATGACAAAGGTTTGGGTGAAATATACACCCCCCAATTCCTTGTGTTGGATGGCATAATTTTTTCCATTACTTACATGTCCCTTACAATGGTGGTTGGTAGTTGATTCCTAAGTTACCTCTTCAAAAAAAATTCCATCCAAGACATGACTCCTTTGCACAAATGCTTTTGAATTAACATTTAAAGAACTTAGGTGGTAAAGCCACCATAGTTATAAATAAAACTCTCTTTAATAATTATATAGATATTTAGAATTGGCCTTATGTTAATATGAAATATTTAGTCATAAATTTTTTTATAATAAAATTATAAATAAATATATGTATATTTTTCTTTGTGTATATATAATACATATATTTTTACACACATATATATATGTACACATGTATGTACATAACATATTATAATATTTATAATATTGAGATTTTTCATTTTAAATAATATGAATCGTACGTAATTTTATACATTTGAAAAAATAAATATAATAAAATATACATTAAATATTAAAAGATGTAAAAAAAAAATATAATAATGAAATTTCAAATAAAAAATAAAATTAAAAGGTTGAAAATGATACAGAAGTCCTTAATATAACTCAAATACTATGAAGAATGACTAAAGTTTTTACATGTATAAAAACTTTACATAAAATTAATGATACTAAATCTAAAATAGAAACTTCAATGGAATCGAAAGCTTATGGAAATAATTGAAGAGAAACTTTAAAAATAAATCTTCCCTGAATGCAAATCCAAGAAATCATAATTAGTTATCCATTGACCTTTATTTTAGGGCTCTAACGAATAGGGGGATATAGCTAAAATATTTCATTCCCAAGATATTATTTTTGTTTGAATTTAAATTTTCAATTTTATGTTATATATCTAATAGATAATTTTAAAATGGAATTATTATATGACATGTGTATTGAATTAATTAATTATTATTACCATTAAATTATTTAATCCTTAAACTATTACATTATAGATTATTCAATTCGAGTAATATGATTTATTTAGTTTATAATTTCTACTAAATTAAAATTTAATTTGAAAGCTAATTTTTAATAATGTTAGTGTGTTAGATTATATTAAACTACTAAATTACATGAACATGGTATAGATTTAGATTTTATTTAATTTTCATTATTTGATTTATTTTGTTTACCTATTTTGTTATTTATTTCATTGTGTTGTGTAAAATATTGTTTGACATATTTTAATATATGAATGTATCATATATTTCAAATTATAATATTAAAAAATTATATATTTTTATTTTGATTGAGCTATATATAGTTTGGTAATGTTTGAGTGTTATACCTTCCCTTAAACAAAATGTATAATAAAAAATTATATATATATATATATATATATATATATATATATATATATATATATATATATATATATATAAATAAAATAATATGAAATGTAAAACATAAATATGAGATTGAACAAAAGATATGGACCAATGTAACATAAAAAGCAACATAAACCAAGATGTTATAATAATACCAGCAGATAAATAAGTAAAATTCTTATATTTCAAACAAAATCAATAAAAATTTTAAAAATAAAATAAAATGAAAGATATTACATATAGATGAATTTTTTTATATAATATAAAGTATATATTAAAATATTTAACATAGCATAGGTAACCAATAATAAGGTTTTTAATGTCATATCACAAAATATAACATTTGGATATATATGCATGGGCTAAGATAACCAATAATTATCCTCTTTATCTTGACAGATTATGACTCAAATAAGGTTAGTGAAAAATAGATTTTTTACACATTTATGATTGAGTGGGGAAATACTATTTTTATAGATCTAGGAAAGCGTAACGTATAACTTAAATTTCAAGAGAAAAGGATTCCAAAGCCTACACTTGTAATGTAGGATTATTTCTCACAACAGACCTCACCAAAGATAAATGATTATAGCTATAATTTTAAAATTAAACTAAAGTAAATTATTTTAAAGGATAAATATAAATTAAATGATGGATAAATGATTTTAAATTATGTAACATGCAATGGTAAATAAAATCAGGGTCTACAAAAGCTAAGGTGTAAAATGGAAATCGCAAGTAACTGTTATAGGCTCAATTTTCACCCTTGGAGAGGGTTCTTTAGGGTCTCTCCAATTGAGCTATAATATTAGGACAATATCAAGCTATGGGTCACATATGTTGGGGCTAAACATCTAGAGTAGGCCAGCTTCCTCTTTGATGCTCACCTAAAACTAAAACTAAGCCTAATACTTCATGGTAAAAGGGTTAGAAAGAGAGTAAGGGCTCCCAAGAAAACTAAAAAGGTGATAAACCAAAGTTAAGTGGACACTCACATAATTTTGAACCCACAATGGATCAAAAAAATATAACTATGACTTACTCAATCTCAGAATCTCACCAATTGTATAAATATTTCATAGAAGAGGCCCCAAACCAAACACTAATCTAGACCTACAAATTGGCTTAAGAACATCTTCAAAGAGGCAAGCAGAAGGATAGAAAACTAGGAATAATTTCCTTCATGAATTTACCATACACAAGCATATTAAATACTAGTCAAAGATAAGAGATAGGAAACGAGTTGATCTTATTTATTCAAAAGGTAATTCTTAAAATATTTTGGTAGGGTTTAACCTTATCAAACGAGCAAAATTTTACAAGAGTCTTGATGAGTATCCTTGTCTTAGAAAGAAAATGCTAAAATTTCCAAAAAGATGAGAACCCCTGCAAAGGGAATGAGACCAATATATATAGAAGAAGAGAGATATCCTGAAGGAAAGGTTGAGCATGCTATCATAAAAGGAACACTTGTCCTAGGTCATTAAATTAACTTGAGCCACCACCATTTGCTCCTTATCCAATGTAACATTGCTCCTCCTTTGATCAATCAGAACATTATATATGGCTTGTTGAGTGGGAAGGTTTGCAAAGGCCTCAAGGATGCATTAAATTCTCCTAGCTATATTTCCCAATACTATATCTTTTCCTTGATACTTCATGCCAACTCCTGCTTGAAGGCAAAACTTTCATGATCATGGACCTGACTAAAACATGATTTGGTGCCTCTAGCTAGCTACTTGTCAAGATTATGGTCATGCTGAAGAATGAATATCTTTTACATTAATCACACCTCTTATCTATCTTCATGCTTGGATCATAGGTCTATCTATAGGTGGAAAACCAATTCAATACTATTGTTTTTCCTATAGTTTCGATATCAATATAGACCTATAGAAAATATAACACTTTTCTATATTATAACAAGTCTAAAAGACCCATCCTTTCTCTGCAAGAACCCAAACCCATATGTGCATACATGAATCCTACTAAAAACATCATCAAACACTAATATAAGAATAACTATACCTAAGAAAAAATATGAACCATAGGTTCATATTTAACCTTAATGGTGATCCATACATGTTCCTTGCATCCCACTGCATTACTCAAACCATTCTATGGCATTTTAACTAGCCCCAATGGTATTAGAAGACCCTACAAAGCCATATGTTTCATGGTCTAAAATAGATTTCCAACCCTCATCGATAATCTTGGGCCTATCTTTAATCTAATTGGTTGTTGAAAATTGACTCGACTCTTTGACAAGTTGACTTAACTTGCTTCATTGATTTTAATTTATATGAAAGCCTACAAATCATTAATATCCTACCAATTAAATGAGCCCTTGACACTTATCACGTACACATTCACATTTGAGATTTTTTGACTCTTTGGTCCACACTCGTCATTAGATCTAAATGTATGATGAAACACAGACCATTGATCTACTAGGACCCACCTTTTGAAAACTAATGGCTAGTTCATAGTCTTAAAATTGATGTCCTCCCTCCTATCGAATGATAGTCATGTGACCATCATTGATGGTTGCATGACTATAAAATTTAAGCTTAGTACGACTATCTCATTTTGTCCTTAATTTTGACATTGGTGTGAACATTTCACATTATAGGTTCATTTTTAAAGGCTCATATCTTGAAGAGCAAAAGTCATGGAGCCCTCAATTTTTCAGTTGATGCTCCTAAGGCCAATAAAGATAAACCCATTTTATTTGTTGGTCCTGTGAGCTTTCTAGGTGAATATATTGAAGGCCCATGCTGAAGGATCCATAATTATTCCATTGTGACGTCTTGGTGATCGTTGAGTTCTTTTGGCTAAGTATGGGAAACTTAGTGAAAACCAACTGAAGAGCCAACTTTACACATACACAAATTCATTTGCACTTTGGTGGAGGACCTGAGATTTGGTACATATGATCTTGGTACAAAAGTGAACAAACCCATATGACCAATTCTTCTTGACTCATCCACATGTGCAAGATCTAGCTTCAACAAACTACCTACTTATGTTTTCTAAATGTTTCATCAAACCATACAAAAATTTTCTATGTGGGACAAAATGGCCAATAGTAACCCAATATCTTTATTAACTTACTGAGTATAAGGGATATCCCAAAAAATACTAAACACATACATACACGAAGTAATAAACAAGATATAAAATACTAAGAAATTAAATGAAAGACTTTAAGGATGGAAATAATTATCTTGGGACAAACCTATCAATGTTTAAATCTCTCTATTGGGTTGAAGTGGATAATTTAATATTAATAATAATAGTCAATCAAGTCAAAAACTTTATTGATACTCATCTCTAATAATAATTAGTAGATAATTATGTACCAATTAATGATTATCCATGAATTATATTATATTTAATATTACAAGCACATCTTAAATCCATAAAATAGTGTATGAGTAATTAAAGACATTAAAAAATACTATAATAGATATGCACTTATTTTATTCTAATATTATCTTTCTCACTATGTACATCACTATCCTTAAAAATACTCTATGTGCTTTATACTTATTTAGACAAGAAAGCATGAGCTCAAACCCTATATGGATGCTACTGGTAAAACTCATACCCTTGTGTAAATTGATGTTTACTATGTCTTTTTAGTACTATCCTTGTTTATTATGTAGGTTGGTGACACCTAAGACCATTATGTTTGCACCTATAAATACTCGTTTGTGTACTTTCCTTCACTATTATGTGTCAATCCTTATTTTAATTATCCTTTATTTTAAACCTTCACAACACTTTTGACATAATATGACCCTTTAATAATGAGTTAGTTTATCGGGTTGGACAATCCAAACCATTCCTCATTGAGTGATTGGGCATTACATACATTTCAATATTTGTGTTCTCATAATGTCTTATCTATATTAGGAAAAAATATAATATATGAATTACTTACATAAAATTTAAAATTTTAATTATTTCAATAAGATCTTTGAAGTGTAAATATATATGAATTTTTAATTTCATAGTAGTATCTCTATGGGAAAAAAATATTATATAACATATTATTTCATAATGATGATTTATCAATGCATCATGGAATGATGTATTCTAATTAAAGGAATAAAGCAATGAAACATGAATTTCTAATTTCAATGTTAATATTCGTATTATATAATTTTTTTAGTGCATCAAAAAAATATAATGTAAAATATTTATCATATAAAAAAATCTAATTAAACATTTTTTTTAATTAAAAAAATAGATTTTTTGTTTTACAAATTAATAAATTTTTTAAAATTATGAAAAAATTATCACCAAATTTATTGTTAAAATTAAATATAATATATTTAATAAAACCAAAAATAATTATAAAAATTCTAAACACACTTGAAAAATTTGAAAAAGACTTATTTGTTCTCTCATGACAAACTCTCAAGGAAGACTATATGAATTCATAAGTATCATTTTCTCTATGTCCATAGAATCTTAGTGAATAAATAGAAATGAATAATTCATGGAACCTTATAAATTATTTTAAAATGGGAACTAATTAAAATAAATAATATGGTCAAGACATTTAATTTTAAAAAAGGTGAATCCAAATAAATAGGATTTTGATTGTTTACCATGTGATAACTTATAAATTATTGATATTATATTTTTAAAATTTTATCATATATATTTATATATAATGTATACATCCTTCCATAAGGAATATTTGAATCTACTTTATTTATAGATCAAGGAAATTAAATAAATTTAAATTAACATATATTAAACTTTATTCTAAAGGGTTATAGATTTGTTATTATGATGCAAACAAAGGAAACTTCTTTGTTACAATGACACAAGATCTCCATGCCATCGTAAATCCATAATTAAGATCAAACTAAAATTTAAGGTAAGATATATATCATTCTAATGTTAAATAATAAATATTTATCCTTTTCTTATTTTTTTATCATCATGTGTTATTCTTCGTTATTATATTATATGCCTTCTTTTATATATATATATATATATATATATATATATATATATATATTCCATCAAATTACATAATAACTTTTAATAAAATATAATATGTTAGATTTAAAAAACAAATTGATAACAACTTTAATTATTTATAATTATGGAATCTAATCAAACCAAATTAGTTAGAAATATATCTTCAACTAATTTGGTTTAACCAAATCAAATTAGTTTTAAAATAGTCTCAAGTAATTTGGAATAACTGATATTATTTAAAAATTATAATTCTATCTAACAAATTTATTTATAATTTCTAATTCCATTAAAAAGATTAATTATAAATTATAGTTATATTTAGACAATGTTTTTGGAGTTGATTGATATTTACAATAATTACATCTAATCATAATTTGCATATGTTACTGAAGTTGAAATGTTTTTAAAGTTATTCTTGTTAAAATAAGTTGTTGAATCTAAAGATACTACTATCGAAACAGTTGTTTTGAAAAGTAATGTCAAAAAGTTGTTTATACCACTAAAATTAGTGTCATGATAACTATTTATATTGTTAAATCTGGTGCTAAAAAAATATCAGCGAAAAAATAATACAAATTTTTTATTATTCTAATTTATTAAAATATATATATATATATAAGATTATAATTATAATTAATAGTTACATAATTCCATTTTTCACATAAAATTGTTTTTTTAAATCTTTATTAATTCTAAAAAATATAAATTTCTTGTACTCATTAATCAAGTCTTAAAAATATTGTCTTTTATAAACATTAACTTCTAAATCACTAGAGAGCCTTAACATAATTGGTCACTAAAGTTTGAACATGTGTGCTTACTAATTGTAATAAAACTTGAATAAACTGATAGGATTGAATAATCATAAACTATCTAACAAATAGTCTTAAAGCATTTGAAAATTATATTGTTAATTAGTATCGAAACATAATATATATAAAACACTTTCAATAAAATTTTCAACTCAGATATAAGATGTTTAAATTAAACATCCATGTTTTTCACATCTTTATAAAGATTAGTTGTAACAAAAAATCAAATGTTATTTTTTTAATATAATTCATGGAGGAAAATTTTAATTTATTCATTTGAAAAGTCATATTGGATATGCTATTAAAAAATTAGAATATGGGTTAATATATAATAGGGAATCCCACCTTAAAAAAAATTGAGCACAAATGATTCAATCTTCCTCATTAAATCTTGACTTTAATTTTTTGGAAAAAAAAAAATATTGTTTAAGTTTAAATATAAAGATACAATTCATCAACAACTTTTAAAAAAACCTTAATATTTTTTAATAATTTTTTATATTTTTTCTGGCTACCTGTTGAGATTAACTATTATGCTTTGACACATATGGATTATCTCTATCCATTGAAAGAGATAGACTACCTCTCTTTGAATCATATTTGAATTTTTTAGACTAATTTTATTTAATGTGTTTCATATTTTAGAAATTACTTGATACATACATCGCTAGATGAATATTTTTATTATTGGAATGTTATAACATTGGTTATGTTACAATTGAATTTCAGTGATAAATACTCTATAATGTATTAATAAATACAAAATGTTGAAAAACCTTGTTTTAAAATTAAAAACCCATTAAAAACTATCTTAAAATTAAGTTTTAAAGTACATTTATAATTGAAATGAAATATAACATCCCCATGTTTTTTATTGAATATCATGCAATCATTCATATATGCATCATATTTTTTATATTATATATTTAAATAATATGATATATTCTTATGTTTCTTTGTATGACACAAGAATTATGCTTTCTTTATGTAAAATAATATTTTTTACTAATCTGCACATGTACATATTATTATGCTATATATGGATCAATTCAAAAAGCATATTAAAATTATTGTATCTAATTATTATATATATGATAAAATAATATATTTACAAAGATAATTCATTTCATACATTAGTAGTATTATGACATGAGCATTTGGCATTTAATTTAGGCCTTCAAGTCCATGAATCTTAAATTGGCATTCAAGATTATTTATAAAGACTCCCCAATGTTTGAATAATATAATTTCTACTAGTTTTTTAAATAATTAAAACTTTCATTCTTTATATTGACCTTTTCACCACCATCAAGTGGTATGCCAGTAAAACTTTTAAAATGTTAATTTATAAACACATTTATTTTCATTTTCAATATATTTTTAAATATTATTAATGTAAATATTATTAAAAGTATGAAATAAAAATGAATTGTAATATAATAAAAAATTTTATTTTGTATGTTCCCAACTTGTGATTCATGTATTGCAATACTTTTTAGTTGTGATTGTGTTCTATATTTTGTGTATATTCTAAGTGGTAAATATTGTTTTAGTTTTTTTATCTATTTAAAATAAATATTTATAAGGTGCTTGGGATGATAAAGATGGCACATGGGTTATGTATACGTTTATGAATCATCCATTTAATAGAGTTTCAACCAAGAGGATTGAATTTATATATTAAATTGAATTAAACAAATGAACATATATAAATATTCGTGACAATTTTTCAATTAATTAAAAAAAAAACACACACAAATCATCCAATTATAAAATTTTAATATAGTAAAATTAATCATACATTTTATGAATTTTTTGATAACATATTTATGAAAAGTGACATTATATACTCTAAATTATGCATTAAAAACATCTTAAGTGTTATCTATAAATACATGTATTATATAATATAAAATAAAAGATGATGAAAATTTGTTAATTTTAGGATTTACTTATATTGTAATTTATTAACTTTGTAGGAATGGGATGAGTATGCTTATAGTAATAAGAAACTATTCCTTTGATTTAATTAACTTAACCATTTTATAATGAAAATAGTTATTTTTAATTTCTTTTTTTTTTTTTTTTGGTTATTCACACATTTTATAACTAACAATTGATTTAATTTTATATGCATCCTTTAATTTTGATTTTTATAAAACAAAAACTATTATTATAGGCATAAACACAAACTCCATGTATGTGTGGTCATACATTAGATGCAATTTTTACCCCTTTTCAATCATATGTATAATTATTTTTACATTTAAAAATAACTTATAATTTTTCATGTTAAAGTTTTACTCAACCAACTTATTCAAAACCTTGAATGGATGTTTAGTTCATAATATATTAATATGGAAAATTCATATTTATATTTCTTTATTGTATATATAGAAGGGAAAAAATGAAGATACCCAAACTTATAACACATATAATAGATGGTTGTATTATATATTATTGCTCCTCAAAACTAAAAGATTCATTTACTATAAGAAGTGGCTTGCTCACTAACCATACACCAAATCTTCTTAAATTTTTGAACTCTACATCATAAAATATTTTCTTATAAGTTCAAAATTATCTAAAAATTCTTGATCATCTAGTACCTACCCTTTATCTCTAATCAATTCCTTGAAGAGAATTGATATTTTAGTACTTTGAACCTCCTACTCTTCATTCAAATTTATAAAATAATAAGAAATAATACTTTTCGCCTATATAAATTTAATTAATATACCTTATAAATGAGGGTAATGATCAAGATTATAAATTAAAAGCCTTATTGGGATTTACCTCATAAATTAATGAACTAGTCTTACAAACATTATGACTCTTTATCGTTGTTTATCTTTTATTTTTTCCATGTATTTAAAAGGATGGTTGAAATAGATCATCCACATCACCTTGAAAAATGATAGTTTTTCTTTCAAATAAGTATCTAAAAAAATACTAATTTAAATTATTGAAACTATAATATATCATGAATCATCTAAATTTTTAAAACTAACATATTTAATGGGATAAAAATCTATTTTTAAAGAGTCACATGAAGAATGTATGCACAAAAATGTGAGTGAGGATATGTAATATAATTTAAAGAGGAATTTAATAGATAAATCTTGAAATGTACACTATCATCTAAATCATTTATCTTATTTGTATCATAACTATTATTAACATTTATCATTCTCAGTAATCATACATTTATGTTTAAATATGAATGCATTTATTTAAGACTCATATGAAATTTAGAAGTTGAACCAAAATTATGGATTTATCAATAAATAATCAAATACATTATGTTTATTCATTTTATAGCAATCATCTAGGTGTTTATGATTATTGGTCAATATATATTATTAACTTTAAGCTTCATTTTGTGTTTTCCTTACATCTTGATAATTACTTGGGTCATTGAAATATGATTTCACACTATAACATTAAGATATATGGTGAAAAAAATTGATAATTAAATAATATCAAGTATTAATCGTAGTTTTTAAATTCTAAAGGAAATCTCAATAATATTAAAAACACAAAAAGGTTTGTTAAGGGTAAAAGAAAGTACCTATTAAAATATTAAATAACGTCAGGTATCAAAACAATTATCTACCTCTCCAAAAGTGAATGGGAATAAAATGAATTTTATATTTAATTTCATATAATTAAAAAATTAATAATCTTAAAATATGTAATAAAATTATTGAAATTGAAATATAAACTTAGAATATATGGATAATTACCAGTTAAGTTTTACAATTCATCATGTCCTATTTGCCTTCAATTTATTAACATAAGAGACCAAACCACCTTAGTTTACCAATTTTATCTCTCTCAATTCACTATAATTCCTCTACAATATAATGTCTTAGTTTTCATAGTGACACTTTTTGTGCTCAAATATAAAAATCCATTATTCCATCTGAATTAATACATGAATAAAAAAAAGAAAACCTTAATTAAAATATTTAAATTCATATTTAAGATTATAAAAAGTCACTTAAATGTTACATTTAAGTTTATATCTAATTATGGATTTAAAATTAACATTAAATTCAATTTTAGGTCATCTTGGTGTCACCCAAATTTTAGATTTAAATTTCAACCTAATATCAGTTTAAATTTATTTTATATCATCCAAATTTAATTTTAATTTAATTTTAAATCTAAAATTATAAATTAAAAATATATATCATCCAAATTTAAATGCAATTTTAACTCTAATTTTAAATATTCAAAATATTGTAATAACTTATATACCAATTTGTAGGCAAATGACCTATTAAAACTCAAATTTGACCTAAATTGAAACCTTAAGTAATAATTTTAAGTTATTTATAAAAAACCTTAAAATTATTAAGATTAAATAAAATATAAAAATAAATGATCTTATGATTAACCCCCATCAATGGAAAATATTTCAAACTATGGTTAAAAGTTTATTTGACTCTTGTTATCTTCAATTTGGTCTATTTTTTTTTTATTTAAACAAACCACATTATAAAAATAAATCCAAATCAATGGATCATAAATAATTTCACCCAAAAGATAAATAAATTTAAAAAAATCATACATTTCCTAAAATTTAAATCATAAATGTTAATCCAAAACTAATAATCAATCATAAAATAAAAATGCTAAAAATTAAGAAAAGATTAATAAATGCATGTTCATTTTACCCAATAAAAAAATTAAACAAACACTTAATCCATTATATTAGTCTCTCTCTCTCTCTCTATATATATATATATATATATATATATATATGCATATTTTTTTTCAATGATTGAATTTGAAGGGTTGGTTATAATTTCGTATTGAAGGGTAGCTACTATTTCAACCTTTTCATAATGAAAAATATTAAGAAATGGTTGAACTTCAATTTCTAAGATTAAATTATGTACACATGTGACTAAAAGTATTTTAAGAAAAATACTGTTTGTAATTTTTATTCACTAAAAAATATGTTAAATAAAATATCATTTAAAAATTTTTAACAAACATCAATTTTAATATTTTTCTAAAATTTGAAAATAATGAATAATTTTATCAAAACTCCATTAAAAACCAATAATCTCCCATCAAAACTCCAAATTTAAATATTTATCAAAATTACTAACAACACTTTAAGGTAAAACTTCAATATGAGGCCATATATACACAACTAAAAATGGAATTCATAAATAGTGCTATATATTTGATCCAATATGAAGCCTAAAACATTCTCTAAAGCTACCTATGTAAGTAATTTAGAGATGAAAGATTCTAGAGATAGTTATAAATGAATACTTTGGAGCTAAAATAATCTGGAAGATGTTATAAGATAGAGCTAAAATACTCTAGAACTAGTTATAAATAAAAATTCTAAAGATGAATTACTCCAAAAGATAGTATACTTTGAAATTGAAATATTTTGAGGGATGTTATACTCTGCAGTTGAAATAATTTGAAGAAAATTATAAATGAACACTCTAGAACTGAATTAATTTTGGAGATGTTATACTCAAGAGTTAAAATAATATAAAGCTAGTTATAAATTAACATTACATATCTTAATTAATCCAAGGGATGCTATACCCTTGAGATAATATACTCTACATCCAGCTTAGAATATCTCCTGATTTAATCTTTGATATTATATCATGTCAACATATTTCAATTTAAGAATACCATCATGTATTTGGGTAATATATAAATCTATTTTTGTAGTGGAAGAGGGTGAAAAACTCCCATAATTTAAATAATTAATATTTTATTTGTTTTCTTATTTGTTTAATTATGGTGTTTGTTTGTAGCTAAAGAGTATCTTTTCAAGCCCAAAAAATATTGCATAGTCCCAAATTTCCTTAAAAGGATGACCTCTTTACCTTATTGATTACACCCAAACATTGGATTTGATCTATGAATTTATGATATGACAAGTTAATTAGTTCAAGCATTTCAATCTTGGATATGGATGAGGGAGCTAACCCTATTATATTATTTTGAGATGTATCCAAGGATATGGGGATTGATAATTCCTTCTTGATTTCCAATGGAATAATTCCCACTAGACAATTGTAAGAGAGATTTAGGTTTTGCATGCCTTAAAACCACATAATTTGGGTGGGGATGAGATGAGATAAATTATTTTTAGAGATATATATGTCAGATACCATTTAAATGCCTTAGATTTTAGGATCTATTTGGTTTATTAAGGAATTTACAACTAATCTAAAAAGGAATTCAAATTCTAGAAATTAAAAAATCATATAGGGATAGTTCTATAGATATTGTTAGAAAAAATATTAAGGTTCTCAATAATTGTACATTGTCCAATTTTCAAAGGTATATTTCTATAGAATCACTTTATGCTCAAATATATCTCTCAAATTAATGAGTTTTCCTATGATCTCTAGAATCAACCAAGATATCATATTGGCATTAAGATACATTCAAGACATTCATATAAAAATAAATTCCTATAGAAATTATCCCTGATGTAAAGACCTTTTTCATTCTCTGCTATAATCCCATCTCAGATACCTACAATCTATAATTCTTGCAACCAATTTTTGAAACTCTTCTTACTTTTCAATTCTCTCTCTAAGTTTGACTTCATTCTCTTCTAATACCTACTTTATAGGTTTATTGATGTCATACATTCTATCTTTAGAACCTTTGAACCTCTCAACTCATCCATTCACCTTCTAACTCAGCTTTATTCATCTCACTCACAAGCCTTCCCTAGGCTATAATGTTTAAAATCCAATCAGCTTAATGCCTCTTACTAGTTTCTTGAAACACCTCTTATCCTTATATAGGTTTATTATATCATATCTCACTTTCCTTACCTTATTATCAATCCCCAATCTATCACTAAACCCTCTTATGCAATTTGGACTCATTTTTGTATTGTCCTTATAGCCTTTTTTTTGGCCTTTTCAATTGGTAAGACTGGTATGCATGAGTATTGAGAATATAAGGTCACTTTAGGACACCCTATATCATCTTTTATCTCTCCAAAAAATTTCATTTTCCAACTCCACTCTTATGTGCCTTTTTTATAACTTGCATAGAACTAATTAGGTCTCTTCACTCCACTGTAGCACATAGTCAGCAAAATATGTACATACATAGGATGTACATTTTTGAAACCATAAAAATATATTTATTAATGTCAAAACCTATCAATATACCAAATTTTATCCATTTTCACTAGTTAGAACATATTATATTCAACTTTTTGTGTTCTTGCCCTAAACAAGGGTTTTCAAGGCCTACACAGACCTGAGAGGATTCTAAATTGTTTTAGTGGATTATTTATTACTTCCAAAACTTCCTAATATTATAAAAATTCTTATCTAACATGTCTAAAACTTTTCAAATCTTTAAATTCTCTTTGTTAACTCCTAACCACATTCAAATCTCAAATTTTATAATATATTATCAATATAGTCTACCTATAGCACTTCAAAATAGGGTTGGAATACATATTAACCTTACTTGATGATTGAAATCACTTCTTAAAATATCTCTTTCATCATGGTGATCCTTCAAAACATCTCCTTTATGTTTTACATCTATTTTAAAGATCTTATATAGGTTTCTTGATGATATCTTGCAAACAGAACACACATGTAGTCTGTTGTATTGAACCTTGAATCTTATTAAACACAAATATAGATATATGTGCCTTAATACATTAAAAAAAATGATTATATCTATGCAATTCATCTTGACATGCTAGAGAGTTTCATATTTCCTTAGACTCTTGGCTTTAATGGGTAAATACAAGATTCTTGGCATAGTCACAGTCTTTACAATTTGCACTTCATAACATTATTCCACAAAGGTCTTAATGCTTTAAATACATAAAATTACACTCATAAAACATTCTTAATACAAAGATTCAAATACAAAACTTCAACTTATTTTCATTTCTCATTGATTCTATTCATATACATAATAGCTCTCACTTACACATGACACAAAGGTTTTTTTATTTGTTTCTCATTCATTTTTCTTCTCCTCTATACCTATAACTCTCTAACTCCTAACTAACTATCCTACCAACTTCATACTAACTTCTATCTATGAGTCTAATATCTATTCCCTCTTCAAAAACTTGTTACATTTCCATTTTTTGCATGAGTAACTACTTTTTGGCAACTACTTTTCTTTTCAATTACCTTGATATGGTAGTATATTGCACTTTTACATTTCTATTGCACCCACACACCTATCTAAGAACTCGTAGATGCTAAAAACCATTTAAAAATATTATAATTCTCCAAAACACCTTCTAAAGCTAAGAACATCATTTAAATTTTCAAATTAAGGTTTTTGTGAGAAACTCTCCCAATCCATAGAAAAATTAACACAAAGACACCTAATGACTTATATCACTATCCTAAGATCCTTATCCGACCTCCAACATCAACTAAACCCATAATGATCACAATCCATGCTTGAACACATGGACTTCCTTTATGCCTCTATATCATACTCTCAGGTAAAAAAGAATTTGGACTCCAATGAACTACTATGATTTTCTTCCATGTTTTCCAATTCATATCTCTTGGATCATCCTTGTCTTGTGTTGCTCTATCATGCTTCAGCTTCTCATCTCCTTTTCTCTCTTTCTTACCTCTATCAAAGACAATCTTGCTTCCCTACTTTATTTCCTCAACTTGCACTTGATGTGCACTCATATTATCCTCTTTACCTATATTATATGGGATGTGTATACCCTAATATACTATTGTTTTACATGTACTTTCATCACATAATTTTTTCCTCTTCATACCTCTAGAAAGAATAATGCAACTCCTTTTCACACTTGTTATATCTCCAATTTGTAGACTTTCACAAGTCTCTTTATCCTCCATTTTTACAACCTATAACATTTATTCCACTTCTAAATACTCTAGCTCATGTACTTCTTCATTATCCACCATATCACTATGCAAAGATCTCTTAAGGTTGTTATCTCTTCCTCTAACTATTCTTGGATGTCATAGGCAAACATGTAATCATATTTATGCTTCTTCTTTATCATTCTCATCAGTTGATTGGCTGCCACTAGATTCTTTTCCTTCTCTCAAGCCTTCCTCATCATGTGCAAGGTATTGTTCATCCACTTGTTTAATATTCTACTCACTTATCCTATACTTCATCGTTTCACTCTTGAGTTGCTTCAATAGTAACTTTTTCTAGTTCCTTTCTTATTTTTTATCTTTCACTTTCCTTTTCTTTATATGTAGCCTTATTGGCAACATGAATGTCTTATTTATTATGACCCATCCACAACATGGGTTATCAATTTATATCATCTACTCTATCATGATCAATAACTCATCTAATTTATACCTCACTTGTGTCATCTCTTTCTCCATGTCTATTCTCTTGGTGTCTTTATGCACCATCTTCTCTTTGTGGTAGCTCTTCTCACAAATTCTCTATTTTCTCTTTTCTATATATTTATTCATCTCACCTATCTTTCAATCTATTTTTCTCACATAGACTTATTCTCTTTGACATTTCTCATCCACTTTTCATTCATGACCACTCACTTGGTCTCTCTCTCTCTCTATGACCTCACCTAGGTCTATCTCCTCTTCTCTTGTCCTTTTCCTAGGACTCCTTTCTCTCTCTTCAAGATCAATATTTTGAGATCACTCTTTATCTTTCCAATAACACTATCTCTCTCAACAAGCCTCATTGGCTTTAGGGATGGTTACCAATCTCTCTCCACTTTTCATTCATACTTCATCACTTTTACATGAGCATATCAAAAATCAAAATGAAAACAAACTAAACACACAATTCATTTGATGGATTAATTTCCGTATTCTCAACCCATGAATTTGCTTCTCTGATACTAAATGATTCAGAGACCTTTTTCATTTGCTATTGTAATCCTAACTCTAATACCTATAATCTATAATTCTTGCAACCAATTTTATGAAACTCTTCTTATTTATCAATTATCTCTCTAGGTTTAAATTCATTCTCTTTCACATGACCTATAATCTAGGCTTATTTATGTCATACACACTATCTTTTGAACCTATTAACCTCTCAACTTATTCGTTCACCTTGTTCCATTCACCTTCTAACTCCCTTGTGTTCATCTCACTCACAAGCCTTCTCTAGGATATAATCTTTAAAATCTAATCACCTCAATTCCTCTTACTATATTATTGACACACTTTGATCATTCTACAGGTTTATTTTATTAGTATCACTTGCCTTACCTTGGTCTCAATCCAAAATCTATCACTAAACCCTATTATGCAATTTTGACTCATTCTTGCAGGGTCTTTATAACATTTTTTAGCATTTTAAATTAGTACAGGCTGGTACAAATGAGTAATAACAATATAATGGCACTTTAGGACACCCTCTATCATCTTTTATCTCTCCACAAATTTTTATTTTCCAACTCCACTCCTAGGTGCCTTTTTTATCACTTGCATAGAACTAATTAGGTCTCTTCACTCCATTGTAGCACATAGTCAGAAGAATATGTACATACACAGGTCATACATGTTTAAAACCATCAAAATACCTTTATTAATGTCAAAAAATATTATTATACCAAATTTTATCCATTTTAATTAGTTAGAACATATTCTATTCAACTTTTTGTGTTATTTCCTAAAATAAGGGTTTTCAAGGCCTGCACAGACCCAAGAGGGTTCTAAATTGTTTTAGTGGATTATTTATTGATTCCAAAACTTCCTAAGACCATAATAAGGCATTCCTAACATTTTAAAACTTTTCAAATCTTTAAATTCTCTTGGTTAACTCCTAACCACATTCAAATCTCATATTTTATAGTATATTATCAATACAATCTACCTATAACATGTTTACAACTTTTAAAATCATTAAATTATCTTGGTTAACTCCTAACCACATTCAAATCTCATATTTTATAGTATATTATCAATACAATCTACCTATAACACTTCAAAATAGGGTTAGAATACATATTAACCTTACCTGATGCTTGTAAGCACTCCTTAAAGTCTCTTTCATCGTATTAATCCTCCACAACATGTCCTTTATGTTTTACATTTATTTTTAAGATCTTATATAGGTTTCTTGATACATATTCAATCTATAGTCTTGAACCCTGACTATTATTTAACACAAATATATATATATATATATATATATATATATATATATATATATATATATATATATATATATATATATATATTTGTGTTAAATAATACATCACACAAACATGATTCTATCTTTACAATTTATCTTGACACACTAGACAATTTCATACTTCCTTAGCCTCTTGGCTTCAATGGGTAAATACAAGATTCTTGGCATAGTCATAGTCTTTACAATTTGCACTTTAGAACACTATTCCACAAAGGTCTCAATGCCTTTAATAAATCAAATTGAATTAATAAAACATTGTTAATAGAAAGATTCAAAGACATAACTTTAATTTATTTTCATATATCATTGATTCTATTCATGTACACCATAAATATGTCACTTGGATAGAATATAGAGGTTTTTTATTTGTTTCTCATTCATTATGCTTCTCTTCCATACCTCTACCACTCAAACTCCTAACTGACTCTCCTACCAACTTGTTACTAATTTCTATCTATGAATCTACTATCTATTCCTTCTTCAAAAATGTGTTACATTTCCCTTTTTTACATGAGCAACTACTTTTCCTATCAACCACCTTGACATGGTATTAGATTGAACTTATACATTTCTATTTCACCCACACACATATCTAAGACCTCCTAGATGCTCAAAACCATTTACAAATATTATACTTATCCAAAACACTATAAAACACATTATAAAGCTAAGAACATCATTTAAATTTTGAAATTAAGGTTTTGGCGAGAAACTCTCCCAAGCCATAGAATACTTAACACAAAGACACCTAACAACTTCTATCATTCTCCTAAGATCTTTATAACACCTATAACATCAACTAAACCCACAATGATCAAAATTCATGCTTAAACACATGGACTTGCTTGATGCCCCTACATCACTTCCTAGAAATTTATTACAACTAATATCTATGGCTTCGAGATTAAGGATATTTCCTATCTCATAAGGAGTGGTGCCTAAAAATTATTTTCTCTACCTTCAAATTTATATAAAATAATTAATATCATTGATCTCTTTAGCTATGCTTCCACTAATATTTTTCTTTTCTAAGTTAATAAAAATGAGATTATTGGATAGCTTACTAATGGAAGTAGGTAAGGTACATGTGAGATGACTTCTATACACATAAAAATTTTATAATTTTGAGAAGTTGGAAATAAATTATATTAAAATATCTAATCATGACCTCCCTCACCTACTAATGTTAGAATTTTTTTGGCTTTGTAAATCTCCCTCCACCATTTGAACTCACCAAAAAAATGCATAGAAGTTTGAATTTTGAATTTTTGGAACCATTTAGAATGGGAGG
The DNA here is from genome assembly GCA_037957365.1 of Torreya grandis. Classification (NCBI taxonomy): domain Eukaryota; kingdom Viridiplantae; phylum Streptophyta; class Pinopsida; order Cupressales; family Taxaceae; genus Torreya; species Torreya grandis. The sequence goes on along the minus strand of JARHVA010002910.1, from coordinate 722,380 downwards.
GAAATTAGGTTTAGATTGATAATTAGTTATAAACTAGAATGATAAAAAATATATATAATGTAAGAGAGTGTAATGCATGTATAAACAACATGCAAAATACATAGAAGAAGACAAATAGAAAGAAAAAAGTGTAGATAATTAGTAGAAATAGGAAGAATAGGAGAATAACAATATGAAGAATGTTTGTGTGATAAAAATCATAGAATATAATATTTAATATAATACAAGGAGAAGAACTAAGTTTATAGAGAATCATGCTAAGTGAGCTATAAAAATAAAGTAACCAATTAAATACAATATTTTTTTGTAATTTTGAATACATTAATAGTTGTTCATAAATGGTTGTTGTAATTAGTTTATGTAACATATTTTTGAATCAATATTTTGGTATATTTGTTTGTTTATTTGAACAATACTACCCCCAATTATTGATTTCAACAAATAAGTCATTTTGCATATATTCTACCTTACTCTCCTAGTTTATAAAATAAGTAGTAGCTTTGTTTTTAAGTTGTTTTATATATAATTAGAATCAAATATTAATTGGGTTTAACACCTTTAATTTAATTTCAAATAACTGGTATTATATACAAAAATGTTTTATGAACTTTTGAACAAGGAAGCCAATAGCATCAGTTCATGTCAATAGCCTCCAACATTTGAAGGAAAGAAATTTTATGTATGGTGAATCAATATGAAGACTATTTTTTGTTTTCAAGAGTGTTTGTAACTTGTATAATGTGGTAATACTGAGGTTGCATACAAATTATCCTTTAATTCTCTCACTCAAGCATAATTAAATTTTTTGAAAGAGAATAAAAAGAAGGATATCAAGGCTCTAAGCTATATTCAGATGGTATTTGTTGATTTGGTCTTTCCAATGATAAAAATAACTACCCATTCCAATCAAGCTTAGGAATTTTTAAAATATGCATTTGAATGTAGTGACATGTTTAATATTGTCAAGTTGTAATTGTTGTAATGTGACTTTGAGACATTATAGATGAGATAAAATGGGTCATCTTCACAAGGAAAGAGAATAATAAATCAAATAAATACAATTGGAGATGTTTTTGAAGATCATAGAATCATGAGAAGGTGTTGATGAGCCTTCCAATCAAATTTGACCCTATAGTGGTTGTAATTGAAGAATCTAAATATTTGAGATAAATGAAAATTTATGTTCTAATGGGTTCCTTGAAAACCCATTTATAAATTTTGAATAGGTTAGCCACCACTTTCCATGAATAGGATTTCAATATAAATGTGAATGTGATAGCTAGGGGAGAGGATCAATAATTAGAGGTAGAGAAAGAACTTTCAACAACCAAGAAGGTGGAAGACACAATCATAAATAATCACATGGAAGAGGAAGAGGAAGGAGCAACAACACTTCAAGAGGTGGTTCTACCTAAAGTTATGATACTTATATTTTACATTAATATTATTACAAGAAGTATGCACACTATGTTAGTGAGTTTAGAAATAAAGTATGATTTTAATAGACAAATCTCAAGATGATTAACCTAATAAGAGTTATAAATGTGGCAACTTGTTCATAAAATGCAATATAACTGAGAAAAGTAGTATACAAATATGGTATATTGACAGTGGCTATAAAAAACACATGAGTTGGAACAAAGATATGTTAAATCACATAGATGATTTAATAAAGTCAAAATTGAAGATGGGAAACAATGAGAAGGTCACTATAAATTTCAAGTGAAACATTTTTATTCATACCAAGCAAGGTGATAAATTACACATTCAAGATGTTTACTATGTGCTTGGATTGAAACATAACTTAATCAACATTTAGATGCTTGTCCAAAAAGGCTATGAAGTTATAATTAAATATGGTGAATAAATAAATTATAATATAAGTGGAAGAAATAGGAAGATTATAGTATTCAACATGAAAAACAATAGAACGTTTCCTTTAATAATATAAAGTGAGCTAACAACAGTGTTTTAAAAAGTTTAGTGGATGAGTCCAATCTTTGGCACCTCAGGTATGAGCATTTTATTTTTAGTGGAAATAACCTTATTCATAAGAAGAAATTGGTAAGAGGGATACCCCTAATAAAATAATCAAATAAAGTTTGTGAAGGTTTTATATAAAAACATAATATTTTATTTACCATGTGTAGGTCTTGGAGAGAAAGACCTCATATTGAATTGATACATTTAGATTTGCATGATCATATGAAAACTCCATCCTTATCTAATAATGTGTATTTCATAGCATTAATAGATGGATTAAACATAACTACATGGTTGTATTTTTTGAAAACAAATAAGATGCATTTAAAACATCCAAGTAGTTCAAGGCCATGGTTGATAAACAGAGTCACCATTACATAAATATTTTGATAACCAATAAAGTAGGATAATAGATGTAAAATTATTTTATGAAAATTTTGAAGGAAAATGGCATAAAGAATTGATTTATAGTGAGATATACACCACAAAAAAATGGTGTATCTAAGAGGAATAATCTAACAATCCAAGATATGGAAATAAGTATACTAAAGGATAAAGGTTTTTCTAATTAGTTTTGGGATGAGACTATAGCAACAACATTATATTTTCTCAATATATTCTTGATGTAAGAGGATCGCTCCATTTTTTGCAATTTTAGTTTCTTGTTGTTGTTTATGGATTGGTTAGGATTTTTCATGGGTCTTATTATTCATATCATACACTTGAGAATCATTTTAAATTTTTTAGGTTAAGTTATGTCATCTATAATATGAATTTGGCACTTTCCCACCAAAATTCAAATTCAAATTTTTGAATGAGTATATTTAGTTTAAGAGACTTTTCATTAATTTATGTTGATTTTTAGGGATGGTTATATTTTTTTTAAGTTTATATAGTGTCTTAAAGTTATTCATAATGTTTATATTTCCAAGGATCACTTAAATTATCATTTTGGTCATTGATCTAGTACAAACAATGAATTTTAAGTCTACTTGCGACCTACGTTAAGAGGTTATTGGATAATTAGAGTTTCTATAAGAGTATATAATGACTTATAAAGGATTAAATTCATTAATAATATATTAATTAAAGATTTTTTAATTCTCCAATAATGAGGAATGAAGATAACATAGGCTTAAAAACAAGACTCTCACAAGAGCTTTGTGCAAGTGTATATAAGGTTTTGATTGTCAATAAGACTTAATTATTAACGAAAGATTTTATTATTGGAAATTAAAGGTTTATAATTAATTTTTTTTATAAATTAATTATATATTTAAATTTTTCATTTTGAAACATTTAGAGAGATTGATATCTAATAAGTAAAACAAGGTTCATTTAGTTTACATGTACCATTTAAATTACAGCAAAAACCTTTCTTTATTTGATAAAAAATTTAATAAATCTCAAACTCACCTATATAAAGCACTCAAAAGATAGGGTACATGTCTGTGTATGCAGAGTTCTAGAAATTGACTGTGTTTGAGTATTTAATAAAGTTTAAAACCTAAAAATAGGTTTTATTAAATTTATATAACCTATACACAACTTATATTACATAAATAAACACATAAACAAGATGAAGGTCTTCAATACACTATTGAAAATGAAAATAGTTCACTTGATTGTGTGTAAACTAAATGAACCTTGTTTTACTTATTAGATATCAATATCTCTAAATGTTTCAAAATGAAAAAATTAAAGGTTTATAATTAATTTTTTTTATAAATTAATTATATATTTAAATTTTGCATTTTGAAACATTTAGAGAGATTGATATCTAATAAGTAAAACAAGGTTCATTTAGTTTACACACAATCAAGTGAACTATTTTCATTTTCAATAGTGTATTGAAGACCTTCATCTTGTTTATGTGTTTATTTATGTAATATAAGTTGTGTATAGGTTATATAAATTTAATAAAACCTATTTTTAGGTTTTAAACTTTATTAAATACTCAAACACAGTCAATTTCTAGAACTCTGCATACACAGACATGTACCCTATCTTTTGAGTGCTTTATATAGGTGAGTTTGAGATTTATTAAATTTTTTATCAAATAAAGAAAGGTTTTTGCTGTAATTTAGTGTATATAAACTATTAATATAAATTTTCCAAATTTAATCAACACTCAAAATCTCATTTCATTCTCTAAAACCAAATTCCACTCTTACTCAGCCTATGGTAAAGACCTAATGAAGAGGTGAGACCATTTCATGGTTTGGGTAAAAGGAGAGTGAACCAGACTCTAATTTTTTTTTAAATATTATTGTTTTTTCATCCTAACCATTAATCAAAAAACTATATTTTAATTTTGGCATGTGTGGAGCTATTTATAGCCAAAACATAGTTGTAGACCTAGGAGACCTAATTATCAAAGAAAGGGCTTCTGATTTTGTACTTACATAGTGAGTTGGATTTTAAAATTTTTTATGGTGTTTTAAAACCTAATATGTATCTAAAATTTCCTTTTTTTTTACTTGAATACTTATGTGGTCAAAAAGGACTCAAGAAAAATACTTTTAGAGGGCTACAAGAAGAGGCCTATTAAGATCAAGATATTTATAATAGATAACCTTAAATTTTTATTTGGAATATTATATTTTTTGATTTGATACGGGATAATATTGGGTACCTAAACCTCATTTTTTCTAATTTTTATCCTTTTATATTTTTCTTAACATCCTAAATAGTACCTCAAGTGGGCTAGTAAAGATTGGTTAAAGAAGAAAGATTATGTTTTAGTTGTTTTTATCTAAATCCTATACATAAATTTGGTATCATATCAGGTTTAATACCTAAATGAGATTTAAATAAGGTTTAAATTCTTATATAAAAAGAGTTATTGATATTGTTTTGGTCAATTAGCTTGCAGAGTGATTTTTGGTTAGATAGTTTGAAAGGTGATAAGACATAATGCCACCTAGAAGGAATAGAGCCAATATTTAAATTATATTGTAGGAATTTTAGAAACTAATCATTGATATTTATTATATACTTTCATAATTAGAGGTTACTCAAATAAGGGGATTCATAACAGGAGATGAAATTGATAGAGAGGAAGAACTCCAAGATCTAGAAGAGGAAGGTGAAGAAGTTGAAAACCATGATGAAAAACATCTTCAAATAATAATAAAGTCAATAATGAAATATGGATATAAACCAAAAGTGTAACTTATTACATACTGAAGAAGCTTGGATGGATAAGAAATTAGTGACTAGATTGTAGAACTAGATAAATATTTTGACTATGAAAGTGTTCCAGAAGAGAATCAGGTGAAGTTTGCTCACACAAAGTTAAAAGGGCATGAATCCCTTTGGTTTGATTTCATCTAATAATAAATAATAAATAATGGTAAGAAAAAGATAAATTCTTGGATAGGATTGTCACCAAGTTGAGTGGAAAATTCTTGCCAAGTGACTATGAAACAAATCTCTTCAAAATATGGCAAACTTTGAAACAAAAAGAGATGAGTGTTAAGGAATATACAGAGGAATTTTATAAGTTGGTCATCATATTAGGCCATATAGAGGATGGTAAATAAAATTTTTATAGATATCTTATAGGATTGGGATATAATTTTTAATTTGAACTAAATCTATTTATCCCTAAGACTCTTTAATAATTTTATCAACTTGCATTGAAGGCTAAAGCCAATCTTAGTATAAGACAAACACATCAAAATAAAGGTATAGGTATAATTTATAGAGGAAGGGTTCAGGAAGGATGTATAAATACCTAAAAAATAAACCAAGGAGAATTTATCACATCACAAGAATAGTCATTTAATCATAAAGATGGATTTAAAGGTAGATGATCATATTTCAGATGTTGATATGCATTAAGAGGAAGAGGATCAATGGATTCTTAGGTAAGTGATTCAAGCATAAAAAAATTTTAGGACATAATTTTTGGGAGTGTCTAGAGATTCAACAAGAATGAAGTTATAGAATTTAAAATAGAAATTAGGTTGCTCAAGCAACATAAGAGGAGAGTGTTAGCTCTTTATCTCATGTGGAAGAACTAGAGGTAGGTAAATCATTGCTTTTTAGAAGGATGTTGATCAATACACCTAAAGAGAAGGAACCTTCACAAATAAAGACTCTTTTCAATACCTCTTGCAAGTTCCAAGTTAAATGTTGCAAATTATTTATTGATTTCAGTAGCACATATAACTTAGTTTCAATTGAGATGGTGGACAAACTAAAGTTGAAAAGGCTTCCTCATCTCACTTCCTAAATAATTTCATGGATATAAAAAAGACAAGTATTGGTTAATTAACAATGTTGGGTGGAATTTCAAATTAGGAGTTATAATGATAAAGTTCTTTGTGCCATCATGCCAATGGATGTGTACCATGTACTACTTGTAAGGCATTCCCAATATGAAAGGAAGACATCACATGATGGAATAATAAATGTATATATTATTGATAAATATGGTGTAATCCATACCTTTATGCCTATGAAATAAGAAAATTGTGAAGAAAGTATTGGTTCAAGTGTAATGGTGGTAAGTGAAAATGAGTTTGTGAATGCAATGAAATAATAAGATGTAGGACTTGTAGTGGTGCTCAAACTAGAATAGTTATAACAGCAACCAAAGTGAATGAATTTACACAAGAGGTGCATGATGTGCTCAATGACTATGCTAATATCATAGTAGATGAAATACCTAGTGAGCTACCACCTATAATAAAAAATAGTCATCTCATCGACTACATTCTAGGATCAAGCTTGCCTAATAAAGCTGCATATAAGATGACACAAGAAAATGCTGAAATTAAAAATCAAGTTCAAGAACTATTGGATAAAGGGATGGTTAAGGAAAGTCTTAGCCCATGTGTAGTGTTAATTGTGTTAGTGCCTAAGAACAAAAGAGATTTTAGGATATGCATAGATTTAATGGAAATAAACAAGATCACTATAAGGTATAGATTTCCTATCCCAATAATTGAATACATTATGGATTGTTTGAGTGGGTCAAACTATTTCTCCAATATTGACATCAATAGTGGATACTACCAAATTATAATTAGGCATGGAGATGAATGGAAAATAGATGTCAAGACTAATGAAGGGCTATTTGAGTGGTTTTTCATGCCATTTGGACTCACTAATACACCTATTATATTCATGAGGCTCATGAATGAAGTTCTTTAGACATTCATAGGTAAGTTTATTATATTTTATTTGGATGACATACTAATTTATAGTCATTGTAAAGAAGAAAATCTCCATCATTTATATTTGGTTATGATAAGGTTACAAGAGCAGAAGTTATTAATCAATGTTAAGAGATGTGTATTCATAAAGACATAATTTTTATAAATTGGTTTTGTGATATCTCAAGGAGTATAAAAAATGGATAAAGACAAAGTGAAATCCATAATGGAGTTGTCAACTCCTAAGAAATATGGAGAGATAAGATGTTTTCATGGCCTTGCAATATTTTTTAAAAAAAATCATTAGAAATTTTAGTGAAATTGTGCTCCAATCATAGACACTATTAGAGGAGAAAATAAAAATTGTATGTAGACTGACATGGTTGAAAGAAACTTTCAATTTTTGAAGATAAAATTCATTGATCAACCCATCCTAACACTTCTTGATTTCAACAAAGTCTTTCAGGTGGAGTATGATGCAAGTGGAGTAGTCATAGGGGTTGTATTAAATCAAGAGGATATATTTATAACATACTTTAGTGAAAACTAAATGATGCTAAAACTAAGTATACATATTATGATTTGGATTTCTGTGTAATGGTGTAGGATTTGAGGAAGTGGATGCATTTTATAATGCCTAAGGAGTTTGTAATACTCACATATAACCATGATCTACAACTAATCACTAGTCCACACAAGCTTAATTAGTGGAATATGGAATGGATAGAATATTTTTAGAATTTTACTTTTACTATCGAATATAATAAAGGCCAAATTAATAAGGTGGATATTTATTTGATTAGAAGGGAATTTTTAGTCAATGAAGTTTAGCTTAAGAGTGTAGGAATTGATTCTCTTAAGGATTTATATGAGAGTGATGAAGGCTTGTCAACATCCAACCATCATGAACAAATAACCATGGTTGGATTACATGATATAAGATGGATTATTGTTTAAATTTATATAGTTATGTGTGCCAAAGAGTTAAATAAGAGAGAACTTGATAAAAAATAAGCATTATGGTAGCATGGCAAGACATTTTGGACTTTACAAGACATTGGAACAACTTATTAGGTATAAATTTTGGCCTAAAATGCAAGATTAGGTAAGAAGGTATGCAGAAAGATGCAAAGTTTGTCAAATGGCTAAGATTAAAAGTGAAAATGCAAGTTGGTATTAGCCTTTACAAATCATAGATAGACCATGGGAGACTATTAGCATGGATTTTATCTTAGGGCTACCTATAACTCAAATATTCTATGACTCTTTCTTTGTATTAGTGGATAGGTATTCTAAAATGGCACACTTTATACCTTGAAAAACTACCAATGATGCTACACATACATAAAAATTGTTCCTCAAGGAGTTGTTAGACTACATAGTTTTCCACTTAGTATCATATCTGAATAAGATTGTAAAATTTTGAATTTTAGTTCAACACACCACCCTTAGACTGATAGGTAAACTGTGTTGGTTAGCAAGAGCTTAGGCAACTTGCTAAGGTGCCTAGTGCCTATCAAGATACAATCCTAGGTAATGGGACTTAGTACTACCATAGGTAGAGTATGCATATAATGACTCATCCAATAGAAGCATTGGTTTGATTCCATTTTAGTTAATGTATGGTATGCATCCAAGAGGAGTATTTGAACTAAGATAATTGAGTAAAATGGAGAAAAGGAGTGCTAAAGGGGAGGATTTTTTTATAGTTATGAAAGAGGTACATGAATAGGTGAAAAGATAACTAAAAATTAGTGTGAAGTATGAGAGATAAGAAGACTTGAAGAGAAGAGATATTATCTTTGAAATTGGTGACATGGTATACATGTTTCCAAAAGGTGAGTATAACAAACTCAAGATGAATAATATATGTCTTTCAAAGATCTCAAGAAGCTTTATAACAATGCCTATGGGATAGAGTTGCCTAGTAGAGTGGGAATCTTTCCTATCTTCAATGTTTTATACCTATATCCATTCAAGGAAGGTGATGAAAATTATAAAACAACATCATGATTAGGTATAATATTCCAAGAGTGGGCAAGTCAATTGCCATCAACCAAGAAGGAGGAACTAGAGATGATCTTGGACAAGGAGATTGTCAAAAATATAAAAAATAGGTAGTATTTATAGTATCTAGTCAAGTGGAAACATCATCCTCATGAAGATTCCAATTGGATGATATAATAAGTGATAAATCACCATGTAAATATTATTTAAAACCTCATGAACAATAGTTTATGAAACTACTTTCTGCCCCTTGGGAGTATGATGTAGGAACATCACTACAATTTTTGAAATTTTGGTTTGTTGTTATTGTTTATGGATTGCTTAGTATGTTTTAGGGGTAATAGAAGTAATATAATACACTTGATAATCATTTAAAATTTCTTAAGCTAGGTTTTGTTAACTAGATTTTGAATTTGGCACTTTCTTGTCAAAATTCAAATTCAATTTTTGGAATGAGTATCTTTGGTTTAAGATAATTTTCATTAATTTTTAGTGATTTTCAGGGATGGTTATATTTTTTTAAAGTTTATATAGTGTCTTAAAGTTATTATTAATATTTATATTTACAAGGATTTCTTAAATTATCATTTTGGTCATTGATCTAGTATAAACAATGCATTTTTAATCCACTCAAGATCTACGTTGGGAGGTTCTTGAACAGTTAGAGTTTTTATAGGAGCATATAATGCCTTTTAAAGTATTTAATTCATACATAATAAAGGTATTAAATAGTTTTTAAGTCTCCAATAATTAGGAATGAAGATAACAGAGGCTTAAGAACAAGACTGTCACAAGAATTCTATGTAAGTATATGTAAGGTTTTGATTGTCAATAAGACTTTATTGTTAATGAAATATTTTAGTCTTGGAAAAAACTGGTTTTTAAATTTAACTTATATAAATTAATTATATATTTAAAAAATTCGTGTGGATACGTTCATAGAGATTGATATCTAATAATTAAAATATGGTTCATTTAGTTTACACACATAGTCAAGTGAATTATTTTCATTTTCAATAGGGTATTGAAGATATTTGTCTTGTTTATGTGTTTCCTGGTGTAATATAAGTTTTTTACAGGTTACACCCATTAAATAAAACCTATTTTTATGTTTTAAACTTTATTAAAAACTTAAACATAGTCAATTTATAGAATTCTGCTGACACAGACTTGTACCCTATCTTTTGAGTGCTTTGTACAAGTGAAGCTGAGGTTTATTGAATATTTTATCAAACAAATATATATATATATATATATATATATATATATATATATATATATATATATATATATATATATATATATATATATATATATATATATATATATAAATTCTTAAGTGTCTCTAATCTGTGTAAATACCTTTTACAACTTTAATCAACAATCAAAACCTCTTTTTTCCTTAAAACCAAATTTTTCTCTTACTTGGCTTGTGACAAAGACCTAATGAAGAGGTAAGACCATTTCATGGTTTGCATATAAAGAGAGTAAAAAATATTCTAAAATTTGGTATGTATTATTATTTTTTTCATTATAAATGTTAATATAACACTATATTTTCATTTTGACATGTGTGGATCTATTTATAGACAAAACACAGTTGTAGACCTAAGAGACCTAATTATCAAAGAAAGGGCTTGAGATTTTGTAATTACATAGTGTGTTGGATTTTAAAAATTAGTATGGTGTTTTAAATCATTAATTAGTATCTAAATATTCGTTTTCTTACTTAAATTCTTATGTGGTCAGAAATAACTAAATAAAACTACTTTTAGAGGGCTACAAGAAGGGGCCAAAAAGAGCAAGATCTTGAAAACATAGAACCTTTTATTTTGATTTGGAATATAAAATTTGGTGAGTTGTTATGGGACTGTATTGGGTATATTAATATCAAATTTTTTTCATATATAACCTTATACATTTGTCTTAACATCCAAAATAGTACCTTAAGAGGGCTAGTAGAGATTGGATAAAGAAGAAAGATTGTGTTTTAGTTATTTTTATCTAACTCCAATGCACCAATGCCCCACTAAGAGTGTTATGGATGTGATAACTCAATAATCATGGAGTATTTTTAAGTTTAATTTTGAACATATTATAATTTTTGTATGTGTCACATATGGACATGTGCGCAAGTAAAAAAGATCAAAGTGGGATGACAAAGGAGAGAAATGTATTTTCATTCGGTATAGTGACCGATAAAAATATTACCAACTATAAAATACAAAAAAAAATTATCTTATAATTATCCAAGATGTTTAATTTATATAGGATGTATCTTGGGAAGATAGGCAAGAATAGAAACATGAATAACCAAGGGTTATTTCACCAATATTTGAAACTAAACCAAATTGTATAACCACTTTTACACCTTGTTGGAGCCCTATTTAAAAAAATAATAATTCATATAGTGGAATATAAAAATAAATAGGTCAAAGATCATCTCATGATATAACATCAACATCCTCTAACTCAAGTTATGACTTAGATATAACAAAGAGTTTACATAACATATATCAGTAGGCAAGGTATGAAGAAAAGGAGGATGAAACTATGCTTTTTTATCTATTTTTAGTGGATGATCCTATCTATTTTAAGGATGTAATTAAGGATATAAAGTTATGTTAATTAATTGATTAATAAATACATATAATAAATAATAATTATACGTGGTATCTATTAGACCTTAAATTAGGAAAATAGGTCATATGTGTCAAGTGAGTTTACAAAACCAAAACCACTCCAGAAGGTAAGATAGAGAGATATAAAACAAGTCTAGTTGTCAAAGGATACAAGAAATGACTTGAATGTGATTAGAATTAGATATTTACCCCCATATAAAGGCTAGAAATGGTGAGAATAATCATTGAAATAACTACTCAACATGAATGGATGATACATCAAATGGATGGCAGGTCAGCGTTCTTGAATATAGTGTTAGATGAATAGGTTTGTGTGGGAAAACCACCTAGTTATTATATTATATGGAATTAAAATAAGGTATATAGGTTAAAAAAAAGTAATGTATGGGCTTGAGCAAGTACCTAGGGCATGGTAAAACTAAATAGACTCTTATTTGATGAGTAATGGCTTAAAAAAAATGGTATTGATCCACTCTCTACATAAAGGCATGTAATGAAGGTATTTTGATTATTTATTTATTTGGATGATCTAATCTTCACCATAAATGTAAATTAGTGCATAAGATAGTTCAAATTATCCATGAAGAGAGATATTAAGATGATTAATTTATTTTTATTGAATTATTTTACTAGCATACAAGTTTAGAAAATAACTGAAGGTATATTTATCTCCCAAGACAAGCATGCAAAAGAGATTTAGGAAATATTTAGGATGATGGAAAATAAACTAGTATTATCACTAATTGAAACAAGATTAAAATTGTATAAATACTATTCAGTAACAATGTAGATCCTAAATCATACAAGAGATTAGTGGGAAGTTTAATGTATTTGACTGTAACTAGACCGAATATCATGTATGCAATTAGCGTAATCTCTAGATTTATGGAGTTAATGAAATTGACACATTGGCATGCATGAAATATGATTTTGAGGTATGTTAATGATACAAGAGGATAGGTATTTTTATATGTAGTATAAGATGACTTTCAATTAGTTAGTTAGATAGATAACTATTGGTTTGTTACTCTTGATGACCAACAAGTCGTATAACCACTTTTGCACCAAGTTGGAGCCCTAATTGAAAAAGAAATAATTCATAGTGTGGAATATTAAAATAAATAGGTCAAAGATAATCTCATGATATAACATCAACATCCTCTAACTCAAGTCAAGACTTAGATATAACAAAGAGTTTACATAACATATATCAGTAGGCAAGGTATGAAGAAAAGGAGGATGAAACTATGTTTTTTTTATCTATTTTTAGTGGATGATCCTATCTATTTTGAGGATTTAATTAAGGATATAAAGTTATGTTAATCAATTGATTAATAAATACATATAATAGATAATAATTATACATGGTATCTATTATACCTTACATTAGGAAAATAGGTCATATGTATAAAGTGAGTTTACAAAACCAAAACCACTCTAGAAGGTAAGATAGAGAGATATAAAACAAGGTTAGTTGTCAAAGCATACAAGAAATTACTTGAATGTGATTAGAATGAGATATTTACCCCCCTATAAAGGCTATAAATGGTGAGAATAATCATTGGAATAGCTACTCAACATGAATGGATGATACATCAAATGGATGGCAGGTCAGCCTTCTTGAATATAGTGTTAGATGAATAGGTTTATGTGGGAAACCAACCTAGTTATTATATTATATGGCATGAAAATAAGGTATATAGGTTTAAAAATGTAATGTATGGGCTCAAGAAAGTACCTAGGGCATGTTAAAACTAAATAGACTCTTATTTGATGAGTAATGGATTGAAAAAAATGGTACTGATCCACCCTCTACATAAAGGCATGTAATGAAGGTATTTTGATTGTTTATTTATTTGGATGATCTAATATTCACCATAAATGTAAATTAGTGCATAAGAGAGTTCAAATTATCCATGAAGAGAGATATTAAGCTGATTAATTTAGTTTTATTAGATTATTTTATTTTCATACAAGTTTAGAAAATAACTGAAGGTATATTTATCTCCCAAGATAAGCATGCAAAAGAGATTTAGGAAATATTTAGGATGATGGACAATAAACTAGTATTATCACTAATTGAAACAAGATTGAAATTGTATAAATACTATTTTAGTAACAATGTAGATCCTAAATGATACAAGATTTTAGTGGGAAGTTTAATGTATTTGACTGTAACTAGACTGAATATCATGCATGCAATTAGCCTAATCTCTAGATTTATGGAGTTAATGAAATTGACACATTGGCATACATGAAATATGATTTTGAGGTATGTTAATGATATAAGAGGATAGGGATTTTTATATGTAGTAGAAGATGACTTTCAGTTAGTTAGATAGATATATATTGGTTTGTTACTCTTGATGATAGAAATAACACATCTAATATGTTTTATATATTGGGTTAGGATCTATTTTATGGGACTTAAAGAAACAACCCATACTTTCACTTTTCATGGCTGAGGTAGAATATATAGTAGTAAATTTAGTAACATATTAGGCCTTATGGATCAAAAAAATCCTATTATATTTTCATGAGGGTTATTAATAATATTAAACTATATTTTGTGAAAATATATCCTCCATTTTATTCGTAAAAAAAATTATTTTTCATGGTAGAATAAAACACATTGGAATCAGGTATCATGGTTGAAGAATGAGAGATAAAGCTTAAATTTTACAAGTCTCAGTAGCAAATCACTAACATATTTACTAAGCTTTCATCAAAAGATATTTTTTTACATTTAAGAGAGATATTATTAGTTGCATATGTACCATTAATATATCTAATAGATCATGTGATGGCTATGCATATTCTTAGCCTAGCTTCAGAGATCCATAGGCTAGCTCCAAAGGTCCACATGATAGCTCTATAAATGTGTAGGCTAGCCTCATAGATCACCATGTTGGTTCTAAAGATGCATGGGTTGGATATATATATATATATATATATATATATATATATATATATATATATATATATATATATATATATATATATATATATATATATAACTAGTTTGGATCCATAGATCACCATTTTGGCTCTAGAGATTCCCAGTTTGGATCTGAAGATGGATAGTCTAGCTCTGAATATGATCAAAACAATTTTACAAATGAACAAAAAAAATGCCAGGAGGATGTAAACAATGAAAAATAAGCCTACGATATGGTTTTTTAGTTGAGAATCATTTTATAGAGCATGAAAATAAGGTCAAGATTAATGAGGATTGCTAAAATATCTAATCATGACCTCCTTCACTTACCACTATTAGCATTATTTGGATTTCAAAATATTCCTCCACTATTTGAACTTACCAAACAAAATTTAATATGTCAATTTTAATTATGAATTTTCAGAACCATTTGGAGTGAAATAAAAATTATGGGTTAGGTGGAGAACTAGTTAGAAATGAGGAGACAACAAAACTATAATGTAAGAAAGTGGAAGGCACACAATAATAACATGTAGAATACATGTTAGAGAAGACAAATAGAAATAATAGAGTGTAGACAAGTAGTAGTAGGCATAATACGATTAGACCAACAAGAAGAATATTTTTTTGATATTAGTCAAAGAATAGTATGTTTAACATAATACGAGGAGAAGAACAAAGTTTATAGAGCAATAGACTACATGAGTTAGAACATAATATAATCAAGTTAAATACAATAATTTTTGTAATTTTTAATACAATAGTAGTTGTTAATAAATGGTTGTTTTAATTAGTTTATGTAAAATAATTATAAATCAATATAATAATATATTTATTTGAGTGTTTGAAAAACATTACCTCCATTGTTCTTACTTTCAATAAACTAGTCATTTGACATATATTTTGATTTATTCTCATAGGTACTAAAATAATAAGTAGATTTGTTTTTAGGTTGTTTTATTTATCATTATATAAATTATATATTAGGTTTCCCACCTTGTGTTTCATTTCTAATAACTTATATTACTAATATTGGTCAAAAGGTTGTTCAACTTATGAAACAATTAGTGGGCATATTAAAGACCAAGAGTCTTGTCATATTACCCATTTATTGAGGTATAATTCATCCTAGCCTATTGAATTATAGATCCACATGTAAAAGGTGATAATGATTTCATGGAGATTTGGTAATGGTGTCACTAAGATTATTTGTCAGTAGATGCAAGCAATCAAAGTTTAGGATCCTAGCTCCAATGCCTAAATGTATTTCACCATTTAATTTGTTTTAGCTAAATGATAAGTTCTAAAACTTAGTATAATTAAATATAAAAGCTAATAAGGGTCCTATGAGATAAATATTGTCAAGATTAATGTACACAAGAAAGATATCATGCCCATTTCTCAAGTAATTCTTATGAGAATATTGTTTTGTGCAAGGTCAATATATTGTAGCATAAAATAGTTACCCAATTCTTAAAAAATGTTTTCACTATGTTTTTTACCATATGAATACATAATTTTAGGTTACATATATTTTGGAGAACGTGTCTCATCATATTATTTTGGGAAAGTTGAAACTCTTTCAATATATGAATGTGTCTAAGTATAATAATAATGTGGTCACTAAATATATTCAAGGAAAGGTCTAATCATTCAAAAGAAGGAATATTTAAAATATTAGGAGTCATGAATCCTCCCAATATCAAATTACTAAGATCAATCTAATAAACACAATGTTTGTGCAAAATTCTCATCTAGTTGCAGACTTGGCGGGATGTGTAATTCCAATCATGAAATGTTTAAAAAAGATCCTTTGTTATTAAAACTTTGAGTTCCATGAAAAATTAAAATATATTTTAATTTTCATCTACTTGTACTAGGATAGAATATTGTAAGAATATAAATAAGGTGAAGTGACCCATGTTTATTTTTAAACTAAATTGTATTATAGGATCATAAATAAAAATAGATATTAAAATAAACCAACTACATTTTTGTCTATACAACCACATGGGATAAGGATATTATTTGTTTTATTAATAAATATAATATGTTATATTAATGTTTCCATTAAAATATGATATTAAAATTTGGCTGTACTCATCAGAGGTCCTTTTAGCCTAGGAGAATTAAATGAGTGCCTACCAGCTACAAAGTTGATATCAATAATTAACTCATATATTATGTGCAATTTAATATTAAGGGATGCATCATACTCATTTCCATCACAAATCACTCATGAGTCAAATATATTAAATATTTATGTGTGGTATTGGCGGATTGACTATATATATATATATATATATATATATATATATATATAAAGGTGGACTTTTTTATTATAACACATTTCTTTTCTATTTTAAAAAAAAAAGGTACACTTCTTCGTTGTCAAATACATTATAATAGTTGATTTTTTAATGGCCAAATTTTTTAATCATACATGTTTGATGGGTTTCAATCAGTTTCATGGACTAAGATGTGATTAATTTTGATCATTTTTCCCTTTCATAATTCCATCAAAGTTTGATCATATTTTTCACTTATTTGCATTCCCAAACTTATGAATTTTTACATTTTAACACCAATTATTTACTACCATGAAATAATATTTCCAAAAATTGAATTAAAACATATAATAAGCAATGAAAAACATAAGGAACAATGTTACCTTGAAGTGAAAATAAACCACAAAGTTGAGATGAGAGATTTGGCAAGTGGAGAAACTATCAAATGGGGAAAAATCCCACAATCTATTATAAGTCTTACAACAATGAATCTATAAGTACATAGCAATATGAAGTAGAGAAAGAGAGATAATAGCCTTGATCCAAAAAAGCATTACAAGTAAGAGTAGGATCAGGATAAATAGTGTACATTATGAATAATAAGAGAGAAAAGCTCAATAAATGGAGCTATAATGAATAAGTAGTTACATATTTAAGATTAAACATGTGTGCCAAATGTCATAATTCTTTTACAAGTGAGGAGGATGTTTGTGACATGTATATGGATGGGTTACTTGTGTAAGTGACTCCTGAATCCAAAAAATGGACAAGAGAAGTGAGTGACATCTCAAAAGGCTAGAATATAGTGTATTTATAAATATAATAAAACCACACATAACTAAGAATTAGGATAAACCTATAAAACTACAATAAACTAAAATTAAGATTAATTATCCAACACTCCCCCTTAAACCTAATTTAGAGTTTAAAATGTGAAGAAAACCTTTTCCAAACAAGGAATGGAGTTTAAATTACACAATACTCCCCTTTAATAGAAACTTCTTTCTAGAGTAATTGTAATACTTTTAGAGAAGAAAGAAAATAATAAGAGAATGTACCACAAAAATTCATAAGGATGAATGCATGATCGTCAAGAATCTCCATGAAGCCTCTTCAGCTAAATTGGTCGATCTATAGTGGAAAAAAGATAAAAAAGGAGAAATGATCCACAAAACCCTCTAAAATAGAAAAACTAATTCCAAAATTTCAAGTTAAGTAATAAATATGCTAAGAAAAAATATGATATACATACATAATGTATTAAAAATAGATACACAATAAGGAAAATGGAACAAAGATAACTTCCATCACAAAGTGTAAAATCCTTGATGAAAATTAAGGTAGCTAAAATAATCAAAGCATATTTCTTTTACAACAAAAAATAAGGAATGTAATAAAAAGATATATATTATCAAAATGAAGACAAAGAAGATGTGTTAATTTCAAAATATATTCTAAATTAAGTAATCATATAATTATCATATGAATACACATTAAAGTTTCTAAAAGAAACATTGTATTTAGGAATAAAAAAAAATTACCTTAGAATTAGATGTCTTTTTATTTTTTTAACAATGCAAAGTGTCATGAGTTGATTTACAACAAGATTCACATGGATAAAATTTTAAACATTTAGAGATATAATGTTCATGTTTTATACATTGCACACAAAGTTTAACATTTTTAGCCAAAGCATGAGCATTACAAGAATTATAATAAAATAAAGTTATATTATAAGTCTTGCACTCAAGAGGACGATATGATTATAAATTTTCACTAGAAGAATTTGAATTATTATAACAAGACCTTTATAATTTGTATTTGATTTAAGAAAAATAGATTCAATATTACCATTTTCACACTTACTAATCCCACCACTAGAATATCCCATAGAGTTCATTTTTTTAAAATCAGGATTGGTATAAAAAGTGTTTAAAGAATTTTTAGTTGTTTGAAAAGCACAATACGTTTCACCATTATGAGATTTAGTGTCATGTGCAAAATATGAATTTTTTTAATTTAAAGTGTAAATATAAGATTGCATAATTTATACTTACTCAATAAAATATTCTTTTAAATCATTCAAAGTGTCATTTGACATGTAATTCTTTCTTAAAAGCAATTATTTCATCATTTTAAAAATAAATAGTTTGCATAGTTTTCTCTAAAACTAAAAATGACCAATCTAACTTCCATGAGAGCAAAAAATACAAATTTATCTATCATTCAAAAAATATCAATTAATATAAACATTGATTGATCTAAATATCATTTAAAAAATATTCATCTCAATAAAATTTCCAAAAATAAAACATACTCATGATTTTTTAAAAAAAATGTAAAAAACAAGCTTATGAGCGAAATTGCTTTACTTAAAAATAGTTAGAATTAAATAAAATTTGAAATTAATTTGATTAATTACATTTTAAATGTAAGTCCACACCAAAACTCCAAACTTTGATTTCAATTTAAGCTATGGATTTATAAAAAATGAAACTTGGTTTGAATAATACTTAAAACTAGATGTAAAGACTTTAATTGGTTATTTTAATTTTTAACAATATAGATATCATAAAAAACACTTCGAATTTGTTTTGATTGAATGAAAATAATTTTATTTTATTTTTTTATTTTTAAAATACTGCAAAATAAACTGAAGAAAATGCCAAAAAATAAAATTTAACAAAAATATTTCCTTAACAACATTTTTTTGAAAAGAAACATGACCATGTATGTTTTTGATAATTTCTAAAAAATGATCTGATTTTTTATAAAATTTTAAAAATACATTCTTATAAAATAGATTAACAAAACCTAAAAAATTTATAGAAACTAAAACTTCTAATATAAATATATGGCCTCCTTTTTAGATGGAATTTTAATGTGACAGGTTTTAAAAAATGAAAGAAATGACATATTTTATTTGTGCAACTATATTAAAAAACTAAAAAAAATTCCTTTTAAGAGAAACATAAAATTCACATTAGAATGTAAAGATTAGAAAAAATGATAAAAGGTAAGATAAAAATGGAGAAAGAGGCCAAAAATTGGGTGCATGGGTGCAAACCCTTCCAAAAAAAGTCAAAAATTTCTTCCAAAAAAATGAAACAACTTAAGTTTCAACATCAATAGAGAAACATGCTCTAATACCATGAAATGATATTTATAAATATTGAAATAAAAAAAAATGTTGAATAATTAAGGAAAAGGCATAAGGAATAAAGTTATCATAAAGTCTAGGTGAGAGATTTGACAAGTGGGAACATTGTCAAAAGGAGTAAAAACCCATAGTATTATTAGAAGCCATGTAAAAATGAATCTCCAAGCACATAGTAAGTAAAAATTAAGAGAGCGATAAATAATGACCTTATTTAAAACAACATCACAAGGATGAAAACATAATATTAATATTGAGATTGTACAACATGAAGAATGAGAGAGAATAGATCAATAAATAGAGTTAGGATAGAAAATGAGTGTCATGACCCTAGATACTTGACACTTAGTACTCTTTGATAGTGCTATTTTATGACTCAACTAATGACCCTTTCATGGTTTTTTGATAGTTTTTACTACTTGGATTCAGTAGATTATATGTTGTGATATACTTGTTGAGATTTATGATGCAATTCAGCTAGATGATATGTGGTTTAGTTATCTATTGAGACATTGTTGTTTCATTAAGATTTGATGATGTTTTAAAAAAAATTAGTGACATTTGATTATAAAATGCTTTTATGAATTTTCTTAAGTCAATTCAGTGTAGGATGAATTGTTATTGATTTAGTTATAATACTTAGTGAATTTATTATTATTATCTTTCCTCGATATTGATGATGGTTTAGTTTATGACATAGGGATAGGAATAATAAGCTAGGTTGTTGACAGATCTCAATCACAAAATAGGGTGGTGAATTAGAAACAATTTTCATAATTTTTTTTTTAAATATGACTTTTTATTTATTATTGTGTTCTTTTAAAAGTTGCATTTGATTGCTTGTCAGCATGATTTTTGTGTGGTGTTATTTGTGAGTCAATTGAATTACTCGTGAATGTTCAAGTTATGTTATTTTATGACTTCATGTTAAGTGTTACTATTATAATTTTTGCTTAGCTTGAATTCTCTTAAGAGTCTTAAAGGTCAAGGATTATTTGATCTCCCTTGTTTATTCAACCTCTTATTTGACTTTGTCTAAGTATTTAAATACATGAATTATGTTTTTAAGTTATAACGATTTATTGGTTAGAGGAAAAAGGGGGGGGGGGGTCACAAGCCACATGGGTCTTGCATTAGTTAGATTTGTTTTGGTTGTGGCATATACTTTGGTGAATGAAATTAACATGGTTTTGGAGGTCTTATGGGTTGAGATATATATGTTGGCTATACCACTCTTTTGGTTATTCGATGCCATTTTGGAATTCTATTTTTGAGGGGAAAACTCTGCCAAATTTTTTAATGGATGCCATATAGAGTTTTATGGAAGTAGTGGCCATTATGGCCTATATTTTTTCATGGTGGCTAATACTATAGTCATGGCTCTATTTACCGGCCATAATGAGAGATTTTTTGGAGGTTTTTGGAGGAGTTTTTACCTTATTAAAGTGATATGGTAAAAGAGACTTATCTTGGGATTTTGGAAAGGATAAAAACAAAAAAAATGTGATTCAAACTTCTTACATTTTAGCTTAAAGATTTAAAGTAAGTTCCTTATTTTTTATTATTATTATTTTCTTTAAACTTTGTAAATGCTCAGCCTTGGGTACAATTTTGGCTTTATTCTAAAACTAGTTTGAATATCCTTATCTTAGCCATGTAAAGTACAAATGGGACTTGTTATATTATTTATTATTATGAAAACCTAATTGACATGGATTAGGGGTTTTAACCTATTGATTTATGTCAATTTTATGGATGGGTTTGTTATGATTATGTGGCCATTGAAAAAAAAAAAACGATTGTTGATTTGTTTTTAGTATCAAGTTTCTAAATTGACTATGGTACGGTTATTGTTATGCCATAGAATAATATTTTGAGGATTTGATTTCCATTTAAATTCAAACTTATTTTTGGGTATATTCTTAGACTAGGATTTGATCATTATTATATTTTTTATTAGGTATAATAATTACTTGAGCCTATCAATTCAAGGCCACAAATTTTTAATCTATTTTAGAATCATTTTATTGAGAAAATTGTAAAATGAGTGGTGACGTGGGTTGAGTTAAAACCTTGTTTATTTTATCAATTGTGTAAAGGTTTCATGTTGGGGTCAAATACTTGACTGTTGACCATTTTAGTTCTATTTTATTTACAAAAACTTTATGGTTATCTCTTGGATTATGATTTTTTTTTATCTGTATGATATCTAGAGGATGGTGGAAAGGTATTTAAATTCATTCATTTGTTACATGGTTAATTGAACTCAAATTATGTATTATTCTTCTTTTATAATATTGATATTCAAGGCTTTTATGACTATTGTTTATTTATATTATTTTATTATTCATTAGTATAATGTTGTTGTTGTTTGCTCTTTTTTGTTTATCATCATTTTTTGATACTAAAGAACTACATTCTTATTCTATATTGCCAAGTTTAGTGTACTGGTAGATAATTCAAAGGATATATATATATATATATATATATATATATATATATATATATATATATATAGAGAGAGAGAGAGAGAGAGAGAGAGTTGAATTTCATGATTGTATTCACTTGAATATAACTATAAGGTTCACTATGCAAAGCTCAAATAAATAGTTATATCCTTTGGATTAGGTGAAAATATATTAATCTTCATTAAACTAAAATGTGTGTAACTTTCTTCTCTTTGTTTTAACTAAATCTTGTTGTCAAGTTAAGCTTATAATTGTTATAGTTATTATCTATTTATTCACCTATCTTGATTCCCTGATCCACATCCAAATTATGGATGGGGTGGTCTAGGGACACTAGTTAAGGTCTCATAGGGAAGTGAGGTGGGTGATGTACTGGTTCTTTTCATCCTTTGTACGTGGTTCAAGCTAGTTGGATTGATCTAGTGGTTTTGTGAACTTATGAATACTTCATTATGATTGTTTTGTAACAATGACATTCTTTATATGTTAAGTTGTCTAAAATCATATGATAGGATTTGCAAACCATTGTTTGTGGAAAATGAAATACAAATGCTCATACTATTGTAATAATTCTTTTTCCTTGTATTGAATAGGTTTTGGTAAGAAGGAGATATGATATTTTGATTTAGTTGCATGTGATAATATACTCTTTATGATTATGTTTCCTTGTTGTAGATTATACATTTGTATATTATGAAAATGAGGAATAACTTGAGTTGAATAATTGTAGGATACATTGTGTATTTAGTTGTCTTACTTTGACATCATTTAAAGTAAAAGTTGTATTTAATTTTTAAAAGAAATTAAGTTGAATCTGGTAGCAAGTGAATAAACCAATTCATTCATATTTTTTATTATTGGTGTTAATAACATTGAAATTTTTTGAATAAGTTGGGTATTGTGATTGTGTTTCCAAAGAATGAAATAAATTATTTGTTATTTCTATTATTGAACCATCTTTATGATTGTTGGAAATAATACATCTTTTATAAATAACTAAGATGAACATGTAAACTTGATTATTACAATGTGAGAGATATAAATTGATAAATGAATTGAATAAGGATTAAATATGTGGCTAAGTTATCAATAATATAATCAGTAACTATAAACTAGTAAAATGTTTAGTATAGTAAATTTCATAAGCTATTCTCATGTATAACTTAAGCATGTTTTCTGAAACATTGAAAAATAAATTGAATTTATTTTCATAATCATATGCTTCAATAACATTATAAGTACACTAACCAAGTGACAATTAAGAATGGCCATAGAGACATTTACTCTATGTAGATTATTACAAATGGATAAGTTGTATGTATATGAACTAATTTTTATCATGTAAGTGATGAGATGGCCACTTATGTGGTATTGTCAATCATGATAGAGATTAAATAATATTTGTTAATCTTAAAAATGTGTATGTGAACATATGTTAATTCAAATACATGTCATCCTAAGGTCATTATATTATAGTGCAATGGTCCTAATTTTAGGTTATGCTAAGAAACCTAAGTGGAAAGCATTATGGTGACAACTTTAACCAAATCCTTTCCTGATAAAATGTTAAGAGGTTTCTAGAGATTTTCATTGTATTGGTTTTGTAAATAGTCCTATAACTCTTTGTTTATAATTTTAGATTATTTGTTAAATATTCACAATGAGAATATTAGTATGATTATTTATTTCACTAAAATTTTGATTTATTTTTTTTAAATAAGAAAGTTGTTAAACTTAAAATAAGGGTAAGGTTAGTATAACCTAATGTGTTGTGCATGCATGAATCCAAATGATTATGAATACTCCTCTTTGTCTGGGGAGGATGACTTGAAGATTAGAAAACCCTAGAAGAGAATGGTTGATTAGTGAGATAGTAGGTGGACTACCTAGTGTGAGCTAGATCCAAGAAGCACAAGCTTCCTTGGACATTGTCAATACACACTTTTAAAACACTTAAGTTTTGATGAACTAAAAATAGGTGCTTGAATGAAATAATAGAAGGTACTAAAATCAAATACAAGAAATACTTGGAAAGAAATAATTGATCTTGATTAAAAATATCAATAAATTATTGAATAGTAATGCTAAATTACTAAAACTTGATTCAAAAAATAAGTTAAAGCTCTATGACAAAGTAGAAACTAACAAACTAGGATTTGGGTATAGGTAGGTGGATCAAATTAGCTTGATATTGTAAAATGACACACAGTAGCCATTGATTGTCTAGGTATGACACAAGCAATGAAATAAATAAAGCTAATTATTGAATCTTGATAGAAAATTATAGATACTTAGCTTTTAGGTGTTTTGAGTCTGAGGAATGTTGAAGGTTGGCTGAAAGATTGTTGTGGATCCTAGAGTAATTTTAATAGATTAATGGTACCTTGGCTCAAGATAGTGAGTTCTAGAAGCAAGCGAAGCCTCTAACCTAGTTTTTGATTCATTGGGAAGATTTTGGATTCACCTAAGAGTCAAAATTTCTTTCCCTTGAATGATGATTTCAAACTTCTCTTCATCTCTTAATATAAAGGAAAGGGAGGTTAAAATGAAGAGTTTAACAAATGGTTTATCAAATAGTCTAATCATGCATTGTTCATGCAAATAGTAGACAAAAATTAGATAGGTGGTAATTAGAGAGTGAGTTGGAGTTGAATTGTAGTTGATTCCTTTGATCATGCAAGAGTTTGAATAACCAGTGATAGTCTGGGTCGACCATCAGCTATTAAGTGTTCACCACCGATGGTCAATGGGACATAGCCAAAGTTGCCTAATCCACCAATGACTGGTGGTCAATTCCATAGATAATGGTCTGAGGCTAATAATGGGAGAATTTATAAATAATCTAACCCAAAGCAGACCAAGGGGTGGTTTAAAAGTTAATGCGACATCTATATCCATAGTGTATATTTTTATAGTGTATACATTTTACCCCTTTTTGTTATGAAATTTGTATCAACAAGCTTTAAAATAAAAAATAGAAGGTTGGTTGGATGTCCTAAGTATGGGAGGAGGTGTTTCCCCCAAACTAGGAATTGATGAGGTGAAATAGAATCAGTGGTGGGTTTGGCATGTGGATAGGTTGGTGTTGAAGGTTGGTTGGGTGGGAATTTGAGTTTAAATATGCACATAAAATGGAAACTAAGTAAAATCTAATAAATCATGCATAAACTAGGCTACAATAGTTGAGGTAGTTGGTAAAATAAGGTTGGTACTAGAAGGACAAGTGACAGGGTAACCAAGCCACAACATTAGGCATAGTTGATATGGTTTACTCCTATAAACTCAAGTCTCTTAGGTAATGTTGATGTAATTTTAGGTATCTAAAATATAGATGTGATCTTGAGAAAATAAAAATAGTTGTAGATGTCAAGATTGCAAAGGGTCATGCTCCAAGGAACCTAAATGGTTGGTGCACAAAATTAGTGCAAGTTCATCAAATATGGTAAGGTAATCGATGTGGTCAAAATGACCAAGGAAAGGTTACCACAAAATGTATGAAAGGTGGGTCAAAATGACCAAGGTTGAGGTTAATGGGCTAGTTGGTTGATAAAGAATAAGGTTAAGGTTACTTTGTTTGGTAAAAGGTGAACCCATTTCCTAGTGAAAGGGTGTAAAAAGGAGGGTTAAAAGACCAACAGGGAGCTTAGGATGAAATGGCATTGTTGTATGAGGGGTTGAGAAGGTAAAAGATAGGGCAGGCTAGGAAAGACCATAAGTGGGTCAATCATCAATGGTCAGGGTTGACTGTTGGTGGTCACCTAGTAACCATCAATGGTAAAATGTAAGCCCTAAAAGGGTGATCATAAAAAGTCAAATGAGGTATTATTTGATCATTTGAAAATATTTACCCATGCTATTTCTACCTTTTTAGTTGAGAAAATGATGGTGATTTAGATTCTCATGCTATTTGAGTGAGTGAGGGTTGACTGAGGTTAGACTGTGAGGTGGAGGTTGATCGAGGTGGGCCAAATCAAGTCAAAGTGATAGTGAAGATGTAGTGAGGTAAAGGTAAAATACAGGGTCAAGTAGTGATGGTGGTACCAAGGCCTCTACCATGATGGAAGATGCATAATGAGGTAGGGAATGTAATTAAATTTGTAGTTTTTGTTGTTTTTTGTTGTTGTTATGGGTGGGTAGGATTAGAAATGAGGGTTTTGAGTTTTTGGCAAGAAATTAGTAGGGGGGTTAGAAATAGGTTGAGGGATAGATGGTAGAGGAGGGGTAATAATATTTAGGTAAGATTTTTAGCTATTTATTTATTGTTATTAGGGATGGTGGGTTAGGGCATGGGTTTGGTCACTAGCGATCACCACACAATGACCATTGGTGGTCATTATCAACCATTATTAGTTCATAGGTGACTATCAAATGGTCGATGTGTGGACCATCAGTGGTCCATCACTAAACCATCAATGGTTGAGGGTTGATCAGTGATGGTTTCACAAAGAACCATCAATGGTCAACACTCAAATATCGGTAGTCTATATAAGGTTAGGTAATGGGGTCGAGAAGAGTAGAGGAATGGGTGAAGGGATGGTTTAAGCATAGGTAAAGGTATGGTTTAGGTAGAAGTAAATAAGTGTGGAATAGATGAGGTGAATAGTTTAATGTAGGAGGTAGGGTTAATAGGTAGAAGGCAAGGGAAGTTAATGGGTGAAGGTAGGAGTAGGTAAGGGTTTGGTAAGGCCTTAAAATGGTGTAAGGTAAAAGTGAGTAGGGGTAAGGTTAATAGGTAAAATACATAGGTCATGGTTAAAAGGGTAAGTAAAACTAAGGGAAATGATTAACCTTACAAGTGAGGGAGTAACTTTAGATGTAGAACCAAGTTCTTGAGCTCTTGAATGAGGTATGTAGGTATATGATAGACCAGGAGTGGGAGAACATGAAGATAGTGGGGTTAGGTAGTATGAGATTTTACCAGTACATGCCTAGAAATGTGGTGATGTTGGTAGTCTGCATTGAGATATGGGATCCATCTACCAACACTTTCTTGCTATCGATGGGAGAGATTACCATCCTACTAGAGGACATTCACTTGATTTTGTGGTTAGCAATATGGGGTGAGACAATAGAGTATATTAATAATGAGGAGTGATATGCACATATGGATCAGTTATTTGATATGGAATTTGTTTATGCTAGGTAGCATGTAGTAGGTTTCCATTATGCACCTATGTATCACATAGATAGGGGAGGGAGATGGCTTGTCATGATCATGATGATAGTCATTACTTGTTATGCACTCCCATATTCTAGTAGTGTTATATTTCCTTTTTTAATTGTTAGGTGTTCTTATTGACATGATGATCAACTAGATAGTATTTTCTTGGGCCCTAGTTTTAATAATTTATATCTATCAAGAACTCTAGGGATACATAGTACATAAGAGGTATGACATTAATGTCATGTTTGTTCTATATTGCTAGGCATATGAGCACATTAGGGTGCTATGACTAGGTGGATTGCCATGGTAGTCATGGGGTCATGGGGACTTTAGAGTGGGATTTATGAGGTGGAGAGGTGATTATGTATTGACAACACCAAGGGGAGTAGCATGAGACTTAGAGTTGTATAGAGATAGGTTGGAGTCACTAGTGGATGGGGAGGTTATTTAGAGGCTTTATACCAGATTCCTAGCATGGGTGAGCTATGCTAGGAAGACCTTATCACTATAGATTTATAAGTGGATATATGGGAGATGGGATCATGAGGTGGAGATCATCCCATTTAATAAGGTGAGGAAACTATATGGGTTAGTACAAGGTGTCCCAGGTGATTGTTTTGGGTATAGGAGAGAGGATGCCAAGGCACCACTACCTCTTCCATAGCTTGAAGAGATAGAGATTGAATATGAAGAGCTACCAATGGACAAAACTATTGATGGTATAGGGGCTATTCCAAATTATCTTGTATGAATTTAGGCACATTATGTAGTAGTAGTGTTTGGTGGATATGATGTAAAAGAGTCTCTCAATGTAGACATGGTAGAGGGGGGTTGGGACTAGATGGATGTGGATGCCCCTAATAAGTAGGCACTCATCATGGAGAGAGATAAATTAAAGGAGGTACTAGCCATAAAATACGTATCTCGAGTAGTGATGACTATAGATCAATATATGGCACAAGGCCAGATGATAAACCTTATGTAGGAGAGGGATACAACACGAGCACAACTAGCCTTGGTGACACATGAGAGGGATGTCTTAAGATAGGTAAGAGGGAGAAAACCCACACTTGTATGAACCTTTAGAACATCTCTATGGTGACATATGTGGCCATGGTCAAGGATCTCAGATACTATAAAGAACTAGTCTTTAGATAACTTCTATATGAGCCCCAATATGCTAAATATAGAGTAGTGATTACTGGGGGAAATAGCAGTGCTAGACCATGTTAGTGGCCAACATCTACAATTGCACAAATATATATTATAGATGGGTAGGCTCTAGGGAATAATAGTTCCTCTCTACCTTAGAATCTTATGAGATGCCTATTTTAATGTAGTGTGTGATTTTGATACTGGCCTACAAGCTAATACAATGAGATGTGCACATTGTTGTGAGAGACATTAACATTATTATGATATACGGTTATTTATGATTATAATTTTATTAATTGGATTATGGTTTTGTTTATGGTTATGGTTAGTTATTTTATATTCATGATGTGATGATGTTGTTTATGATATGATCATAATCTTATGATTAGCATTTCTCTTGTTAGTAGATACAAGATTAATTAGATGTTAGAAATGTGGGTATTTTAAATTAATGAATCTATGCTTCCTTATCTAGATATACATGTGATGGATAAAATAAGTGATGACTCATTGGTTTTATACAATAAATTATTAAAAGGTTTTAGATATGAAAAATAGTTATGATTAGTTGATTTGATTGGTTAGAATGGTGAAATGATGTTTGATGTATGAGATGGTTATTTCATTAAAAAAAATTATGATTAAAAAGACTTTAAAAAATAAGGTAAAATAAAATCACCAAACACATGTTTGTTATCTAATGAATTTCATTTGATTAGATGAAGTTGAATTAATCTTAAAAACATAGAGTAAGTTTGGAGAACAAAACTAGATGTGAGAAAAGAAAGGAAAGATAAAACAGTCAAAATACAATCATCTTAGTAATGCATCAAAAAATAGGTTTGAGAAAACAAGGAGGAGACAAAATACTATTTCATTGGTGATTACCAAAACAAAAGGAAGCTAAGATCATATTATGAACATAATCCCTCCACATGCTTCGCATAAGCATTCGTTAATTCGTTAAAAAGTTTTGAGATCACATAGTGTCAAGTAAGTTCAAAATAACTTGTTGCAGAGAAGGTGTAAAGGGGAGATGGATGATTAAATCAACCTTTGTATGAGACTTAGATACCACTTTTGTAGGTTACCAAAGAGATAGTATAAAAAAAAACTATGTCATAGATGGTGTAGACTAATCGATGTGGGAAGTCTACTAATGAAAGTCGATTGTGGCTTCCAAATAATGGGTCTTTTGATATTTTTACTATTTATTTGAGATTTTGGGGAATTTTATCAATGTGAGAAGCTTCCAATAAATTTATTTCTTTTAACAATTGATCTTACTTAGCCATCCGTCAAGGAAATGGTCAAATCTTTTTGAGTCTTATTTTAGGCTTTGTGATAGCTATCCTTGAAGGGAATAATCTACCTTACATTGAGAAATGTTGATTTATTTTGGTAGCTATCCTTCAAGGGAGCAATTTTCTAATGTTAAAAATGACCCATAAGATAGATGACTATTAATGTTTATGTTTTTTATGACATAGACTTGATTATATAGGGTAAAAGGCTTACCTTTATGAAGGCAAAACTAATGCACAAGAAGGTTAAAATAGTGGGTGAGAGGATGATTTGAGAGACAACAACCATGAAATTCCATCCTATTAGGGGTGAAAATTATCCATGAGAATCAAGCCATGGGTAGAGTCGTGGTACCCATATTTAGGATTAAGGTTACAACTATGATAGAAAATCACATGATTCTATGCTTTATTCAATAGTCCTAAAAGTGAGGGGATGAAGGTGAAAATATTGTAAAATAAAGGATGATCTTAAGTTAGACAAAAGGTGAGTTTTATCTTATTTAAAAAAAAAAGGATGTAGATGTGAATCATTGAGAGGCTTAGGGTCCAGTGTCCCCTCAAGAGAGGATAACTAGTAAGCTCTTGATCCATACTTATGCGTAATGATATAAGGTCCTAGACAATTGAAAGCAAACTTTTCCCACTTGATTTTCTCCATATTGGTTGCATGTTGATTTTAATTTAAGATGAGGTCTATAATATTGAATTCTTGTTCTCTTAGGTTTTTGCTATAGGTGTGCTTGATTCATTCTTGATATACATGAATATGGCTAAGCACAACCAAACTACACTCGTCAAGTAGCTCAAGTTGGGCTAAATGTTCTTGGTGATATTCACCTTTAGAAATGATATCCTATAGGGATATGTGAAGTGAGGGAATTTAGACTTTGAGATGCAAGACAACTTTTTCTCCAAAGATAATAGAGAAAGAGTTAGCACCCATAGGGGTTTGAATACTAGTAAAATATGCCCATAAGATGAAATGTATGTGTAAATTCCAATCTCGACTAGATGCATCAACCATTTTAATTAGCATGTTTTTAAGGTTTTTTGTTATAAGATTCATCCTATCCATTAGTTTTTCAATGATAGGGAAAGGAGAAACTTAACTTAATTCTAAATGCTTCATAAAGACCTTGGAATTTTTTATTTATAAAATATTTACCATTATTGGTTATTATCTTCTGAGGGACACCAAAACAACAGATAATGCGATGGTTGCTAAAATTGGCAATCATTTCAACTTTGGTTGAAACAAGAGGAATAGCCTCCACCCATTTGGTGAAATATTCAGCTGTAGTGATGATATAATGATGTCATTGTGAATAATTGGGGTTAATTTCACCAATAAGATCTAGTCCCTATTGCAAGAAGGGCCAAAAATCCTTGGATACTTAGAGGCTATTACTAGGTGTATGATGTAAATTGGTGTATTGTTGACTTTTAACACACTTATTCACATAATCACAACATTCTTGGTTAAGGGTGGGCCAATAGTAACCAAGGAAAAAGAGATGTTTAGTGATAGCTAGGACACTAAAGTGTCCCCCACAAATCCTATCATGCATTTCTTTGATAGCATGAAAAATTTCATGACCATGTAGGTAATAGAAAAGGAGACCATCAAATACATTCTTGTAAATAATTCCCCCTAGTATGGTATAATGAGAGGTACTCTAAATAAATGCTCTTCAACCATTCTTAGAAATATTGGAGGGAATGATGCCTAGGTTGAGATAGTCAAAGATCTATTTATACCAAAGGTTGGGTTGGGTTTCCCCCATATTAAAGATGAAAAGAGGGTTTGATTTGTTATAGTAATGCTTAGTAATATGATGGATAGAGACAAATATCTTAGATTTGGAAGGTGCAGATGGGATTTGGGAAGCAAGGGAATCTATTGTATCAGTGAACTTGTTCGTAGATTATGAAGTGAACTAGATAAGGTAATGTTAAATGACACTAAGAGTACATCAAATAGCTATTTATACTATTAAAAAATACCATTTTTACATTGATAAGATCCATTTATTTGATTTATCATGAGTTGGTAGTCACCAAAATATTAATCATCTTGACTCCCAAGGCTAAAGTAGTTTAGAGAGCTATCATTAGGGATTCATACTCAAAAATGTTGTTGGTACAATTGAAATCAATATTTAATGATAAAGGAAGGGGTTCACCATCAAGGTGGATGAGAATGATACCAGAACCCCCACCACATTAACACTTTGGGCCATGAAAAAACATGGTCATTTGATACGTGACATCCTCTTGAGAAAGATTCATGATGGACTAATCGGGAAACTCAATAAGATAAGGTTGGTTATTTGCTAAAGGTGATTCATCTAATTGGTCAGTGATGACTTTCCCTTTAATTAACTTCTACTAAAATAACTCAAGATCTAACTCAATTAAAAACATGAGCCATTTAACCATACATTGGTTTTAGTATGGATTGGAGTGCATATATTTAAGTGGGTCAATGTTGGTTATGACATAGGTCTTGTGGTTGAGAAGGTAGTGGTAGAATTTGGAATCCATGAAGGTCAAAGTGAGGAAAAGTTTTTTCATATGGGTATGGTGAGTCTCATACTCTATAAGTGTTTGACTTATATAGTAGACAAGTTTCTCTTTATGTTTCTCATCTCAATATGCAAGCTTGCCCCTATGGAGTGGTTGGTGATATAAATATAAAGGTAGAAAGGTTGATCCTCCTTGGGAGGAATGAGGATGGGTGGAGAAATAGGGTATTATTTAAATGAATCAAAGGCCTTTTGGTAGTTATTATTCCACTTAAAACAAACATCTTTTGTTAGAAGGTGGTGGAAAGGTTAGCATCTATCATATATCTAAGAGATGAAGCAATGAATGGATTGGAGCTTCCCCTAAAAACTATGGAGTTGTTTGAGGTGGTCAAAGGAGGCATGTCAAAGATCATTTTAATTTTGATAGGATCAACTTCAATTCCTTGAAGAGAGATGATAAATCCAAGGAGATTTATTAACAAGACCTTAAAAATGCATTTCTTGGGGTCAAGGTAAATATGGTAATGGATTATGCATTTGAAAATAACTTTGAGAAATGTTAAATGATATTTATGACATTTAGATTTCCCAACAAGGTCATCTATGTAATCCTACATGGTTTCATGAATAAGTTCATGGAATATATAGGTCATGGCATGTTGGTAGGTTACACCAGCATGTTTTAGGCCAAAAGGCATGAACCTATAATAGAAGTTTCCCCATGGGGTGATAAAAGTTTATTCATGTTGGAATTCAAGGGAAATTAAGATCTGATTGTAGCCTAAGAAACAATCCATAAGATATAACATCTCATGGCCAATCATAAGATCAACAAGCTGGTCAATGCTTGGTAAAGGGAAGTCATTCTTTGGGCAAGTAAGGTTAAAATCATGGAAATATATGTAAATGTGAAGTCCCCCTATTTATTTGGTGATAGGGATGACATTCAAGACCCATTAGGGATAGTCAATGGGTTGGATGAAATTTATGGATAGGAGGTGTTGAAGCTCTTCTTTGATAATAAGGACTATACGAGGGTGAACCCAACAAATATTTTGCTTGACAAACTTAGCATCATGGGTAGTAATGATATTATGGGTAGTGATTGAAGGCTCAATTCCTAGAATATCACTATAAGACCAAACAAATACTATGTTATGGTCTCATAGGAAGGAGGGAAAATATTGAAGCTCTAAGGAATCTAATGAATAGCTTATTTTGATGATGTATAGGTTATCATAAGTACCCAAGTTTATATCCATGGTTGACTCATTCAACATGGTTGAAGTCTCAAGAGGGAGATATTTAAAGATAGAGGAATCTTCTGTACCAAGATCAATGAGAAGGGAGTCAACATCATGAAATTAAATGATATTAATGGTAAGAGATTCATCTTATACCATCTTAGGATGAGTCATAGGAATGGTTATAGTCTCCCCATCCTTTTAATAAGTTAGGTGTCTAAGGTTAATCATGTTGATGAAAAAAAGAGTTAGAGGAATGATATCAAAATCCTTAGATTCGAATGGTGAAGTGGTTGGTAAGGATGGAACTTCCTCGTCAATGATGGTAATGAGAGGTGAATTGGTAGGCTCTTCAGGTGGAGTAAATCCAAGATCAAATATCTCAAAAGGATTTTCAGTCTTACATAGAAACAACTCATGCGGTCCATGCTCATAATGTCTAGACTGAATTGCTTCTAAGAACACCTATGGAGGTATGTATTGGTGAACTCCAATTTATCTAGATAGGATAAATCATAGGTAAATGGTTGAGTAGAATAGGAGGTAGAGGTGTTGGAAAGTGGTTGATCATGTCCCCCATAGACAAGACTAGTTTGGAGATTGGGAGGGCTAAAAGGAATAATGGTTCTGATGTTAGAATCATAATCAAGATTTTATTCAAGGTTACCATACTCTTGGGGAGTAGGGAAGACATCTAAGGTAAAGAGGCAATACTCCCCAAGTGATAAATTTTGGAATGTTGATTCCAAAGGGTCCTTTGTGGGGATATGGGTAGAAGGGATGGATGAACTAGTCGAGGCTTGGTTGGTGAAAGAGGTAGAGTTGTATTTGGTTGGTGAAAGTTTGGTTGGTGGGATAAAGAGATCATCATTGGGCTGGTGCATCATGTTGCATGATGTATAAGGACATGGATCAGCTCATTTGGTAACTGCATGACCTTCATGCTCAAAATTGATGCATTGATGCAAGGTAGATGATATATAATTCACAAAATGGATCCAAGGGCATCCAAGAAGAACATTGTATTATAACTCACTTTATACTATTTATAAGAGCTTAGGAAGTGTGAAAGGTCCTAAATTAATGTGGAGGATGATAGTTCATAGAGTTGTTACCATAGTTTCATTGAAGGAATAGAGCACCATTATGGTTTTTGACATAATGTTCTCCAATAATTTTAGATATTCATATGTGTAGGAGGAGATAATATTATTTTTAGCTCCTCCATCAATCATAAACCTCTTGATGCATTTTTGACTGATGTACATGGTAATGAAGAGGGGAGGATCTAGATCTTGGGGATGAATGGAGGGTATTTCTCAATCCTTAAAGGTAACAAGGGTGGAAATTTGAAGGTCTCTGACAAAGGCTACTGGAGGTTGTAGATCTTCCAGTTGAAACTCTATGGTATGAAAATCCTCTATCATCACCTAATGGTGATGGGGTGAGGTATTGATTAGTTCATATAAACTCATCATCATCGGTGTTTAGTGAAGTTGATTTAGAACTGCTCTTTGGATTGACTTAGAGGGGTTAGATTGGGAGGCACCCAAGATGGACTCCTTAGGCTTAGGTGAAGGTGAAGGTGTTTGGGGTTGGTTGTTTGATTAGGTGGTAGAGGAAGGGTATGCCCATGGAATATAAACCTTTTCCTTCCCTTTATCTTTTTGTTGGGGTTGTGATCATGTGACCACATGGATGGTATAGATTTAGGAAAGCATTGGGCAAGAGGATTGCTTCAGTTGTTCCTCACTCTCAAATGAGAATATGGGAGTGGTTAAGTTTGGGGTGGTGGAATTTGGTTTCTATAGTGGAAATGGGCCCATGGGAGGCTCTTTTGATAATAGGTCATCCTTATCACATGACTAATGGACTAGGACTTGGATAGCTTTATAGTTCTTCATATTATTCGTAGGTGTTCTATGGTATGAGCATATCATATTGTCATTAAATTAGGATGGTTTAGGAATATGGGGGTAAAATATTTTGATGGGTGGAAAGGTCAAGTGAGATGCTTACAATAATATTTGTAATATGGTTGAGCAAGACTCAATCAATGCTAGCAATGGAGTGGAGGTTTTGGATTTGATATTTGGGGTGAAAACCTTTTTAAGAGTGGTTTTCATACTAAGAGATATTAGGGGAGGAATTTTATTGGCAAGTGGTATCGAAATAGATGGTTTGGAAGTTATTGTCTTGTAGGTATATGGTTTGGAAGAAGGTTTGGTAGTGGATGGTTTGGAGATAGAAGGTTTAGAAGTGGAAGGTTTGGATATAGATAGTTTGGTTATGAATGGTTTGGTGAATATGGGTGAATGTATAGTTAAGAGTGGTGGTTGGGATTGGGATTTCTTTGGAAGATTTGACTTCTTAACCAAGATAGAGGGGTGATGTCCCAAGATAGAATAAAGATGCAGTCCTAAAATTGAAGGCAAGGTAGAAATGGGTTGTAAGGTTTTGGTTTTTATGAACCCAGGTGGCTCCACTTTCTTGGCTAGATTAATGTGGGGTTTCTTTGCTGGGATATATGGTGTTAAATCCAACTTTAATAGAGGGTGAGTAGAGCTTTGACTAGGGAACATGCCTAGGTTTTTTGTGGGCTTTGTCAAGATGTTAGAAGGTGTTTGGGTTACTTTGGGTGTAGTCTATTTGGCTGGTTCAACTATGGTTTAAGAGGTAGAGGTTTTTACTAGTTTGGTTGGATGATGGTGGGTTCACTAGTGGAAGTGGAATGTTTGGTTGAAAATGGTATGATTGAGGTTTCTTTCTTGGTTGGATAGGGGAGCCCAAGATGGTGTCAAAATGTGGCATGATCTATGTTGGGTTAGGATAGGCACTCTAAGTTTTGAACCATTCTAGAGAAAGGCTTATAGATGGGTTTGGTTTCTTTAGTATTGGTCTCAAAGGACAAACCTTTGGGTTGAGAAAAGGGAGTAGTTACCTTGCCCTTGTCTTCAACTAAAGGCTCAAAGGTTTTGGAGGGAAATTATTCCATGGGAGGAGTAGGTAAAGTGACCTCTTCCTTAGGAATGCTTTCCAAAGGAAGAGTGGATTGCTCTATGGTGGAAGAGAAAGGTGTGGTGGTAATGGTTGCATCCTTTGGTATGTATTCCAAAGGAGAGGTTGGTAGCTTCATTAACTAAATAATTAGAGAAAGGGGAAAAGTTGTTTCCTTTGTTTTGGTTCCCAAAGGAATAGAAGGTGACTCCACTACCTCAATAATTGGATGGGAAGAAGTAGTTTGGGCTATGTTTTCCTCAATGATGATCTCACTAAGAAACACATTAACAGTATGGAGATCATAGTTGTGAGAGGATTATACCTTATTATTTTCATTGTTCATAAAAGGGGCATGGTTGGGAAAAGGTTGTTTACATATGTCAAGTGACTAATTTGGGAGTGCATTTGGATTATCTATCACAAGCTCCCCCTTTTCAATCAACCCTTGGACAATTCTTTTAAATGTATTAAATCTACTCACATCATATCCAATAACATGGTGAAAGGTGCACAATTCATTCTCCTTATACCAACTAGGTATAGGATGAGAGGAATCAAATTGATGTGGGGGTTTGATTGGAGGAAGTTGTATGATATTTGATTTCAATAAATTTTCCAAAATGGAATCATATGACTCACCTAGTAGAATATATTGCTTTTGGTTTTTATGATTTTGGATTCTAGTGTTCTATTTGGAATAATTAGGAGAGTTGGGTTGGTTAACAACTAGAGGAGGGGTGGTTTTAAGGACAAATACATTCATGATTCCTTTGGTTTTAGTGTTAGTATTAGATTGGTTGGTAGTTTTGGAGAAGGAAGTTTCATTTGACTTGAAAATAGAATTCTTGTTTCTCAATTTTAACTTCCCTTCATCAATGTCTCTAATCTTTAATTTGTGTGCAACGGTGAAAGCCTCATCAAAGGTCTTGAAATTATAAACTTGTAGAGTGGATGAAATGTGTTTGGCACAAGCCCAAGAGAAAATATCAATCAACTCAAGTTGGGGAAAAGAGAAAGAGAGTTAGTTTATCAAACCTCTCCAATAGGCCATGAAATCAACGATTGACTTATCCTCAAATTTCCAAATGGAGTAGAGGTCAGTGATGGAAACTTTCTTAGATATATTTATGGAAAAATGATTTAATAATTATTGAGCTAATTAATAAAAATAAAGGAGGGAATGCTGGTAATAGTACTATACCAATCTAACACTAGACTAGATAGGGATATGGGAAAGGTGTGAATAAGGAGAGCATCATCGTAAGTAATCAAGTAGAAAGAGTGTCTAAATGCTCTAAGATGTTGCTGAGGATCTTCTTTGCTCTTTAATTTTGAAATTTTATGAAGTTCCCATTGAGGAGGATAAGGTCAAATTGGGATGGATGGATGAATTGGTTTGTTACAAATTTGATCATATGATAAAAAGTTATGGGTACTTTAAATAGATAACTCCAAATTGGTCATATTATCAATTAACATCTTAACTAGATTGGTTTGTAGTTATGTAACCCCATAGTTTTAGGGTAAATTCTATTGGGGTTGGGTAGTACAATGTAAGGATAGCTAGTGGAAGGTTAGGAGGTTGACACATTGATATGTGGACATGGGTGGTTGAGAGGATGCCATGTATGGGTAAGTGTATATAAGAGTTTAGGTAGAAGGTGTATCCATATACCCTTGTGGCTTATAAATATAACTTAGGTTGAGTGTAATGGGTACTTGTTGAGGAATTGACATGGGTTGGGTTGGAGGTATAGTTGGGTTGATAGGTTGAGGATGGGTGGTAACTTTCATAATAATGAGTGGAAGGGTAACAGTTGGTGGGTTGGAGATAAGAGGAAGGATGGAAACACTAGTAGAGGATACTATAATGGTAAGTGGTGTATAGGTGCCCAAAGGCTAGGTTGCTCCTATACTAAAAGAGTTATTAGGTGGGTTGTAATGCATCTAGGTGTTGGTTGGTTAGATGGGTTAGTTTTAGATGGTGGTATTAGAGGGATTATTGGTAGAATAATATTCTTTGGTTACTAAGGGTTGGGTGGAAATGGTTACAATAGACGTGTTTCCCATAAGATGGGATGGTATACTATAGGGTGGATAGATAGATGGAACTAAAGTGGGGGTACAATGAGATATGGTGTTAAGGTAGTGTTGGAGGTCTATGGGGTTGTTATCCAAAAAGGTGGAGAAATCCATATCACCTTGGGAAATTATTCAAGGGATAATAGGACTTCTAGAAGGATGGGGATAACCCTCTATATCTAAGACATAATTTATGGATGAAGAAGAAGAGGAAGATGGGTAGTTGGGAGGTGGATCCTGATTGGCTTGGTTCTTAGTTGTTGTATAGTAAGAACCATGTAAAGAAGAGGAAAAGGGAGACAAGAGTGATCTCAAAACTCAAAAGAGAATCAATCAAAATAAAAATATCTCTAGGAAAACAATTCATCTTTTAAAGTGCGTAAAAATCATAAGGTACATTTTATCTCTCTTTAGGCTTATGCCTCAATTTTAAAGAAGATATGAAGACTAACTTGGGCTTGTAGAGCAGGTAATAGAAGAAGCTATGTAAGGATGGATTTAGGTAGTTAAAGGCTCTCAATATTTATATTATAACTTGGTACGTGGCTTGATATTTGGGCCTACACCCTCACTTCACACACCATAGTGATAAGGGCATCAGGTGCTTAACCAGAATATACTGAGTTCCTAGAGATTATACTCATATAGTATACTAAGTTGATTCTCCCATTGGTGGTGAAATCCAAGTAGGATAGTCGAGGAAATGTGACCATTAGGTGATGAAATCCTAGTCAAGCCTTATGTCAATTTTTTGATGTTTGATTGAATGTGTAGTTTGGTATTGTGTGTGTGATAAGAAGTGAGACTATGATTAATTTACTTGATTAAATTAAGCTATGTGAGATAATAAATACAAGTAAACAATGGATGCAAAGTTAATTTTAACTAAAAATAAAATTTTGGTGTCTTTTCAAATTAATTCAAAATAATTAAGATGCACATAGATGCCATAGTATTATGCAAAGCCTAGGCCTAGAATGAGTACTTTTGATTTTCAGAAATGAAATAAAAAATAACAATTTTACTTTTTTCTCTAAGAAAGAAAAATAAACAATAACTTGTGTGTTAGAAAGGAAGAAAGGAAATAAGGAATGTTTAATTTTTAGAAAATAATGCAATGAATGAATCTTCTCTATGAAACTAAATGTCCTATAACTAAGAACCTAAGAAAAAAACCAAGGGTCCCACCAAGCATGCTAGAATGTTTCACTAAAAAATTTATTTAATTTATTTTAATAATAAAATTGTAAAACTTGAAAGAAGGGTAAGGTTAGTATAACTTGATCTGTTGTGTGAACGTGAATCTAGATGATTGTAGATACTCCTCTTTATCTAGGGAAGATATCCTGTAGATAAGAAAAAACTAGAAGAAAATGGTTGATTAGTGAGGTAGTATGGTATACTACCTAGTGTGAGTTAGATCCAAGAAGCACAAACTTCCTTTGAGGCTGTTAATCCATTATTTTAAGACTCTTAAGTTTTGATAAACTAAAAATAAGTGCTTGCATGAAATAATAGATAGTACTAAAATCAAATAAAATAAATGCTTACAAATAAATAAGTGATTTTGATTAAAAATAATAATAAATGATTGAATACAAATGCCAAATTACTCAAACTTGATTCAAAAAATAAGTTAAAGTTTTGTGACAAACCAAAAACTCACAAACTAGGATTTGGGTATGGGTAGATGTGTCAAATTAGTTTGGATTTTTAAAGTGACACACAATGACCATCGATGGTCTAGGTATGACCATCAATGGTTACATGACCATCAATGGTTATTAACCACCGGTGGTCACAAAATTCTATCAGTGGTTAGGTAAGACCATCGATAATTAATGTGGGATTTGGTTTGGAAAAATAAGTCTATTGAAGAGAGTTACAAAAAGGTTCTAGGAGTGGTGTTTAGGTTTCATTTTGGTTGCAAGATAGAAAGTGATGCTTAAAGGTATATTTTAGGGATTGGGTATTCAAGTGAGTGAGAATGTTTTGTGGGTGGTCTTGGGTAGGAGGTAAAATGTCTATATTTACAAAAATTTAACACACAAGAAAATTGGATGAAAGGGAAATAAAGGAGAATGCCACAAACAATGAAACATATATAGCTAATTATTGAATCTTGATAAAAAAAATATATAGATACTTAGATTTTAGGTGTTGTTGGTCTGAGGAATGTTGAAGGTTGGCTAAAAGCTTGTTGTGGATCCTAGAGAAATATTAGTAGAGTAATGGTACCTTGGCTCCAGATAGAGAGTTGTAGAAGCACCCTAAGCCTCTGATCTAGTTTTTGGTTCACTGGGAAGCCTTTGGATTTGCCTGAGATTTAGAATATCTTGACATTGAATGATGATTTCAACATTCTATTTATATCTTAATATAGAGGAAAGGGAGGTTGAAATGAATATTTTAACAAGTAGTTTATCAAATAGTCTAACTAATAGTCTAATCATGCATTGATCATGTGAAAAATAGACTAAAATTAGACAACTAGTAATCAATGAGTGATTTGAAGTTAAATTTTAGTTGATTCCTTTGACCATGCAGTATTTGAGAAACCATCGGCAGTCTAGGTCAATCATTGGTAGTCAAGGATTGATCATTGACAGTTGAGGGGACATAGCCAAAATTGGCTAATCCACCAAGGACTAGTGGTCTATTCCTTGGAGAATGGTTCAAGGTTAATAATGGGAGAATTGGTAAATAATCTAACCCAATGGGGGCCAAGGGGTGGTTTCGAGGTTAATGTGACATCTAGAATTTTAGTGTATGGTTTTCTAGTATCTATATTAGTATTTAGCTAAAATTGATTATTTTTCACATTGTATTATCTAAGTTGCTTCTGTTTGGCTCTTCATAGCCTTAGCCATAGGTAGTTAGTTTTGACCGAGTTGTAGATTATTTTATGTCTTGAATAGGAACTTGGGTAAGGTTATAATATGCTAATGTATTCATTAGGAAGAACACAAATGAGTATTCAAGTTAGTGCATATGAGTATATAATTTTTTATGTTGATACTCCCTCATTTGTTAATGTAGTGGATAATAATTTCCTATGAAATCATTCAAAAGTTATTATTTTAGTCTAGTTCATGTGTATAATTTAACATTATTATGGATATCATTATAATATTGTGCTAATTTTAGTGGAAATTATTTTAATCATAGACATTTTATTGGGTTTAAGAAAAAATTGGGTGATTACAATTTGGTATTAAAGGTTGGGTTTTACTACTATAGGGAACTTTAGGGAAATGTTTATTGTTTTTCCTTATTGAGTTTTTATTTTTTTAACCTCAAGATGGTGAGATCAATATCTGGAATGGTATACAACAACCCAACTCATGGTAACCTAGGAAGAGGTAAAGGTAGAGATCATAGTTCCCATTTTCCTAAAAGAGAAGAACTTTCCTTCAATAATATGGGCAGTAATGTTGAAGCACCTAACTATGATTAAAACAACCCAACTACTAACCAATAGGTAGTATTGAATGAAATTATAACATCTCTAATAGCCTTGCAAAGTAAGCTATAGACCTAAGAACATAGGTTTAACAATATAGAGGGTATTCCACTTGAAGAAGTACCCCTTAAAAGAGAAAGGGAAAGTGGCGAGAAGGAAATCTAATTCCAAGATTTGAATGTGGTAGAGCCCATTGTAAAGGAGTTGAAAAATTTATCATCACCAACTTTTTTTGGTGAAGAATCAAGTGACACAACTTATTTATGGTTGGTTGACCTACAAAAGTACTTTAATCTGCATAATATACTCTCAAATGTGAAGGCAAGGGTGGATACATATCAATTAGTTTGAGCTACATATCTATGGTGGAATCATCTTTGTGATTTAGAGGGATACTAGTCAATGAATCTTACCTCACCTACTTTTGAAAGGTAATTTAGGAAGATATATCTCAATTCTAATTTCAAATAATAGAAAATAACTAACTTTCAGCTATTAAAGAAGGAAAATATGATGATAACTTCAACAAGTTTTTGAACCTACTACATCATGTGAAATGCATACATGATAAAAAAACCAAAGTGACCAGGATTAAGTTGGGAATAAAGTTAATATTGATGCATGATGTCATTATGACCAACATATAAACTTTAACTATTGCCATTAAATCTACTCATAGGGTATAAGATAAAGAGAAAGATCATTAAATGGTGAGACAATATTTTAAATATAATATAAAATAATATAGAAGTAAAAACCTATCTCCATCACCTAATAAATTTAAAATTTTGGATCAAAACCATAGATTTACGATAAGTACTAATGGTTTCAATAAAATTTAGGGGTAGAATAAAAATTTTAAGAATCAAAATTCTTCCAAAACTAGATTTTTTATGACGATTCAGACCCAAAGAAATCAAAATGTACCTACCATGGGGGGAAAATTTGTTCCTAAATCACCCTAAAGGACTATTAGTGTGTTAGGAATGTGGTGATAATAAATATTACAAGGACTATCTAAAGCTGAAGTTAAGCCAATCAGTCAACCATAGGGTTTATGTGGTTATGGACAATAGAAATAGAGTACCAAACCACACCTATCAATATCAGAGGTGAATTAAAATGTTTTTTAGTTTATATCATGGTTGATTCAAATTCAATAGATAATTTTATTTCACTTAAATTTTTTAATAATTATAAATTGAATCTTGTGACTTTGAGAGAAGTTTGGGAGGTCAAATTTGGTATAGGAAAGAAGGTATCAGTTTAAAAATGTCTTGAGAAAATAGTGCTG
This sequence comes from Torreya grandis, assembly GCA_037957365.1. NCBI lineage: Eukaryota > Viridiplantae > Streptophyta > Pinopsida > Cupressales > Taxaceae > Torreya > Torreya grandis. Next base: position 678,495 of record JARHVA010002910.1, on the reverse strand, counting down.
AATTTAGGGAGTTTTTATACCAAATCTAATCTATTTATATCCATGCTAGGATATTATGTTGTGATTATATGAATGGATTGGTTACAATAGCATAAGGCCATTTTGAACTATTATAATAAATTGTTAACATGTTGTGATGACTTGAGAAATATAGTATAAATTCAAGGTTTGGTTAAGTCTAAAATACCCAAGCTTATGCCAGATGTAGGGATAAAAATGGATGTCTGAAAAAGCTACAAACTATATGCTATTCAAATGTAGAAAGTTGCACATGAACACATAATTTCTTATCAAGAGTTTCCATTTTAAAAATAATTTTCTAATGTATTTCCAAAAATCTAATTGGGATGCCTCCTAGGAGGGAGTTTATTTTTTTTATTGATATAATGATAGGGGAATCTATAAAATCAAAATATCATACTCCATGAATGTAATTGATTTTAAAAAATCAAGGTTTGGTTACAAGGTTTTCTAAAAAATGGTGGCATCATACCCATTGTGTGTCCTTAGGGTGCACCTATGTGTTTTGTGAAAAATAAGGATGGAACATTGAAGTTATGTGTTGACTACCACATGCTCAATAATATAACCATTAAAAATGATTATCCTTTTCCTATAATGGATGATTTATTTGATCAAATGAAGGATGCAAGTGTCTTTTCCAATATGGACTTGAGATTAGGCTATCATCAACTTAAAATCAAGGAAGAAGACATTCATAAGACTAATTTCCACACTCGGTATGGACATTATGAGTTTATGGTAATGCCTAAAAAATGCATCTATTACATTTATGAAATTAATTAATATTGTATTTAGATATTTTATATACATGTTTTTGTTGGTCTTTCTTGATGACATACATATCTATTCTAAGAATGCACCCAAACATGAGTAGCACTTACATTTATCTCTACAAAGGTTAATGTAGCATAAATTTTTTGGTAAGTTGCCTAAATTTTCCTTTTATCAATCTAAAATTCATTATTTTATTCACATAATTTCTAAGTATGAAATTATTATGTATCTATCCAAGATTAAGGCTATCCAAGAATGGACTACTCCTAAAAATATACATGATGTATGTAGTTTTATGGGATTAGCTGGCTATTATAGGATATTTGTGGATTTTTTTTTTAGATTATGAAATTAGATAACTTATTTGTAGCATAAAGGTAAAAAGTTCATTTGGACTTCAAAATATGAGTAAGCATTTTATAATCTTAAATACCTATTAACAAAAACACTTGTACTTATTACTAGATCTAAATGGTAATTTTAAGATCTAGGATGATGCATCCAATAAAGGTTTTGGTGGTGTGTTGACACATGATGGTAATGTGGTGGCTTATGAATCATTAAAACTTAAGGAAAATGATAAAAAATTATATTACTCATGACCTTGAACTTGATACCATTGTACATACACTTAATAAATGGAAATATTTTCTATTTGGAAAACATTTTAGGGTCTAATATTATGTTGAACACATTACAATATAGATGAGAAATTTTGACATGGATATGTCATATGTTAAGGGTAAACATAATCATGTTACTGATGCACCCAACCAATGTATGTATATTATTGAATTGTCTATTTTGTATGATAATTTTAGAGATAAAAATTTATAAGAATAACATTCTGATGAATTTTACCAAGAGGTAAGTTCAAGTTTGGCTGATGAGTTTGTATAAAATATTTTTTTGATTTTATTTTATTCTGATGGCCTAGTTTGTCACAAAAATAGAATATATGTGCTTAAATTAATTAATTTTTATACTATTTTGATAAAATAGGTACATAAATCACCTCATTTTTCTCATTTAGGTGTCATAAAAATGACACATGAGCTAAAAATATTGTACTATTGGTCTAGTTTGAAACATGAAGTTACTAACTTTGTGGCTAAATGCTTGTAATGATAGAATGTAAAAGTTGAACATTTCCATTTGGGAGGACTACTATATTTTCATGATGTTCCATGAGGTAAGTGGGTTGTTATTTATATTTATTTCATTATTGGTTTTCCAATGTCGTGAAGCAAACATGATACTATTTTAGTTGTGATAAATAAATTTATCAAAATTTATGCATTTCATTGTTGGAAACCTAACTAATGATGGATCAATGTTTGGTGAATGATTTGTGAAATAAATAATATACCTACATGGCATGATATAATTCATTATCAAAAATAGGGATACACATTTTACCTCAATATCTTGGAGAACTTTGACTTTTTATTTTGGAACAAGGCTGAATTATAGTTCTTATCACCTAGAAACATATGGTTAAACTGATAGACTTAATTAGATTGTAGAAGATATGTTAAGGATGTATGTGATGGATCAACAAGGTAAATGGGAAGATTATTTAAATTTAGTTGAATTTTATTAAAATAATACATATCATTTTATTTATAAAAAAATCAATTCAAATATCTATATGGGCATAGATGTAGAACTCCACTTGGTTGGGATAGACTAAAGAATAGAGTTATTATTGGTCCTAGTGTCTTGTAGGAATATGATAAACGAATGGAAATAATAAGGCAAAATATAAAAATTGATTCTAAAAAAATAAAAATGTTATGTATATTTAAATAGGTTGCCTTGAGAATCTGAAGTAGGTGGTAATGTGTTTCTATGTGTTAGAATGTATAAAAGTTCAATAAAATTTATCAAATCTTCCAAAGTGACTCTCTGATTCGTTGGACCCTTTGAGATTTTGGAGAAAATCAGTCATATTTCCTATTGACTATTCCTTACTCCTTATATATCCTGGATTCATGATGCTTTTAATGTTTCTTTACTAATAAAGTATATATGTAATCCTTCACATGTTTTGGATTGGACCCATATTCAAGTTATGGAAAAGGAATAGATGTAGTTAGAACTAGTGAAGATATTGGACCATCATAGAGCTAGATTATGAATTCATGAAATTTATCAAATGTTTTTCTAATGGGAACTTTTATTTGAAATAAGTGTTACTTGAGAAGATGCAAGTGTTTTTATGCATCACTATCCTTGGTTATTTTATTCACTATGACTGATCCTTTTCAATTGGGGGAGGATGTCATTACCCTATATACTTGACACTTAACACTCTTTGATAGCATTGTTTTATGACTCAATGGATGACTATTTCATGGTTACTTGATTGTTTTTATTGCTTGTATGTAATAGTTTATACAATATGATATAATTGTTGAGCTTTATGATGTGATTTAGCTAGATGATATTTGGTTTAATTATCCATTAAAACATTGCTACATCATTGAGATATTGATGATGTTGTGAAATTTTGTAGTGACATTTGACAATTAAATGATTTTATGAATTATATTAAGTTTATTCAATGTAGGATGAATTATTATTGATTTAATTATAATACTTAGTGTATTTTATATTCTTATATTCCCTATATACTACTAATGGTCTACTTTGTGACTGTAGGGATAGGTACAATGAGCTAGGTTGCTTAAAAATCTTGACATCTGGATAGCGTGGTGAATTCGAAACAAGTTACATAAAATTTGAAATAATTTTAATCTTTTATTTATTAATGTGTTGTTTCAAAAGTTGGATTTGATTGGTCATTCACATGATTTTTGACTACTATTATTTGTGAATCAATTGACTAGTCCCAAATGTTCAAGTTATGCTAATTTATAATTTCATGTTATGTGTTACTATTGTAATTGATAGTTAGATCAAATTGTATGAAGATCCTTAAGGGTTAAATATTATTTGATCTCCCTTATTTCTTTAGCTACTTATCTGACTTGGTCTTATTCTTTAAATGCATGAGTTATGGTTTTAATTTATATGGGTCTATTGACTTCATGATTAGTGTAATTATTCTATGATTAAGTCTTAGTCAAAACTCGACTAGACCTAAGCAAGGGGGAAAAGGGAGCCATGAACCACATGGGGCTTGCATTAGATGGATTTGTTTTGGTTATGGCATAAACTTTGATTGATGACATTAACTTATTTTTGATGGATTAGGGATAAATATACTTATGTTGGTTATATCACTATTTTGGTTATTTAAATATAGTTTATAACCTTAGTTTTGAGGGGGAAACATTGTCAAAATTTTATTATGGCTGCCATAAAGAGTTTTGTGGAAATAGTGGCCATTATGGCCCAAAGTTTTTCATAGTGGCTACTACTATAGTTGTGGCTCTATTTTTTAGCCATAAAGTGAGATTTTATGGAGGTTTTTAGAGGGATTCTTACCTTCTTAAGGTGATTAGGGAAAAGAGTATTGGTCACAATATTTTGGAGAGGAGAAAAATAAAAAAAGGTGATTCAAAATTCTTGCATTTTAGCTTAAGGATTTCAAGTAAGTTCATTTTTTTTTTATTATTATTATTTTATTTAAACCTGTAAGTGTTTGGCCTTGTGTACATTTATGATTTTTTTATAAAAATTATTTCAAATTGTTTGTCTTAACCATGCAAATAAAAATTTTACTTCTTGTATTATCTATTTTTATGAAACCCTAACTGACATGGAATAGTGTTTCTAACCTATCAATTTTTGTCAATTTTATGGTTGAGTTTTTTATAGTTATGTGGCCATGGAAAAACCAAAAGGGTTTGCTATTTTGTTTTTAGTATTGGGTTTGTATATTAACTATGTTACAGTTATTGATATGACCATAGAAAAATATTTCAAGGGTTTGCATTCTATTAGAATTCAAAATTATTTCTAGGTATATTCTTGGAGTAGGATTTGGTCATTATTGTATTTTTTTATTCATTATAATCATTACTTGAGATTCTCAATTCAAGGACACAAAGTTTCAATCTATTTTTCAATCAATATCTTGAGAAAATTATAAAATGACTGATGATTTGGGTTGACTTAAAACCTTATTTATTTTATCATTATATAATGGTTTCATGTTAGGATAAAATACTTGAATGTTGACCAATTTAGTTCTATTTTATTTTAAAAACTTTTATGGTTATCTCTTGTACTACAAGTTGTTTATCTGGATGATGGTGGTAAGGTTTTCAAAATCGTATGTTTATTACCTGGTTACGTGAAATTGAATTATAGATTATCCTTCTTTTACAATATTGAAAGTCAAGGATTTTATATCTATTATTTATATATCTTTGATTTTAATACTCTTTATTATAATGTTATTAAGGTTTGTTCATTTTTTAATCATCATTTTATGACATTGAAGAACTATGTTCTTATTCTAGATTGCCAAGTTTAATGTATTGGTAGATAATTCAAAGGATATAGAATATATATATATATATATATATATATATATATATATATATATGGTTGATTTTCATGATTTTATTCACTTGAATATAACTATGAGTTTCAATGTGCCAAGCTCAAATTAAAAGTTATAGTATTTGGATTAGGTGTCAAGATGTTAATATTCGTAAACTATAATGTGAGTTTATTCTCTTTATTCTATCTAAGTTATTGTGTTGTTAAGTTAAGATCATAATTTGTATGGTTATTATCTCTTTCTTTGCTTATAATACTACCTTGAGCCACATACAAATAATGGATGGGTTGGCCTAGGGCCATTAATGTAGGGCTCATAAGGAATGACATGGGTCATATACTGGTTCTTTTCATCCTTTATATGTGGTTTGATTTGCTTGGATTAATACTTTGGTTTTTTGAACTTATGAAGAATTCATTATTATTATTTTGTAATAACAACATTATTTATATGTTGAGTTTTATAAACTCATATAATAGGATTTGTAAGCCATTTTTATGGAAAATAGTAGATAAATGATCATATTATTGTAATATGTCTTCTTCCTTTTATTGAATAGGTTTTGGTGATAAGGTAATATGATATTTTAATTTAGCTATGTGTGATCATATTACTATTTATGGTTATGTTTCATTATTATAGACTATACGTTTATATATTACAAAAATAAATAATTCCTTGAGTTGAATAATTGTAGTATACATTATGTATTTAACTATCTTACTTTGACATCGTTTTAAAAAAGGGTGTCTTTAATTTGTTAAAGAAATTAAGTTCAATTTGTTAGAAATTGAATAAACCAATTCATTCATATTTATTCTTATTGGTATTGAGAAGAACGAAAGCTTTTCAAATCTCTATTGAAGAAGTTGGGTGTTTTGATTGTGTTGGCAAAGAATTAAAAAAAATTGTTTTTTATTTATATTATCAAACTATCATTATCATTTTTTTCAATAATACACATTTTAAAAATAAATAAAATGAATATGTAAACTTTATGATCATAATGTGCAATATGTAATTTATTTATATTTTTAAAGAAGTAGAATAAGGTTTAAATATGTGGTTAAGTTATCAATAATGCAATTAGTAACTAAAAACCAATGCAATGATGGTTGCAATAAATTTAATTAGTTATTATAATGCATAAATTAAGCATGGTTGTTGAAATATTGAAAAATAAATTTAATTTATTTTCATAAGCATATAATTCATTAACATTGTAAGTACATTAATGAAGTGATAAGTAATAATTTGCATAGGGACATAACCTCTATGTGGAGGCTTATGAATGGTTAAGTTTCAATGTGCATGAACTCATTTTGATCATGTAAGTGATTAGATATCCATTTCACATGTGGTATTTTAGATCATGATAGAGATTAAGTAATATTTATTAATCTTAAAAATGTGTATGTGAACATATGTTCATTCAAAAAGATGTCATCATAAGGTCATTAAATTATAGTGCAATGATCCTACATATAGGTTATGATAATAAACATAAGTGGAAAGCACTGTGGTGATAAGTTTAACTAGGTCATTTATTGATAAAGTGTTAAAAGGTTCCAAAAGTTTTTCATTGTATTTATTTTGTAAATAGACTTTTAACTCTTGCTTGTTGATTTTAGATTATTTGTTATATATTAATAATGATAATATTAATATGATGATTTTTCTACTAAAATAATTTATTATGACATTTTTTTGGTTAAGATGCTACTGTTTGACTCTTTGTAGCCTTAACCATAGGTAGTTAGTTGTTAACCAAGGTGAAGATTGTTTTATATCTTGCACATGCACTTAGTTAAGGATAAAAGATGTTGATGGCTATGATAGGAAGGCCACCAATGAGTGCATGAGTGAGTGTATATGCATATACAATTTTGTATGTTGATACTCCTTAATTCATTTATGTAGTGGATAATAACTTCCTATGAAATCATTCACAAGTTATGACTTTAGTCTGGTTCCCGTGTTGGTCTTAACATAATTATGGATCTCATTATGCTTCTGTGTTAAGTTTTAGTGGAAACTATTTTAACCATGGATATTTTCTCGAGTCTAAAAAAAATTGGGTTATTATAATGAGATACATGGGCAAGATTCAACATGTGTGCCAAATATCCCTAATCTTCTTATAAGGGAGGAGGATGTGTGTGACATTTGGGGGGAGAAGTTACTTGTGCAAGTAAATCCTATATCCAAAAAATAGACTAGAGAGGTGAGTAAAACCTTAAAAGGATAGAATAAAGTTCATTTATAAATATAATAAATTTAGACATAAATAAGACTTAGGATAAACCTAGAAACCTATAGTGAACCCAAATAATATTAATTCTCCAACAACATACAAATCCTTCCAAAGACACACATAAGGATCAATATTTATTAGGGCTTATCTCCTTATGTAATATGATATTATGGTTTTACCTCAATAATTCACTTCATTAAATCATAAATAAGGATTAATTAATATTATAATAGGTTTTACGAAAATAAATGCTATAAACATGCTTAATAATATTAAATAAAATGATTAAAATAATAGAAATTAAAAATATGTGTTTTGAGAAGAATAATAAATTTAAGTATGTCTATTAAATTTTAGACGCTGAAATTAAGTTAAAATAGGGACATGAACCAATGTGTCCATAACCAATAAAATTTATAAGATACATAAATCTTACTACTACATTCCTATTAAATAATGTATTTTTTCAAATAGATTTGATGAAAGTGTTCATATATTTCTTTTATTCTAAAACCTTGCTTACTTTGTTGAAATATATTATGGCCCCCCTGAAAATGATTATTCTTTATTGAAACCCTAATTATCTCAAAAAAAACTATGTAACACTTTAAATAATTGTGTATTCATTGAGAGGCGTGCTTCAATCAGACTCAGGTCCTTATAAATGATGTAAGCCAAAAATCAATGTAGTTTAGAAATAAATCACTGTAATAAATACTTTATTCTCTTTCAATACATTAATAATTGGAAATAATGCAATATACATATTTTAAATATAAATCTTCTCTAATAATTTCAATTTTTCTTTGCGACTTATGCTTTTCATTCTTAACCACTCCTTTGAAATATTCTTTTTTTCTCTCATTATATTATTGTACTATATGCACTAATGCACATGTGTATATATAATTACAAAAATAAAATTATGACCCTATTGGAAATAAATACAATAAAAAAGTGAGGGAAAGATCATAAAAATGGACATAATCACCAATAAAATAATGAGATAAGGTAAAATAGATCTAACAAGGGTACCATAGGCATACTAGGATGTTGTTGATCAATACAAAGGTGTACTAATGTACTCTTGGCCAACCAAGAACATAGTAGCACACTGTTAAAAATATCCAAAGAATTCTAGAAAACATCAAGGGAACTAGGGAAACCAAGAAGGAGAGAGAAAATAGAAGGAAACTGAGGGAAAAAGTTGTATAAAAAATATGATGCTTAAGATATTTATGTGAAATAATAATTAATAGACATATAATCACCATATAAAATTTAAAATCAATTATAAAACTACCCTAAACTAGAATTAGGTGTGTTTATATTTCCCCATTTTTGTGTGTGTGTGTGTGCATATGCATCAAAGTGAAATAAAGATGAATGTTTGAAAGAGATATAACAATATGTTACAATTAAAAATTGTAAGATTTCCAAAGTTAATATATAAAATGATAATTATTTAAAATTCAAAAGGAGAAAAGAGATTACCTTATGTGAGATTCTAACTCCTAAAACTTCCAAACTAAAATAATGCATGTTATCTTCAATATCTAGTAAAATTATCCCAACTTTCACTATAAATATCAATGAATATATGACAAAAATCATATATGTTATTATATATGGATTTTGAAACCCTAAGTACATATCAAAAAAGAAAAAATATTGAAATCAGGTCAATGTATATATAAATTGATACCAACTTACTAATCAAATCAATGTGAGGAAATAAAAAATTAAGAGTGAATAACCTGGTTTTGTGGTAACTGTGAAGACATCTTTATGAAGTCCTAATTCATAATCAACATCCCATTGAGGTGATTAAGTATAATATGTTTTATAACTATCTAGGACTATTTTAAAATGTAGGAGCAAGAAAATTTATTCCTTGTAACTCTCTGGATATGCTTTGTATCATCATATAATTGAATGGTTGAATATTTAGATTATATGATCCCATTTTGACATGTATAATGAACATATGACTTAAATATCTCAAAATAACTATATTATTTATAACATGTGTAAAATATAAATAATAAAATTGCTAATGAATAATCATTATAATATATCATTATTATAGCATGGATAAAATTATGTAGAATAATCATAGAAATATATAATTATTAGAGTACATATGTAATCAGGTACACCAATCTAAGTTTGTTTATGTCTAAGTCACATAATAAATATATTACCATGAGAGCATGCATAAAATACTGGTGTAATAATAAAAATATGTATTCATTAAAGCATTTATAAATTAATTTGGTATAATCATATAAAAATTTGTCATCATGAAATAAAATATGTGGTTAAGGGACTTTGACCTAAGTGTTTCTAGGTACAAGTAATAAAATTAAGCTATCATCATGGAAGTGCATATGCATTATGGAACATTAATCACGTCTCTCAATCAAATAAATGTAGGGAATATGTAATAATGGTTTTTCCTTATATGGGTAGATGTAATTTATGTAGGAAAACAAGCATAATTCATCTCTATTGGTAATATATAAGTAACATAATCATAATAATGATATGACCCAATATGTAAGAGGTATAATTGATGTAATAATAGAATTTAATGCCCATAATGAGAAATATATAATAATGAAGCACAAATAATAGTATTCCCAAATATGTTCATGATCATAACCATGACAATGTAGCCGGACACACATAGCTAATAAATGAATAACATGCATGATATAGATCATGGGGCCAATCATATATCAACTGATATCAACCAATTTTTCACCCTTTAGAAGGTAGTTCAATCCTTCCAAATTTTTAATAACATGTAAATAATCCTAGGCTGTGGGTGGCCTAAACTTGGATTGAATCTCTACATTAAAGGGCTAGCTCCCCTTGGTGAATCACTTAGGATCATTCAATACTCTACCAACTTGCTAAGAAAAGAGAGAGATACCTAATAGAATGGAAGTGATGAACCAAATATATTTGGCCACAACCAACTATTTAAAAATACACTTTAAACATGAGACTAACCTAAAACAAACACTACGACAAATCTACCTTTGTATATCAGTATTTCACATAAAGGTTATGAAGATGGTTGAGCTAGGAGGACTAGTCAAGAGGTCATGAAATTAAAATAGTGAAAATAAAACTCACTCAACCTTAAAACCTCACTTAGACACTTCATAAGACCTGTAAAAAATATTTTAAATTGAACATGAATGAAAGAAAGGACAAACATGCCAAGGAATCAAAACTATCACTTAACAAGATCTGTAGTCATGCACACATATTGAAACTAGACAAAAGAGGAGGTAAAACTAGAATTTTATCATTGATAAAAAGATTTAAAATGGGTAGGGATTCACCATACCTGGGTGGAGGATACCAACATATCCTATCAAGGTTGAATATATAGAGAAATGTGAGAGAATAAAAGAGAAGGGTGTAGGAGAGAGATAGTGACAAGTCTCCAATAGAATTAAAAATAAAAGAAGGGTCATGAAACTATATCAATAGGTCTTGAAGGACATGTTTTAATCTTATAAAGATGTTATTCTCATTAAAATGGTGTAGGATTTTCTTTTGGTTGCTTGACACCTTGCCTTGTTCTCTAAAACTGTCATTTATCTTGGCTTGTCAATGGATGAGTGACACTCTTCAATATTAGATAATGTTGAGTTGATTTCCATATCTACTATTTATACCTTTCATAAGTCTTATAATCTCTCCCAAATAAAATATTAGTGGTAATCATCATCCATCTCCTTAGGTTGTTATATCTTGATTCCTCACTAGACAACTTACTAGATTATCCATAGATATTTGCATTTGACAAATTAGGATTTGATTATATTTTTGACTAAACTTGAGATTTATACTATTTTAGGATAATATAAGATTACTTAGTTAAATTATAATACATGATTGATTATTATGAACTGGATGATGTATGTTTTTACATTTTTAAGCATATCAATGTATTGATTCAGTTATGTATTTTTTTCTTGTGATTATCATGTAAAAATATCTAATTACCTGTGTGTTGTGAGGTGGATGCAGGGGAATTCTTCCCTTGAGAATATTAGAGAGAGAACATCATTGTAGAGGATGATGTAAATGGATACATCATTGGTCGATAGATAACTAGCAAAACCCTAGACACACCATGATAGTTAGTCATGGTATAAAATGCATTTTAAAATAATTGCTTTTGGTGTTTATTTAAATTATTATTTTCCATGATTCCCTAAGTATGTAAAATTATAGAGATAAATTCTTTTGTGTTTTCTTAGCCTAATGTGTCATTAATATACGTAAAATCATATTTAATAAAGGTAAAATTAATATGAGTTATTATTTTATCATTAAATTGTTAAATCATAATTAAATGTTAAATGAGTTTAATATAAATTTGGAATTACATATTAAAATATAAAAAGGAAATTATTTTAAAAAAATAGAGAAAAACCTTGAAATTAGGAAAAAGTGAGAAATAAATTAAAAATCTAGAAAAAAAGAAAAAGAAAAGAATTAAAGATCTTAAAAGTAGAAAACACAAAAAGATAAAACAAAAATAAAAACAAAAGCAAAAATATATGGAAAATAAATTTGGCATCTATTTTTATATTTAAGATAAATAATGGAATAAAATTTGCATAGCTTATGCATTGGAAAGGAAAGAAGAAAGGATGTAGTGTGGAGAAGAATAAACATAGAGAATCAACAGGTGAGTTTTAATGGTAGGTGGTGTCTTTAAATTCAATGTTCTTTTGATCTTCAGTGTGAGTGGAATAATACTATTAAATTGTGGGTAATAATATTAAATCCAAGTAATAATATTCACTATAAAATGGGATTTGATTGATAGATTTTATAAGATGAACTGAATTGAAATCTATTATTTCCAGTTAGGTGTAGATCTTGTAACTTAGCCTAACAGTCCTTTATGGCATCTCCTACCCAAATATAGGTATCTCCCCATATACCATTCAACCAGTTAAACTATTAAAAAAGGAAACTTTTAGTAATATATATGTATATTACATAGTTTCATACAGCCTCAATAAGTTTGATATGTTATGAGTTTTTAGTAACAAATAATGTTAATAATTAAAAAAAGGAAAACTTTAAATAATAAAGTATGAAAGCTTTAAAAAAATTAAATCTTTAAATAGTTGATTCCTGTTTAGCATCGCTTTACACAACTTACAACTGGTCTTTTTATTGGTGTAATCCTGTTTGTTCCATAAATATTATTTATATAGGGCACTAATCTGGGTTTCCTTTAGCCAATTTAAGAATTATAAATGGTTATTTTAACTTTCTTGGCATATGGTGATTGAGACAACCATAATTAAAATAAAAATAAAACTTCTAATCACACACACACACACACAGAGATATGTAAAATAAATATTTTATTAAAAAAATGAAGAATATAAATATAAAACAATTTAGATATCTCCCTTGGCATCAATTATTTTTGTTAGGAATTGGGCAATGAGTTTGTGAATTACAATAAACTAAATTTTTGTTCTAAAGCATAGACTTAATTATTCCTATATAAATTCATTATAACAAATTTTAAAATGAATATATGTCTTACGATTTTTACAGCAATAAACATGGCACCATAGGGTGTCATTTTCCTTAGTATGAAACATATGTTTTAAAAAAAAAAAAAATTTGCAAATTTCAGGAGTGATGCTAAAAATAATATTACCAACTATTGTATATACTCAAGATGTATTTATGTTTTTTAATACATATAGGCTACTATCCAATTGGGGCTTCACTTATTTCATCCAAAATAATTAATTCCAGATTAAGCTATTTCTTCAAATGTATTTATTATCTTAGGAATTAGCTAAAAAGTTAAATAATTTAAAAATGATAAATAAGAGGCTTTGATTTAAGTTTGTTTGAATACTTTTGAGCGTATATACTAAATTTTAAAGAATATATATTGAGTAGTGACAAGAGATTATTCATTAAATCTAAGTTATGGGAAAAAAAAAGATGTCTGAAACAAGTGATTATAAACTAGTGTAATCTTAAACGGACATAGTTTTTTCAATCCTATGATAAACATCTAAAAATATATAAGTTTAAATAAAAATAACTCATATATGAAAATTAGTTAATACCAATAGAAAAATTATTAAAAAAAATATATAATAAACCATCTTTTGTAGCAGGCCTCAAATGGAATTTATATCTTGGTTTATATAACAAATCAAATCCGAGTTTTAGTATAAAATTTTAAGTCTAAAATGGATTTTCACTTTTGCTATAGTAATATTAGATTTATACTGTTTGGTGGGTATACAAAATTAATTATAACTATAGTGTGAGAGTATTAATACAAAACCATATTCTTGTAATTATTGATTAGATAACCATAACAATGAGTAAATGGAGTCGAGCAGGTTATACATAACTACCTCATATTATGGAATTAAACTCCTTAAATCATGAAAACTCATCACGTGGAAATTGGTGTTGAATTACATATTAGTTTATTATAAAATTGGGGTAGTATTCTTTAGTTAATATTCTTAGGAGAAATATTAATAGGAAAATGAAAGAATTGAATAAAATAGTTTATCAAATGATTGCTTGTAAATCCCCAAACATAAAGTGATTGATAAATTGGATAGCTTATGTTTTTAGAAAAGACAAAATTATGGTCTATTGTTTGCAATTATAGATTTCCATGTATTTATAACTACTAAATTAGTTGATTTCTATGCTTAGTAGTTATAATTAAAACACCAAACCATGGTTTAGAAATTGCATAGCATTAGAATACCTATATATGATGCACATTAGGATGTCCAAGTTGTTATATGTGATGATTATACTTGTAATTCATTAGATGATTATATAAATTATTAAATTATATAGGAATAAGGAACTATAACCTTTGAAATAGTCTCCTAAAATCAAATAAGTTAATAGGATAACAAGATTATGAAATATCTGACTCACTATTAATAATATGAATGATTTTAAATCATGTGTATTCAACATTAAATACTTATATGTATTACATACTTAGAGTGTATTAATATGTATGAATACTTAGTTACACTTAGTTCATAATGGTGCATCATGATGCATGTTTATATGTTGTGATACTTTGGTAGGATTTTATGCAGTATATCCAGATGGTATAATTATTTATTATTTACTTATTATTATCTACATGGATCAGTTGAGTCTTGAAAATCATAAGTTTTGAGTATGTGTTGTAGTTGAGAACCAATGATAGTATGGGATATCATAAGATGCTAAAGTATATAAGTATATTTACCTAGGGAGTACTTACTATAGTTATTATGCTTGTCTTATATCTACATTTGACTATTTATTGTGTATATACTAGTTATTGATGTGGATAGCATGTGTTGTTACAGTTGGTAAGGTTTGTGTATGCGTGCATGAAAACTTGAGAGTTTAGAAAATGTTGTGTTGGTATGTTATTATGTTATATGGGAACTATGACTTATTTTTTATATGTAGCTACTTGTATAACACTTATATTTTGGTTTATTTAAAATTATTTCATATGATTGATTATGGAAAACTGGTAGATAATTCTTAGAACATTGAACTATAGCAATATCAGTTATCATAGGGTGTAGATAACTAGAAACCAATTATATTACTTGAATTGTACAATTAAATTATATATTTACTTGGATGGTATATTTTTAATCATTATTTATAGTATGGAATAAAATATAATAAAAGATGCATTCATATGTTTGATGGACTAAATGTATGTTATGGTTACTTTTATATATAACATGTCAAGTGATGCATTAGCTAGTAGGATGTAAGTTGTTGAATATTGTGGTTGAATTTTATTTTATCAATCTACATTGTTAATGAAAAGTAAGGAGTGATATGGAGTTAATTAGCTTATTTGCATTGCAATGTTAGATGAAGGTAGTTCGATAAAGTGGTGTGCATGAAATTGATAGATCTATAGATTGCTTTTATATTACTATTTGTAAAACTTTGGGCCAAAGTATGTTTAGTGAGACATTATCATTTCATGAGTGTTATTTATATGTATGTATAATATATTACAATAGATCAAGTTTTATATGATACACTACATGTTTAGTTAGTTAGAAATTATATAACACATGGGTACTTGCTAGTCTCTTTGGATTCTTGCACTGTCACTATTTGCCTATCATGAATAGAGGGCCATTCCTTGATAGGATAAGTGCAAGAGATCGTTGGTCCATGGTTGGTATGAAAAATCACATAGATGATGCTCTCCCTCCCCACAGTAGTACTACATATTGAGATGACAGTTGAGATTTCCACAGACACTTAAAATTTGAGAGCTATATTCTTGGGTAGCTAAATATCTTATTTGTACATTGCATTATAATGTACTTGTTATTTTAAAATAGTCATGAAGAGTTATAATTATACATTGATACATATTGATAGTGGTATTTATGTATTTAAATAACTTGAGTTTAAAATGTTACAATTACTTTCTATATTGAATTGTCATTATCTAATGATATTAGAGATCCATATTTTATGTTGTAATATGAATATTTGTCATGATTGCACATGATTAATTTTATGATCTCTATTAGACTCTTAGAATGTAGTCTATGTTTTGTGGATGTGTGTATTTTTAAAAAATTACATATTTCTAGTTACTTCCTAGTGGGGATGTTACATGTGGTATCAGAGTTATGGCTCAAATTCTAGGAACTAATAAGTTCATTAGCATTTTCATGTCTTATAAACCTAGTGACATGAATTTTTAAATAGGTAATTGGACATATGGTGTTTCAATGTAGAACCATGTTACACCATGATTGGAATATTGTGATATTTGTAAAATATGTCTAGAACATTGAGTGTATACCCTTAAAAGAACTCATACCCCATTGGAGTTATTTAGGATATTAGTTTATCAAGTATCCTAATGGTGATGGTTGTATTCATGGTTTTGGATAGATATGTATATAATGTAGTTCTTGAGTTATGAATAAAAGCTTCTACCATAGTTTGATCACTTAGATTGAACACCTCGAGTATGATTACATCTTTCTTGATTATCAAGTCACCTTTGTCTTTATGTTTTGTGAATGTTAAATAAGATTAGGATTCTTCTTTTTCTAATTTATGTTCTTTAGTTTTGAGTCTATAAATCCTAGGAGTGGAAAATCTCTAAGATCATTTTTATTTTAGTACCACCTAGGGTGGTGGAAATATTCTTAGTAGAGTGTTTTTATATTGCTTGATAATTCATTTGTATTAAGAGTTTGTTTATATAAATTTCACTCTTAAGATATGTGGTTTAAGAATAAGTTTCATCTCTCTTAGTTAGCTTAGAGGTGTTTTTTTTTTTTTTTTTTCATTCTCTTTTGACATTAATAAGATGCTACTAAAAGAAGTTGTATATGGTTAATGTTGATTTAGTATTCTCTTAATGGGAATTATTTTTAAATGTTGTTTGACTATAATTCTTTGAATTTTGTAGGAGAATATTTGCTACTCTTGGTGAGAAAGAATTTTTAAGATTAGATGGATGGACACATATTTATGGTTGGCATATCTATCTGTCAATTGTAAAAATAGATTGAGATATCATAGTTACAAGATTTAGTAAGTAGATAGAGTTTGGGAAACATTGAGTTGCAGTATTTTATGTTTATCTTGGGAGGGTAAGTAAGAGTTTTTAAGATGATAAATCTTTACTTTTTACTCTTTAGAGTAACTACTTGATCTAACTTATGATTTTAAGACCATGTAGGGTGGTAAACCTTGATTTTTGTATTAAATTGTATACTAACAATTATGAGTTGATTATAAATCTTATAATGTTATAAATCTATTATTAGATTGACATTTCTCTCTTTTTTCTTAAATCATGTTGTTTTAGAAAAGTTATTTTATAACTATCATCAGAAGTGAGTAAGGTTTTGGATGTGCGAAACATCTTGTCAATCTAGAGGTTAGAATAGAATTAACTTGTTGTGTGCTAGTTGAGCAAGTAAGGAGATATTATTTTGTTTATTCCCTTATAAGGTTAAAATGGTGTATTTTTTGACCTATGTATATCATATTAATATAAAATTATTTCCTCTTAATCATAAGCATAATAAAATAAGTTAAGATGTGAAATATGATACTAGTTATGTGTGATTTGTAGAGACTTAATGCAATTTTGGATTGATTGTATGATCTCTTTTGTATGCATGATGATACATATAGAATCATTTAGCATATAGCTTTAATTTCAATGATTTGATATCCTAGAATTATGATTCTTTGAAACATTATGCACATTTTAAGATCATTAAGTCATGTAGACCTAAGGAAAGAGTGGTGAATTGGGAATGTGAGTTCTAAGCAATATGATGGTATCATAATTAGCCTCATATTAACTCATATTATTGGTACTAAGTTGGATTGATAGATAGACTTGTCTCATCCAAGATTTGAGAGACAAAATTTATCAAATTTAGTCATATGGTCATACACATGTATATAGTGAACATAGATTCCATATGGATGAGTATTCCATGATTTTTATATGATTATATTTATAGTTCCTATTCATTATTATACTTATCAGGAGATCTATGGATAAGTGATAGTATTGACATTTTAAACTTATATGAAGTTAGTGGAGTTGAAATAGTATTAGCTATATACATTATTTTTTACCAAGTTTTCTAATTACTTTTATTCAAAATGAGAAAAACCCTCTCTAAGATAGAGAGATGTATGGAGGAACTAGTAGATTTTGTGGAACTCTTCTTGATCATTTATTTTGACTTGTATTATGATCTTATCTATTTTGAGAAGTTAATGAACTTTCATTAAGATACATAAGACCCTTCAAGATAACATAATTGGTTAGTATTATAATATATAGACTTATCTTGATGATTTTGGACCTCAGGGTGGTCATGATAAAAATAGTTAGAGTAAATAATACTCACAACCATGTTTAGTTAATTAGGAGATGTATTAAGTAGGGTCTTGTGGGACCAATACTCTATAAATAGTGTAACTTGGAAGAACTATGGTGAGTTATATAGGTAATTTTCTATTTATTTACTTAGATTGACATTGTATATCATGTTATTACTTTGATAAGAAATGTTTTTGATTGAGAATCTATCTTTGAATAAGAGTCATTAGCGATGATGACTAGTTTTAAGAGGAAGAATGTTACATCATGATTCCTTGCTAGACAACTTTCAAGATTATCCATAGACATCTACAATTAACAAATTTAGATTTGGTTATATTTCTAACTAAGCTTAAAATTTATGTTATTTTAGGATAATAAAATTTTGCTTAGTTATATGATAATACATGATTACTTATTATGAAATAGATGATGTATGAATTTACATTTTTAAGAATATTAATGTATTGATTCAGTTATATATTTTTGCTTATGATTATCATGTGAAAAGATCTAATTACCTATGTCTTTTGAGGTAGATGTAGGAGAATTATTCTCTCAAGTGTACCAGAGGGAGAGCATCATCAGAGAGGATGATGTAGATGGAGACATTGTTAGTTGACAGATAGCTAACAAAACCCTACACACACCATGATAGTTAGTCATGGTAGAAAATACATTTTAAAATAATTGATTTTGATGTTTGTTTAAATTATTGTTTTCCATGATTGCTTGAATAGATAAAATTATAGAAATAAATTCTCTTGTGTTCTTAACCTAATGTGTCATTAATACATGTAATGCTAATTTAATAAAGATAAAATTAATATGGGTTATTGTTTTATCAATAAATTGTTAAAGTATAATTAAATGTTAAATAGGTTTAATATAAAATTAAAATTTCATATTAAAATATAAAAGGGAATTATTTTTTAAAAAAGAGAGAGAAACATTAAAATTAGGAAAAAGTGAGTAATAAATAAATAAAAAATCTATAAAAAAAAAAAGAAAACAAAGAAAAGAATTAAAGATCTTAAAATTATCAAACACAAAAATATAAAACAAAAACAAAAAAAATTGGCATCTATTTTTCTATTTAAGATAAATAATGGAATAGAATTTGCATAGCTTATGCATTGGAGAGGAAAGAAAAAAGGATGCAGCATGAAGAAGAAGAGCATAAAAGAGCAATAAGCAAATTTTAATGGTAGGTAATGTCTTTAAATTTAATATTTTGTTGATTTTAAGTGTGAGTGGGATAATAATATTAAATCCAAGTAATAATATTCATTATTAAATGTGATTTGATTTATAGTTTTTATAAGATGAACTGAATTGAAATATATTATTTCTAGCTAGACCTGAATGTTTTCACTTAGCTTGATAGTCCTATGTGACCTCTCCCACTCAAAGAGAGACATCACCCCATAAACCATTCAGTCAGTTAATCTATTTAAAAAAATAAACTTTTAGTAATATATATATATATATATATATATATATATATATATATATATATATGAAACAAGTTTCATACAAATTGATTGAGTTCAATCTGTTATGAGTTTTTAGTAACAAATAATGTTATAATTAAAAAAAACTTTAAATAATAAAGTATGAATGCATGGTGTCATAACTTATTAAATAATAAATAGTAAATTTTTTTAATATCATCATGGCATCACAATTTATTATAAAGTATGAAAGCTTTTTAAAAAAATAAAAGATTTAAATAGTTTATTCTTGTTTGGCATCGCTTTACACAACTTAGAATTGATCTTTCTATTAACATCAGTGTGTTTGTTTCATAAATATTACATATGGCATCAATCTAATTTTCCTTCAGCTAGTTTTAGAATTCTAAATGGTTATTAAAACCTACTCCGAATATAGCAATTGAGACAACCGTAATTAAAATAAAAATAAAACTTTTAATAATATATCTATATATATATATATATATATATATATATATATATATATATATATCATTTGGTCTTCGAAGAGTTTCAAAAAATAAATATTTTATTAAAAAATGAATATAAATATAATATTATTTAGATATCTCCCTTGACATCGATTATTTCTTCTAGTAATTGGGCATTAAGTTTGTGAATTTTAATAAATTGAATTTATGTGGTAAGATGTAGACTTACTTCTACCTATATAAATTCATTATAACAAATTTTAGAATGAATATATGTCTTACTTATGATTTTTATAGTAATAAACATGGCACCATACCATAGGACATCATTTTATTGAGTATGTCATATATGTTTTAAAAAAAGAAAATAATAAAAATTTATAAGTTTCAAGAGTGGCACTAGAAATAATATTACCAATTGTTGTATATACTCAAGATGTATTTATGATTTTTTAATACATATAGGCTACTATCCAATTTGAGCATCACCCATTTCATCCAAAATAATTAATTCTAGATTAAGTTAAGTATTCAAATATATTTATTATCCTATGAATTAGATAAAAAGTTAAATAGTTTAACAATGTTAAATAAGAGTCTTTAATTTAAGTTTGTTTGAATAATTTTGAAGGTATATACTAAATTTTAAAGAGTATTTATTGAGTAATGATGGGAAAGTATTCATTAAATCTAAGCTATGAAAAAAAAATATGTCTAAAATAAGTGATTATAAACTAGTGTAATCTTAAATAGACATAGTTTATTTAATCTTGTGGTAAAGATCTAGAAACATAGAAGTTTAAATTTATGGGCATCGGTTAATGTGAATAGAAAAGTTATTAAATAAAATTTATAATAAACAATCTTTTATAGCGGGTCCCAGATGGGATTTGTAGCTTGGTTTATATAACAAATCAAATATGGGTTTTATTATAACTTTTAAGACTGAAATGGATTTTCACTTTTGCTATGATAATATTATAGTTATATTCCTTGGTGGCCATAAAACTTGAATTAGAACTATAGTGTGAGTGTCATAATACAACATATTCTTATAATTATTGATTAGATAACCATAAAAATGAGTAAATAGAGTTGAACAAGTTAAACATAACTACCTCATATTATAGATTGAAACTCCTTAAATCATGAAAACTCATCACATGAAAATTGGTCTTGAATTACATATTAGCTTATTGAAAAACTGGGGAAGTCTTATTTAGTTAATATTTTTTGGTGAAATACTAACCAAAAATGAAAGAATTGAATAAAATAGTTTATCAAATGATTTTTTGTAAACCCCCAAACATAAAATGATTGATAAACTAGATAACTTATATTGTTGGGAAAGATAAATTCATGGTGTATTGTTTGCAATGAGTGTTTTCCATGTATAAATAATTCATTGGTTGATTTATATGATTAGTAGTTAAAATTAAAATACTAAACCATGGTTTAAAAATTTCATAGCATTAGAATACCTACATATGGTGCACATTAGGATGTGCAAGTGCTTGTATGTGGTGATTATACTTGTAATTTATTAAATGATTATATAAATCATTAAATTATATAGGAATCATAAACTATAACCTTTGGAATAGTCTCTTAGAAGAAAATGAGTCAATAAGATAATGGGATTATGAATTATCTGACTCACTATTAATAAAATGAATGATTATTAATCATATGTATTCAGTATGGAATACTTGTATGCATTACATACTAAAAATGTATTAATATCTATGAATACTTAGTTATACTTACTTCATAATGGTGCATCATGATGCATGTTTATATGTTGTGATACTTTGGTAAGCTTGTATGTAGTATACTTAGATGGTATAATTATTTATTATTTGCTTGTTAATATCTACATAGATCTGTTGAGTCTTAAAAATTATAAATTTTGAGTATGTGTTGTAGTTATGAACCTATGATAGCATAACATATCATAAGGTACTACAATATAAAAATATGTTTAACCCAGGTGGTACTTATTGCAGTTATTATGCTGAACTCATATCTACATTTGACTATTTATTGTATACATACTAGTTATTATTGTGGATAACATGTGTTATTGCAATTGGTAAGACTTGTGTATATGTGCATGAAAACTTGAGAGTTTATCTAATGTTGTGTTGGTATGTTATTATGTTTTGTGGAAATGATGACTTGTTTTGTTATATGTAGCTACTTATATAGCAGTTGTATTTTTGTGTATTTGAAAATATTTTATATGATTGACTATGAAAAATTGATAGATAATTCTTAGAATATTAGACTATGGTAATATGGGTTGTCATAGGGTGTAGATAACTAGAAAAAAAATTATATTCCTTGAATTTTATAATTAAATTGTATGTTTACTTGAATGGTATATTGTAATCAATATCTTTATTATAAGATAGAATATAATGAAAGATTCATGCATATGTTTGATGGACTAAATATATGTTATTATTACTCTTATATATAGTGTGTCATGTGATGCATTAATTAGTAAGATGTAAGTTGTTGAATCTTATGTTTGAATTGTATTTGATCATTCTGCATTGTTAATATGGAGTAAGGAGTGCAATAGACTTCATTAACTTATTGGTATCATAATGTTAGATGAAGGCAGTCTGATCAAGTGGTGTGAATGAAATTGATAGATTTATAGATTAATTTTATTTTACTATTTGTAAAACTTTAGGCCAAAGTGTATTTATTGAGACATTATCATTTCATGATTATGATTTATATGTATGTGTGATATCTTGGAATAGATCAAGTTTTTAATGATGCATTGCATGCTTATTTAGTTAGAAATCATACAAAACATGGGTATTTGTCAGTCTCTTTGGATTCCCATGTCATCACTATCTACCCATCCACGATAGGAGGGCTATTCCCTGATGAGATTAGTGAAAGAGATTTTTGATCCATGATTGATGTGAAAAATCACTCAGACGATGCTCTCCCTCCACACAATAGTACTACTTATTGAGATGACACTTGAGATTTCCACAAACACTTGAATTTTAGGAGCTATGCTCTATGGTAACCAAGTATCTTATTTGTACATTGTATTATGTTGTAATTTTTATTGTAAAATATTATTTAAGATTTATAACTATACATTGATACACATTGATAGTGGTATTTATGTATTTACATAACTTGAGTTTAAAATGTTATAATTACTTTTTATATTAAGTTATCATTCTCTTATGATATTAGAGATCCATATTTTATGTTGTAATATGAATTATTGTCATGATTGCACATGATTATTTTTATGTTCTCTATTAGACTCTTAGAATGTAGTCTAATTTTGTATATGCATGTATTTAAAAATATATATCTATTTTTAGTTAGTTCTTAGTGAGGTTGTTAAATGTCCTATTAGAAATGTGGCTCAAACTCTAAAACATAATGAGTCCATTAACATTTTCATGTCTTTTGAACCTAGTGACATGTAGTTTTGCACTGGTAATTGGACTTATGGTGTTTCTATGTGAAATTATGTTACACCATGATTGGAGTATTGTGACATTTGTAAAATGTGTCTAGAATATTGAGTGTGTACCCTTAAGATTACTCATACCCATTTGGAGTTGTTTATGATATCTGTTTATCGAGTATCCTAATGGTGATGGTTGTATTCAAGGTTTGGGTAGATAGGTATATACCATAGTTCATAAGTTATGAACAAAATCTTTCTACCATAGTTTGATCACTTAAATTGAACACCTTGAGTATGATTACATCTTTCTTGATTATCAATTCACTTTTATCTTTGTGTTGTATGAATGTTAAATAATCTCGGGATGCTTCTTTTTCTAATTTATGTGCTTTAGTTTTGAGT
The DNA here is from genome assembly GCA_037957365.1 of Torreya grandis. Lineage (NCBI taxonomy): Eukaryota > Viridiplantae > Streptophyta > Pinopsida > Cupressales > Taxaceae > Torreya > Torreya grandis. The sequence continues at coordinate 654,229 of JARHVA010002910.1, read as the reverse complement.
CTATAAATCTTAGGATTGGAAAAACTCTAAGACCATTTTTCTTTTAGTATCATCTACGGAGATGGAAATATTCTTAGTAAAGTGTTGTATTATTTGATAATTCATTGTGTTAAGAGTTTATTTATGGAAATTGCACTCTTAAGATATGTGGTTTAGAAAGAAGTGTCATATCTCTTAGTTATCTTAGAGGTGGATTTATTTTTATTTATCTCATTCTCTTTTGACATTAATATGATGCTACTAAAAGGAGTCCTATATGTTTAATGTTGATTTAGTATTCTCTTAAATAAAAATTGTTTTTGAATGTTGTTTGACTATACTCCCTTGAAGTTTGTGGCAAAATGGTTTCTACTCTTAGTGAGAAAGAATTTTTAAGATTGGATGGATGGACACATCTTTATGGTTGGCATATCTCTCTTCCAATTGTAAAAATATATTGAGATATCATACTTACAAGATTTAGTAAGTAGTTTTTGGGCAACATTGAGTTGCAATATTTTATTTTTACTTTGGGACGATAAATAGGAGTTTTTGAGATGATAACTCTTTTATTTTTAATCTTTAGAGTAAGTATTTGATTTAACTTGTGATTTTAAGACCACAAGGGAAGCCAAACCTTGATTTATATATAAAATTGTATACTAAAAATTATAAGTTGATTATAAATATTATAATGTTATACACTCATGATTAGATTGACATTTCTCTCTTTTTGATTAAAGCATGTTGTTTTGGAAGAGTTATTTTATACCTATCACCAAAAGTGAGTAAGGTTTAATATGTGTAAAACATCTTATCAATCTAAAGGTTAGAATAAACTTTTAACTTGTGTGTTAGTTGAGCAAGTAAAGAGATATTGTTTTAATTATTCCCTTATAAGGTTAAAAGAATGGTGTGGTTCTTGACCTATGTATATCATGTTAATATAAAATTATTTCCTCTTATTCATTTGCATAATAAAATAAGTTAAGATGTGAAATATTATACTAGCTATGTGTGACATGTAGTGACTTAATGAAATTTTGGTTTGATTTTATGATTAATCTAGAGATGTTATTGAGTAGGGTCTTGTAAAACTAATACTCTAGAAATAGTCTAACTTGGAGGAACCACAGTGAGTTCTATAATTAATTATCTATTTATTTGCTTAAATTGACATTCTATATCATGTTATTGCTTTGCTAAGAAATGTTTTTGATTGCAAACTTATATTTGAATAAGATTCATTGAGGACGACGACTAGCTTTAGGAGGAAAGATGTTACATCATGATTCCTTGTTAGATAACTTGCTAGATTATCTATAGATATCTGCAATTAAAAAAATTAGATTTGTTTATATTTCTGATTAAGTTTGAGATTTATGCTATTTTGGGATAATAAAATGTTTCTTAGTTAGATGATAATTCATGATTACTTATTATGAACTGGATGATGCATATGTTTACATTTTTAAGCATATTAATGTATTAATTTAGTTATATATTGTTGTTTATAGTTATCATGTGAAAATATCTAATTACCTATGTGTTATGAGGTAAACACAAGAGAATTCTTCTCTCGAGCATAGTAGAGGTAGATTATCATCAGAGAAGATGATGTATATGGAGACATCGTTAGTCAAAAAATAACTAGCGAAACCCTACACACATCATGATAGTTAGTCATGGTAAAATGTGCATTTTAAAATAATTGAATTTGGTGTTTGTTTAAATTTTTATTTTTCATGATTTCCTGAGAAGGTAAAATTGTAGAAATAAATTCTCTTGTGTGTGTATAGCCTAATGCGTCATTAATACAATTAAAGATAAATTTAATAAAAGCAAAATTAATACGAGTTATTATTTTATCATTAAATTATTAAAGCATAATTAAATATTAAATAGGTTTAATATGAAATTAGAATTTAATTTTAAAATATAAAAAAGAAATTATCTTAAAAAAAAGAAAGAGAAAATTGAAATTAGGAAAAAGTGAGAAATAAATTAAAAATCTAGGAAAAAAAAAAAACTAAAGATCTTAAAATTAACAAACACAAAAAGATAAAAGAAAAACAAAAAGAAAAATATTTAGAAAAGAAATTTGGCATCTATTTTTCTATTTAAGAGAAAGAATGGAATAGAATTTTCATATCTTATGCATTGGATAGAAAATAAGAAATGACATAGCTTAGAGAAGAAGCATAGAGGATCAACAGGTGAATTTTAATAGTAGATAGTCTCTTTAAATTCAATGTTTTGTTGATATTAAGTGTGAGTGAGATAATAATAATAAATAATGGGTAATAATATTAAATTGAAATAATAATATTCATTATAAAATAGGATTTGATTGATAGTTTTTATTAGATGAATTGAATTGAAATCTATTATTTACATCTAGGCATAGATGTCAACTTAGCTTGATAGTCCTTTGTGGCAACACCCACCCAAATATAGGCATCACCCCATATACCATTCGACTGATTAAGCCATTAAAAAAAAGAAATTTTAGTAATATATATGTTTATTACACAGTTTCATACGGCTTGAATGAGTTTGATCTATTATGAGTTCATAATAATAATAATAATAATAATAATAATAATAATAATAATAATAATAATAATAATAATAATAATAATAATAATAATAATAAACTTTTAAATAATAAAGTATGAAAGCATGGCATCACAACTTATTAAATAATAAATAGTAAATTTTGTAATATCCATCATGACATCACAACTTATTATAAAGTATGAAAGGTTTAAAAAAATGAAATCTTTAAATAGTTTATTCCTATTTGGCATCACTTTACACAACTTAGAACTATTATTTTTATTAGTTTCAGCCTGTTTATTCCATAAATATTATATAGGGCATCGATCTGGGTTTTCTTCATCAAGTTTAGGAATTATAAACGGTTATTAAAACATTCCCAACATATGGCAATTGAGACAACCATATTTAAAATAAAAATAATTTTTTTAATAATATATCCATGTGTGTGTGTGATCTAGTCTATGAAGAGGTCTATAAAATAAAGATTTTATAAAAAAAATAATATATATAAAATGATTTAGATATCTACTTTAGCATTGATTATTTATGTGAGAAATTGGGCATTGAGTTTGTGAATTGTAATAAAATGAATTTTTGTAATAAGGCATAGACTTACTTTTTCCTATATAAATTGATTATAACAAATATTAGAATGAATATATGTCTTACTTATAATTTTTTATAGAAATAAACATGGCACCATACCATAGGGCCTCATTTTACTGAGTATGCCATATACGTTTAAAAATATAAAATAATCAAAATCTATAAATTTCAAAAATGGTGCTAGAAATAATATTACCAAATGTTGTATATCCTCAAGATGTATTTATGGTTTTTAATCAATATAGGTTGTTATCCAATTGGGACATCACCCATTTTATCCAAAACAATTAATTCCATATTAAGCTAAGTCTTCAAATGTATTTATTATCTTAAAAATTAGCTAAAAAGTTAAATAATTTAACAATGCTAAATTTGAATATTTTTGAGGGTATATAATAAATTTTAAATATTATATATTTAGTATCGATAGGAGAGTATTCATTAAATCTAAGCTACAAAAAAAATATGTCTAAAAAAAGTGATTATAAACTAGTGTAATCTTAAAAGGGCATAGTTTATTTAATCTTATGGTAAAGACCTAGAAACGTACAAGTTTAAGCTAAAATACTTCGTATATGGGAATCAATTAATGCAAATAGAAAAAATATTAAAGTAAATTTATAATAAACCATCCTTTGTAGTGGGTCCTAGATGGGATTTGTGGCTTGGTTTATATAACAAATCAAATCTAGGTTTTACTATAAACTTTTAAGTCTGAAATGGATTTTCATTTTTGCTATAGTAATATTAGAGTTTTATTACCTGGTGGGAATAAAACTTGAATTGGAACTATAGTGTGAAAGTAGTAATACAAAATTAGATTTTTGTAATTATTGATTAGATAACCATAACAATGAGTAAATGGAGTCGATCATGTTAAACATAACTACCTCATATTGTGGATTTAAACTCCTTAAATTATGAAAATTCATCATGTGGAAATTGGTGTTAAATTTAATATTATCTTATTGGAAAATTAGGTTAGTCTTATTTAATTAATATTATTGAGTGAAATATTAACCATAAAATGAAATAATTGAATAAAATAGTTTATCAAACAACTACTTGTAAACTCTCAAACATAAAGTGATTGATAAATTTGACAACTTGTGTTTTTGGGAAAGATAAAGTTATGGTCTATTGTTTACAATGAGTGTTTTCCATGTATTTGTAACTACTTCAGTAGTTACAATTAAAACACTAAACCATGTTTTATAAATTTTATAACATTAGAATACCTACATATGGTGCACATTTGGATGTGCAAGTGCTTGTATGTGGTGATTATACCTGTAATTCATTAAATGATTGTATAAATAGTTAAATTACATATGAATTAGAAACTATAAATTTTATAATAGTATCCTAAAATAAAATGAGTTAATAGGATAATAGGATTATGAATTATCTAACTCACTATTAATAATATGAATGATTTTTAATCATGTGTATTCAGTATGAAATACTTATGTGCATTAAATACTCGGTGTGTATTAATATGTATGAATATTTAGTTACACTTAGTGCATGATGGTGCATCATAATGCATGTTTATATGTTGTGATACTTTAGTGAGCTTGTATGTAGTATACTTGGATGGTATAATTATTTATTATTTTCTTGTTATTATCTACATAGATCAGTTGAGTCTTAAAAATCATAATTTTTTAGTATCTATTGTAGTTAGGATCCTATAATAGTATGGGATATCATAAGATACTATAGTATAAAATTATGTTATACCTAGGTGGTACATAATATATTTATTATGTCTAACTCATATTTACATTTGACTATTTACTATATACATACTAGTTATTGTTGTGGATAGTGTGTGATGTTATAGTTGGTAACACTTGTGTATGCATGCATGCAAACATGACAGTTTAGTTAATGTTGTGTTAGTATGTTATTATGTTTTGTAAGAATGATGACTTGCTTTGTTATATGTATCTACTTGTATAACACCTATATTTCCATGTATTTGAAACTATTTCATTGATTGATTATAAAAAATTGGTGGATAATTATTAGAACACTGGACTGTGGTAATATGGGTTACCATAGAGTGTAGATAACTAAAAATCAATTATATTTCTTAAATTATACAGTTAAATTGTTTATTAATTTTGATGGTATATTTATAATCATTATTTCTAGTATGGGATATAATATAATGAAATATTCATGAATATGTTTGACAGACTAAACATATGTTGTTATTACTTCTATCTATAACATGTCATGTGATGCATTAGATAGTAGAATGTAAAGTTTTGAATCTTATTGTTGAATTATATTTGACCAATATACATTGCTAATGTGGATTAAAGAGTGATATGGATTTTGTTTCAAACTATTTTTTGCTTTTCTACATTCAAAGGAAGTAAGAAACTAAGATAAAGGGTCAAGGGTTTGATGATACCCGAATGAGGTCTGCGCTCCATTATTCAGACGTTGTAGGGACTCCTCTTTGGCTGTGGAGGATGACACCTACAGAGAAAAAGACTTAAAAAAGGAGATTGTTAGATAGAGATAAGGTGGACTACCAAATAAAGCCCAGTCCCAGAAGTGCAAAGACTTCCTTGTGTGATGACAGTCCACTGTTAATAAGTAAAAGTGTCAGAAATAAAGGAATGAAAAATGACTAGCAAAGATGAAACTAGATAATGCGTACCTATTGTCTGTTGTCGGTCTGCCATAGTCGTTGGCATCGATTAGTATGCCAACGTCAGTTGGTCAAGGTTGTCGATGTTGGTTAGTCTGTCGACGTCAGTATGGGCAGTGGCCAATGTCGGTCAGGGCAATGGTCTTGGACAGGGTCTGGATGGGTTCTTGGTTGATAGAATGGTCTATAAAATGGTCTGTGGTAGTCTGAGAGTCTATGCAGGGTTTGTGTTGGGTTTACAGGGCAGAGAGTGTGGTTGAAAATGGGATAAGGACGTGGGGAAGGCCTCTCAGCCTTTCCAAGAAGAAGTCAAGTCTGGTCTAGTTGATAGCCGAGTCTGGTTCATAGCACTTAGAAGTAGCAAATGGGGACTGATTATCAAAGCATTCTGAAATACTGAGATGAAACAAAAGAAGAATACTTACCTCTTGCCTGCTGAAGAAGAAGTGTAGGAGACCTATTGTTGATGCTGCTGATGTAGAAGACTACCTACAGAGTGGAGTGATTGATGCAGAGTACTTGTACCCTGTGATGCTTGCTGTGTGTTTGGGAGAGAGGGAGCGAGAGAGGTCAGAAGATTAGAAGGTTGGCTGATCAAAAGATTCCCAGATCCACATTCTGGACACATAACGTTGTTTTGAAGGCAATCGATGCCAGCAATACCACCGATGTTAGTCAACTACTGACTGACGTCGGTATCCAAAGAATAGGAAAAAGGGCTAAAAATAGCCTTTTGTCTGTTCTTTCATCTGCCGAGGTCAGCTGGTCATGGGAAAACGGTCGAAGGCGGGTTAAATGAGCATGGGGGATGAGTGGGATAAAGGAAATGGCTCTAGGCATTTAAGACTTGGCATGGGGTGATGAAGGGATCTAAGGAGAGGAATCTAACGGGAGGTGAGGTGAGGTGGCAAGGAGGAATTATTAATTTAAAATAGGTATTTTAAATTAATAAAACATAGGTTAGGCATGGTTAAGTTTGAAAGGGACCAAGAAGGAGAATGACCAAGGGTTAGACATGATTTTGGTGTCTACATTTGCCCCTTTTTGTCTTGTTGGTTGTTCTTGATGAACTGCAAGACAAAAATAGGAGTCGGTTGCCCCAGGTATGGGATAAGGTAGTTTTTGTCTTGTTGGTTATTCAAATAAACTGCAAGACAAGAATAAGAATAGGTTGCCCTGATTATGGGATGAGGTATTCCTCCTCAAAGTGGGAGTTGAGGGAAGGAAACTTGAAATCAGGTGCCGATTTGATAGAGAGTGGATGAGGATGGTGAAGTTGGAGTGAGAACACTGCAATAGTTGGGATTGCGTGCATACCACTTCAAGAGATGGTTAGGTCAAATTATCATAGTTCAGAGTCGAGGAGTGCTAAAATTGAAATAACCGGGCCCCAACATTTAGTCGTAGCTGATTGGGTTATTCGATCCAAGCTGTAGCTCCAATGGTCGTCATGTTCCAAGTATCCTGGGCCTAGGAAGTGCTCTTGAAAAACACAAAAATGTCACAAGTAGTGGGGATTAACTTGCTCACGATCCAATACTTGTGAGGGTCAAAATGGGTTGCAGACATTTTTCCTAACCATTCATGAGGTAGCACACATGCAATCAAAACAACTAAGGCAGAGTTATCTCAAAAATGGTTATGGTCAGAGGAGATAGTCACAATCTCCATAGTCATTGGTCGAGGATGGACAAAGGAATGGCCGAGCTAACCTCAGAAGACCCCATGTCAACTGAGTGCTGCCTACATAGCCCCTGTTGTTAGGGCCTCAGGCCAATGTAGACCAGGTGAAGAGTCAAAATAGTTGATGATTGGTTTGGTCATGATGAAATGATGAGGGTAAGATGGTTTGTCCATCAGATAGATGAACAAATGGATGTGGTCGAGCTAACCCCAGAAGACGTCATGTAATCTGAGTGTTGCCTACATAGCCCCTATGGCGAGGGCTTCAGACCAATGTAGTTCAGGGTAGGAGGCAAAGTGGTTGATGATTGGTTTGGTCATGATGAAGGATGAGGGTAAGATGATGTTACAGCCTTTTCCATATTGTGTGATGGTGTATTCTATAACATTGGCTGAGTGGTCTTTCATCCCTAGCAAGTTTCCATATTGGTGATGGATGTATGCTAAAAATGAATTGAGATTGTTTATACTTCAGCAAGTAATGGTTTATGCTTAACATAAATTGTGTCTGGTCGATAGTTTCCATGTGTATTGTTGTCCATAGAAACTATCTGAAATAGACTATGTCATGTTGGTGGTCTGAAAATGCTTGGTTTTGATTTGGTTGGGTTGGATAGACAATGATTTGGTTGAATGTGACCAAAGGTATAAGAAGCGAAAGGTGCATTGCTCTTTCATTGACAAGGACCATAATGATGGCATGGATAAGGGTTTTTGAAAACAAAATCCCCATTCATGCATTACATCATTGACCATTGGTTGTGTTAGAGAAGAAATTGAATCACTTTGACATTAAAATGAGCTCGAAATCCCTTGAGTAGGCGATGTGATATGGATGGATGGGGGATCCCCTTTTTGGCAGGAAGAACTTTGCCCCTTTTATAGGTGACCCCGAGAATGACTATAGACAATTCCATGACTTTAAAGTTTGTCAGTCAATTTTTTTTTTGAAGCAGATTGATCAATGCAGGAAGTCTACGTAGAGATGTCATTTTGTTTTGCTTTGTGGTCATGTTGTAAAGCTGATCGATGCGAGAAGCTTCTAAGAGAGTGCTGTTTGTAGCAAGAGTTTAGTCATAGCCATCCTTCGAGGGAGTGGTCTATATTTTTCTTTGTATATATGAAAGTCTTTGAATAGTTGTCCTTCGAGGGAGCAGTCTATCAATTACAAGAATTATGCAGCTGTCCTTCGAGGGAGCAGTCTACATTTATAGTTTATGACCTTTGAATAGGCATCCCAATTATATATATATATATATATATATTTGACTGGACTTTTGGTCATGGACTTGACTATAGAGGTTTAGAGGGTTTCCCCTTTTATTAGGACAAAGCACTCATGCTTGACAAAAGGGTTGACTAATGTTTGTAGGGTTGAGGGTTGAAAGGAATAAAAATGACGATGATGGGGATTGCTCAAGGGACGAGCTCAAGTTAACGTCTAGTGATTGAGTACGTGACTAACAATAGAATGGTCAAGGATACAAGGCATAAAGGGTCTCAGGTTTTGATAAGTCCTTTGCCCATGCTTGTGTTATGATGTAAGGTCTGAATCAATTAGGAGCAAACTTGCCCCATTTTCTTCATTCCAAATTGGTCACATGTTAGTCGTTGTTTGGTTGGTTGATGTTTGGTCGAGGCTTGGTTGAGGCTTGGTCAATGTTTGGTCGAGGCTTGGTCGAGGCTTGGTCGATGCTTGGTCGAGGCTTGGTCAAGGTTTGGTTGATGATTGGTCGAGGCTTGGTTGAGGTTGATGTTTTTGGAATGTTTTGGTCGATGTTTGATTGAGGTCGATGTTTGGTCGAGGCTTGGTTGAGGTTGATGTCTAGTTGGTTGATGTCTGGTTTATTCTTAGTTAGGGTCGATGTTTGGTCGAAGCTTGGTCGAGGTCGATGTTGAGGTTGATATTTGGTCAAGGCTTGGTTGGTGTTTAAGAAGTTGGTTGATGTTTGGTCGATGCTTGGTCGAGGTTTGGTCGAGGCTTGGTTGATGTTTAAGAAGTTGGTTGATGTTTGGTCGATGCTTGGTTGAGGTTTGGTCGAGGCTTGGTCGAGGCTTGGTCAAGGCGTGGTTGAAGTTTGGTTGTTTGATGTTTGATGTTTGGTCAAGGTTATGATAGTCAGGGTAAGGTCAAATTCCCCCAGTTGCTAGGGAGAATGTTTGATAGATTTAGTTTGAGAGGGCAAGATCTTGATCTACCAGGTTGGAAGCAGGAATCTCAAAATCACAGATGGTGACAGAGGAAATGGTTGTTAATGATTTGATTAAAGTGGCTAATGGTTGGGGGTCATCAGGCTAGACCTCCATCGATTGTAAGGCTTGGACCAAAGTTTGATGATGTAGTGGAGAGTTTTGTATGAGATCATACAAAGACATCTTCATAGGGGTTGTGTGGTGAGGTTGTTTCACCACGGAGTCAGGGATTGTCTTTGAGGATGATGGTCGAGATGTGCCCAAGACAGTAATCTTGAGTTTTGGTTGTGGTGAAGGCTTGGTAGATGGGGATGTCCAAGGGATATAAACATGTCTTTTCCCTTTTAACTTTTGGGTTAGTGGGCTGGTGGTCAAGTTGACTGTGTTGATTTCAAATAATGGGGTTAAAGGTGGTGGAGAGACCATAGTCTAGTGTTGAGATCCCAATTTAGGTGATGATGTTTGTGAGGCATGTGATGGTGTCAAAGATTTGGCAAAGGGGAAGTCAAGAGGATCCTTGATGAGAAGGGTATCCTTTTTATGGTGTTGACAAATGAAAGCTTTAAGAGCACAACAATGCTCAGTATCATGTCCCAGTGTGCGATGATAGTGACAAAATTTAGTGTTATCAAACCAAGATGGTCTTGATCTGAGAGTTGGTGAGTGTGAAGGTGAGGAGGCATGGGACGATGTTGAAGGTTTGTTGATAATATGGTTAAGAAGAAGGGTGTCTTTTTCCAAGCATTGGCGAATGACAACCTTGAGGGCACAACAATGCTCAGTGTCATGTCTCGGCATGCGATGATACACACAAACTTTAGTGTCATCGAACTAGGGCAGTTTTGGTCTGAGAGATTGGTATGGTTTAAGAGATGGAAGACTGATGTGAGAAGACTCCAATAATTGTCGTAACAGCAAGACATAAGAACCCACCAATGGGTCTGCATGTTTTATTGTAGTAGGGGTTGATGAATTTTGTTTTGGAGGTGTAGGAGGCATTGGTCATTTTGGAGGAAATATATGTTTAATGGGTAAAGGGGATAATGGAGGAAATTTGCCTCTGTGAGGTGTTAGAGTAGGAAGCACTCCTATTAAGGTGGATGGATGTGGGCCCAAAATAGAGGGCAATGATGAAGGTGGGGGAGGAATTCTTCGGTGTGGTTTAGTGGCCTTCTTTGGTTTGGTTCGAGGGCCAATATTGTGTGAGGCAAGATTAGATATGGGGCAAACACCAAGAGATTTAATCTCTTTTGGCATGGTGGATGCCTGCGTGGGTTTGGGTTCAGATGTGGATGGAGGTAAGTGAGATGTAGCGATCTCAGGCAAAAGGCAAGAGAAAACTATCACTGGGTCTTCCTCGGTCGAAGTGGGTGAAGAGACAGGTTCTTCTCTTGCTGGAGAAGAAATTGGAGAATGTGACTCCTCAAGAGGATAGAGGGCAGGGATGATGGTGCCTTCTACTTGTGGTTGAGGAGTAGGAAGGGTATGGTCCTCCATTGGTAGGAGGAAGGATGAAGGTGGAGCTAATGGCATTGGTATGGTCGAAGCATCCTCCAATATAAGAGAGGTTGATGGAGAACTAATAGGAGAAGAAGGCTCTTCTACCTGTAATGGATGAATAGGAGAAGAAAGCTCTTCTACCTATGGAGGAGGTTGGTCAGGGACAAGAGGTGAGACCCTATTGACCATGCATATATCACGCTCTTGGGAGCTATCAGCTATGGTCTAGACATTATTTTGGCTAGGAGGATGGTTAGGAAAAGGTTGTTTGAAGATATCGATGTTTTGGTTGGGTGGTGCATTCGGGTTATCCAAAACAAGATCTCCCTTATCTATCATGTCTTGGACAATGTTCTTGAAGGTTCAATAGTTGTTTATGTCATGACCTTGGACACGATGATAGTGACAGAAGTCATTTTCCCTATACCATGTAGGGATGGCTTTTGAAGGGTCAAATTGAGGTGGTCAGATTGGAGGGAGATTGAGGACCCCCTGTTTGACAAGTTTATCCAAAATAGAAGCATATGATTCTCCTATAGGAGTATACTGACGCTGCATGTACCGTTGTTGGAATTATTTTTTGATGCTTTGTGATGTTGAAGGTTGAGGTTGGTCGGTCATTGTCAAGGATGGTGATCTAACGACCACAGTGTTTGCCACTCCTTTGGACTTGGAGTGGGAAGAAGAAGGTCTAGAAGAAGAAGGGTCATTGGTTTTTGCATTGGTATTACGCAATTTGACCCTATTTTCTTTAATATCATGGAGTTCAAGCTTTTGGGCCATGGTGAAAGCTTCGTCAAAAGTGCAAAATGTTTGAACCCGTAAGGTGGATGAGATGTGGGTGGCACATGCTCGAGAGAAGAGCTCAATGAGCTCAGGTTGAGGTAAAGGGAAGGAGAGTTGGTTAATTAAGCCTCTCCAATGAGCAATGAAGTCAGCTATGGATTCATCGTCAAATTGTCTGATAGAGTATATGTCCGTGATTGAAACCTTTTTGGTGATGTTGATCGAAAAGTGGTCAAGGAATAGTTGGGCTAGTTGTGATAAGAAAAAGATAGAGTGACTGGTAAGGGTGTTATACCAATCGAGGGTAGGGCCAAAAAGTGACATGGGAAACGTGCGTAGTAATAATGGATCGTCATGCACTATAAGATAACAAGTATGTCTGAATGCTCGTAGATGTTGCTGTGGGTCTTCCTTACTCTGTAAGTGAGTAAACTTAGGAAGTTCCCACTGACTGGGATACGGTCAGATTAGGATGGAGGGATGGATGGGTTTGTTGTAAATTTGGTCATATGAAAGGACATTGCTTGAACCAGAAATGGAAGCCTCAAGATTAGACATTTTGTCCATCAACATTTTGATTAGGTCAGTTGATGAATTTGTGGTTGGGGCACCCCCTAGGTTGTAAGGTTCTTGGAAGGTGATAGAAGGGGCGTATGATGTATCTGGTTGCGCTTGTATAGGCGCAACATATTGATAACTAGTCATAGGGACTGAAGTTGAAGCCAAGGGTGGTTGTGTCAAGAAGGTAGAAGGCATAAGTTGACTAGATACCGCCAAAAGTGGTTGCATGGTGGCATTGAAAAAAGGGGAGGTAGACACTCCTGCATTTATAGGTGCAAGAGTGTGTGGAGTCGAGACAATCAAGTTTTGATATGATGTAGAACTTGGTTGAATTGCATGTGGTTGAGGGGGTAATGAAACCCCGATGGCGATCGGTCTAAAAATTGATGGAGGGGCCAAACTTTGCATATTGGCCATGGTCGAGTTAATGGTTGAGGCAATAGTCTGAGTCATAAAAAGGCTGGGTAGCAGATGGTGTTGATGTCATCACTGCTTCACCTGAAAGGTCTCGCATCTGGTTTCTTGCGAGACAGTGTTAGAGAGTCTTGACAATATAGTCAAGGAATCTCTCAAAATTTTGGTCCCCTTCAGGGACAATGGGGGACTGAGTCAGGGTCGGTTGGGTAGGAGTTCGTTTGGTCTCTGAATGATACTCCATTAGAGGACTGGTTATGGAAGGCGAAGGCAGAAGCGGTTGTTGCCTTGCGTGGTCGAGAAGAGTTCTGGTTTGACTGCGTGTCAAAACTATTCAAGGCAAAAAAGTTTTAGGTTCCAAAAACTATGTTTTTTAGTCTCAGAAAACTAGAATGGATGTTGGATAGTAAGAAAGTTGGGTTTTAAGCTTGCTATTTTGAGAAGAAAAATTTGGACAGTGACCAACGTCAGTGGAAAAATAGATGCCGGTGAAACAGGTTGCCGATGTCAGTCAGATAACTGATGCCGATGAAGAAAGGTTGCTGACGTCAGTGGTAAAATCGATGTCGGTTATTGTGTTTTCCAGAAACTCAAAAAAATTGAGAGTTTTTGGAAGAAAGAAGAAAACATCCTCACTAGCTCAAAAAACCAGATAAAGATAGGAAAAAAAGATGAAGACAAGCAGACCCTAAACTTTAAATCCTAAGAATAAACTTTTAGAATCATGTTGGCTTATGCCTTAGAGTGTGTTTGGGAAGTTGGCTTGTAGAACGAGTCCTAGAAGAGGTAGTCTAAGGTTGGTTTCAGGTTAGTTTCGGTGCTCAAAAGTCTGTGTTAGGTTTCATACGTGGCCTGGTGCTAAGGAGAAAGCTCCCCTCACTTCACGAGCCAAGTGATAAGTTGGGCCACTTAGCTAGTATATACTTCCCCTAGAGTTTATACTCTACCAGAGAACAGAGTGGGCTCTCCCCTTGGTGGTGAAGTCCAAGTGGGATTGTCGGGAAGGGTAAGGTATCCACTAGGTGATGAAATCCTAGTCAGACCTTGTCTCAGGTATGTTTAGATGTTTAATTTTGTGAAAGTGGTTTGGATGTGTAACATGAGTGTCCTACGCTTTATTTATGATGTGGTTTTAATTACTAGATGTGAGAGCTAAGTATGCATTTAGGAAGAAATGAAATGCAATGTATTTTAAGCCCAAATAGAAATGTGTGTTTGTATGTAGACAAGTGGAGAAAAGGTTGAAGAGTATGACTTTTACTACTCTAAGATGCAAGAAAGAAAGGAAAAGAAGGATTCTTTTTAACTTTGTTGATGGTGTCTTTCGGAAGAGATAGAAGAAAGAGATGTAAGGAGAGACCTAATGCACCTATATGAAAAGTTTGTTTTAGAAGAAAAAGTATGAACCCAAGGAAAACTCCTAGGGTCCCACCGGGCATGCCCGAATGTTTCAAACTATTTTTCACTTTTCTACATTCAAAGGAAGTAAGAAACTAAGATAAAGGGTCAGGGGTTTGATGATACCTGGATGAGGTCTGCGCACCATTATCCAGACATTGTAGGGACTCCTCTTTGGCTGTGGAGGATGACACCTACAGAGAGAAAGACTTAAACAAGGAGATTATTAGATAGAGATATGGTGGACTGCCAAGCAAAGCTCGGTCCCAGAAGTGCAAAGACTTCCTTGTGGAATGACATTCCACTATTAATAAGTAAAAGTGTCAGAAATAAAGAAATGACAAATGACTAGCAAAAAGGAAACTAGATAATGTGTACTTGCTATCTATTGTCAGTCTACCACAGTCACCAACGTCGGTTAGTCTGCCGACATCGGTTGGTCAAGGTTGTCGACATCGGTTAGTCTGCCGACGTCGGTATGAGTAGTGGCCGATGTCAGTTAGGGCAATGGTCTTGGATAGGTTCTGGATGGGTTCTTGGTCTGTAGAATGGTCTATGGTAGTATGAGAGTCTGTGCAGGGTTTGTGTTGGGTTTGCAGGGCAGAGAGTGTGGTTGAAAATGGGATAAGGACGTGGGGAAGGCCTCTCAGCCTTTTCAGGAAGAAGTCAAGTCTGGTCTGGTTGATAGTTGAGTCTAGTTCATAGCACTTAGAAGTAGCAAATGGGGACTGATTATCAAAGCATTCTAAAATACTTAGATGAAATAAAAGAAGAATACTTACCTCTTGCCTACTGAAGAAGAAGTGTAGGAGACCTGTTGCCGATGCTGCTGATGTAGAAGACTACCTGTAGAGTGGAGTGACTGATGCAGAGTACCTATACCTTGTGATGCTTGCTGTGCATTTGGGAGAGAGGGAGCGAGAGAGGTCGAAAGATTGGAAGGTTGGCTAATTGAAAGATTCCCGAATCTACATTATAGATGCAGAATGTTGTTTTGAAGGCAACCGACACCGGCAATACCATCGATGTCAGCCTACTACTGACCGACGTTGGCAGCCAAAGAATAGGAAAAAGGGATAAAAATAGCCTTTTGTCCATTCTTCCATCTGCCAAGGTTAGCTGGTCATGGGAAAAAAGTCGAAGGCAGGTTAAATGAGCGTGGGGGATGAGTGGGATAAAGGAAATGGGGTCTAGGCATTTAAGACTTGGCATGGAGTGATGAAGGGATCCAAGGAGAGGAATCTAAGGGGAGGTTAGGTGAGGTGGCAAGGAGGAATTATTAATTTAAAATAGGTATTTTAAATTAATAAAACATAGGTTAGCCATGGTTAAGTTTGAAAGGGACCAAGAAGGAGAATGACCAAGGGTTAGACACAATTTTGGTGTCTACATTTGCCCCTTTTTGTCTTGTTGGTTGTTCTTAATGAAATGCAAGACAAAAATAGGAGTCGGTTGCCCCAGGTATGGGATAAGGTAGTTTTTGTCCTGTTGGTTGTTCAAATGAATTGCAAGACAAAAATAGGAATAGGTTGCCCCGATTATGGGATGAGGTATTCCCCCTCAAAGTGAGAGTCGAGGGAAGGAAACCTGATCGGGTGCCAATTTGACAGATAGTGGATGAGGATGGTGAAGTTGGAGTGAGAACGCTACAATAGTTGGGATTGCATGCATACCACTTCATGAGATGGTCAGGTCAAATTGTCGTAGGTCAGGGCCGAGGAGTGCCAAAATCGAAATAACCAGGCCCCAGCATTTAGTCATAGTTGATTGGGTTATTCGATCTAAGTTGTAGCTCCAATGGGTTATTCTAGCACGCCTAGTGGGACCCTAGGAGTTTTCCTTGGGTTCATACTTTTTCTTCTAAAACAAACTTTTCATATAGGTGCATTAGGTCTCTCCTTACATCTCTTTCTTCTATCTCTTCCGAAAGACACCATCAGCAAAGTTAAAAAGAATCCTTCTTTTCCTTTCTTTCTTGCATCTTAGAGTAGTAAAAGTCCTACTCTTCAACCTTTTCTCCACTTGTCTGCATACGAACACACATTTCTATTTGGGCTTAAAATACATTGCATTTCATTTCTTCTTGAATGCATACTTAACTCTCACATCTAGTAATTAAAATTGCATCATGAATAAAGCGTAGGCCACTCATGTTACACATCCAAACCACTTTCACAAAATTAAACATCTAAACATACCTGAGACAAGGTTCGACTAGAATTTCATCACCTAGAAAATACCTTACCCTTCCTGGCAATCCCACTTGGACTTCACCACCAAGGGGAGAGCCCACTTTGTTCTCTGGTAGAGTATAAACTCTAGGGGAAGTATATACTGGCTAAGTGGCCCAGCTTATCATTGGGCTCATGAAGTGAGGGGAGCTTGCTCCTTAGCACCAGGCCACGTACGAAACCTAACACAGACTCTTGAGCACCGAAACTAACCTGAAACCAACCTTAGACTACCTCTTCTAGGACCCGTTCTACAAGCCAACTTCCCAAACACACTCTAAGGCATAAGCCAACATGCTTCTAAAAGTTTATTCTTAAGATTTAACGTTTAGGGTCTGCTTGTCTTCATCTTTTTTTCCTATCTTTATCTAGTTTTTTGAGCTAGTGAGGATGTTTTCTTCTTTCTTCCAAAAACTCTCAAATTTTTTGAGTTTCTAGAAAACACAGTAACCGACATCAATTTTACCACCAACGTCGGCAACCTTTCTTCATCGGCATTGGTTATCTGACCGACATCGGCAACCTGTTTCACCAGCATCAATTTTTCTACCGACGTCGGTCACTGTCCAATTTTTTCTTCTCAAAACAGCAAGCTTAAAACCCAGCTTTCTTGCTATCCAACATCCATTCTAGTTTTCTGAGACTAAACAACACAGTTTCTAAAACTTGAACCTTTTTTGCCTTGAATGGTTTTGACACGCAGTCAAACCAGAACTCTTCTCAACCACACAAGACAACAACCACTTCCGCCTTCGCCTTCCATAACCAGTCCTCTAATGGAATATCATTCAGAGACCGAACGAACTCCTACCCAACTGACCCTGACTCAGTCCCCCATTGTCCCTGAAGGGGACCAAAATTTTGAGAGATTCCTTGACTATAACATCAAGGCTCTCCAACACTATCTCGCAAGAAACCAAATGGGAGACCTTTCAGATGAAGCGGTGATGACATCAACACCATCCACTACCCAGCCTTTTATGACTCAGACTATTGCCTCAACCATTAACCCGACCATGGCCAATACACAAAGTTTGGCCTCCCCATCTATTTTTAGACCAACCGACATCGGGGTTTTATTACCCCCTCAACCACACACAATTCAACCAAGTTCTACATCATACTAGAACTTGATTGTCTCGACTCCACACACTCTTGCACCTATAAATGCAGGAGTGTCTACCTCCCCTTTTGCCAATGCCACCATGCAACCACCTTTGGCAGTATCTAGTCAACTTATGCCTTCTACCTTCATGACACAACCACCCTTGGCTTCAACTTTAGTCCCTATGACTAGTTATCAATACGTTGCGCCTATACAAGCGCAACCAAATACATCATACGCCCCTTCTATCACCTTCCAAGCACCTTACAACCTAGGGGGCGCGCCACCTACAAATCTGTCAACTGACCTAATCAAAATGTTGATGGACAAAATGTCTAATCTTGAGGCTTCCATTTTTGGTTCAAGCAATGTCCTTTCATATGACCAAATGTGCAACGAACCCATCCATCCCTCCATCCCAATCCGACCGTATCCTAGTCAGTGGGAACTTCCTAAGTTTACTCGCTTCCAGAGTAAGGAAGACCCACAACAACATCTATGAGTATTCAGACATGCTTGTTATCTTATAGTGCATGATAATGCGTTATTGCTATGCACGTTTCCCATGTCACTTTTTAGCCCTGCCCTCGATTGGTATAGCACCCTTACCAGTTACTCTATCTTTTCCTTCACACAACTAGCACAACTATTCCTTGACCACTTTTTGATCAACATCACCAAAAAAGTTTCAATCACAGACCTATACTCTATCAGACAATTTGATGATGAATCCATAGACAACTTCGTTACTCGTTGGAGAGGCTTAATTAACCAACTCTCCTTCCCTTTACCTCAACCTGAGCTCATTGAGCTCTTCTCTCAAGCATGTGCCACCCACATCTCATCCACCTTGTGGGTTCAAACATTCCACACTTTTGATGAAGCTTTCACCATGGCCCAAAAGCTTGAACTCCATGTTATTGAAGAAAATAGGGTCAAATTGCGTAATACCAATGCAAAAACCGATGACCCTTCTTCTTCCAAACCTTCTTCTTCCCACTCCAAGTCCAAAGGAGTGGAAAACACTGTGGTCATTAGATCACCATCCTCGACAATGACTGACCAACCTCAACCTTCAACATCACAAAGCATCACAAAACAATTCCAACAATGGTACATACAGCGTCAGTATACTCCTATAGGAGAATCATACGCTTCCATTTTGGATAAACTTGTTAAACAGGGGGTCCTCAATCTCCCTCCAATCTGACCACCTCAATTCGACCCTTCAAAAGCCATCCCTACATGGTATAGGGAAAACAACTTCTGTCACTATCACCGTGTCTAAGGCCATGACATAAATAACTGTCGAACCTTCAAGAACATTGTCCAAGACATGATAGATAAGGGAGATATTATTTTGGATAACCCGAACGCACCACCCAACCAAAACTTCGATATCTTCAAACAACCTTTTCCTAACCATCCTCCTAGCCAAAACAATGTCCAGACCATGGCCGATAGCTCTCAAGAGCATGATATACGCATGGTCAACATGGTCTCGCCTCTTTTCCCTAACCAACCTCCTCCACAGGTAGAAGAGCGTTCTTCTCCTATTCGTCCATTACAGGTAGAAGAGCCTTCTTCTCCTATTAGTTCTCCATCGACCTCTCTTATATTGGAGGATGCTTCGACCATACCAATGCCATTAGCCCCACCTTCATCCTTCCTCCTACCAATGGAGGACCATACCCTTCCTACTCCTCAACCACAAGTAGAAGGCACCATCATCCCTGCCCTCTATCCTCTTGAGGAGTCACATTCTCTAATTTCTTCTCCACAAAGAGAAGAACTTGTCTCTTCACCCACTTCGACCAAGGAAGACCCAATGATGGTTTTCTCTTGCCTTTTACCTGAGATCGCTACATCTCACTCACCTCCAACCACATCTGAACCCAAACCCACGTAGGCGTCCACCATGCCAAAAGAGATTAAATCTCTTGGTGTTTGCCCCATATCTAATCTTGCCTCACACAATAGTGGCCCTCAAACCAAACCAAAGAAGGCCACTAAACCACACCAGAGAATTCCTCCCCCACCTTCATCATTGCCCTCTATTTTGGGCCCACATCCATCCACCTTAATAGGAGTGCTTCCTACTCCAACACCTCACAGAGAAAAATTGCCTCCATTATCCCCTTTACCCATTAAACATATATTTCCTCCAAAATGACCAATGCCTCCTACACCTCCAAAACAAAAGTCATCAACCCCTACTGCAACAAAACATGCAGACCCATTGGCGGGTTCTTATGCCTTGCTGTTACGACAATTGTTGTAGTCTTCTCGCATCAGTCTTCCACCTCTTAAACCATACCAATCTCTCAGACCAAAACCACCCTAGTTTGATGACACTAAAGTTTGTGCATATCATCGCACGCTGGGACATGACACTGAGCATTATTGTGCCCTCAAGGTTGTCATTCGCTAATTCTTGGAGAAAGACACCCTTCTTCTTGACCATATTATCAACAAACCTTCAACATCATCCCATGCTTCTCATACCTCCTCACCTTCACACTCATCAACTCTCTGATCAAGACCATCTTGGTTCGACAACACTAAATTTGGTCACTATCATCGCATACCAAGACATGATACTGAGCGTTGTTGCACTCTTAAAGCTGTCATTCATCGACACCTAAAAAAGGATACCCTTCTCATCAAGTATCCTCTTAACTTCCCCTTTGCCAAATCTTTGACACCATCACATGCCTCACAAACATCATCACCTAAATTGGGATCTCAACACCAGACTATGGTCCCTCCACTACCTTTAACTCCATTATTTGAAATCAACATAGTCAACTTAACCACCAGCCCACCAACCCAAAAGGATAAAGGGAAAAGACATGTTTCTATCCCTTGGACATCCCCATCTACCAAGCCTTCACCACAACCAAAACCCAACATTACTGTCTTGGGCACATCTTGACTAGCATCCTCAAAGACAATCCCTGACTCTATGGTGAAACAACCTCACCACACGACCCCTATGAAGATGTCTTTGTATGATCTCATACAAAACTCTCCACCACATCATCAATCTTTGATCCAAGCCTTACAATCAATGGAGGTCCATCCTAATGAACCCTAACCATTAGCCACTTTAATCAAATCATTACCAACCATTTCCTCTATCACCATTCGTGATTTTGAGATTCTTGCTTCCAACCTGGCAGATTAAGATCTCGCCCTCTCAAATTAAATCTGTCAAACATTCTCCCTAGCAACTGGGGGAATTTGACCTTACCCTGACTATCGTAACCTTGACCAAACATCAAACATCAAACAACCAAACTTCAACCATGCCTCGACCAAGCCTTGACCAAGCCTCGACCAAGCATCGACCAAACATCAACCAACTTCTTAAACATCAACCAAGCCTCGACCAAACCTCAACCAAGCATCGACCAAACATTAACCAACTTCTTAAACATCAACCAAGCCTTGAACAAACATCAAACTCAACATCGACCTCGACCAAGCCTCGACCAAACATCGACCCCAACCAAACATAGACCAGACATCAACCAACCAAACATCAACCTCAACCAAGCCTCGACCAAACATCGACCTCAACCAAACATCGACCAAAACATGCCAACAACATCGACCTCAACCAAGCCTCGACCAAGCATCAACCAAACCTCGACCAAGCCTCCACCAAGCATCGACCAAGCCTCGACCAAACATCGACCAAGCCTCGACCAAGCCTCAACCAAACATCAACCAACCAAATAATGACCAACATGTGACCAATTTGGAATGAAGCAAACGAGGCAAGTTTGCTCCTAATTGATTCAGACCTTACATCATAACACAAGCATGGGCCAGGGACTTATCAGAACCTGAGCCCCTTTATGCCTTGTATCCTCAACCATTCTATTGTTAGTCACTTACTCAATCACTTGACATTAACTTGAGCTCGTCCCTTGAGCAATCCCCGTTATTGTCATTTCTATTCCTTTCAACCCTCAACCCTACAAACATTAGTCAACCCTTTTGTCAAGCATGAGTGATTTGTCCTAATAAAAGGGGAAACCCTCTAAACCTCTATAGTCAAGTCCATGACCAAAAGTCCAGTCAAAAACAAATACATATATATATATATATATATATATATATATATATATATATATATATATAATTGGGATGCCTATTCAAAGGTCATAAAATATAAATGTAGACTACTCCCTCAAAGGATAGCTACATAATTGTTGTAATTGAGAGACTGCTCCCTCGAAGGATAGCTATTCAAATATTTTCATATATACAAAGCAAAATATAGACCACTCCCTCGAAGGATGGCTATGACTAAACTCTTGCTACAAACAACACTCTCTTAGAAGCTTCCCGCATCGATCAGCTTCACAACATGACCACAAAGCAAAAAAAAATGACATCTCTACATAGACTTCCCACATTGATCAGTCTGCTTCAAAAAAAAAAAAAAAACTAACTGACAAACTTTAAAGTCATGGACTTGTCTATAGTCATTCTCAAGGTCACCTATAAAAGGGGCAAAGTTGTTCCTGCCAAAAAGGGGATCCCCCATCCATCCATATCACATCACCTACTCAAGGGATTTCGAGCTCATTTTAATGTCAGAGTGATTCGATTGCTTCTCTAACATAACCAATGGTCAACGATGTAATGCATAAATGGGGCTTTTGTTTTCAAAAACCCTTATCCATGCCATCATTATGGTCCTTGTCAATAAAAGAGCAATGTGCCTTTCGCTTCTTATACCTTTGGTCACATTCAACCAAATCATTGTCTATCCAACCCAACCAAATCAAAACCAAGCATTTTCAGACCACCAACATGACATAGTCCATTTCTCATAGTTTCTATGGACAACAATACACATGAAAACTATCGACCAGACACAATTTATGTTAAGCATAAACCATTACTTGCTGAAGCATAAACAATCTCAATTCATTTTTAGCATACATCCATCACCGATATGGAAACTTGTTAGGGATGAAAGACCACTCAACCAATGTTACAGAATACACCATCACACAATATGGAAAAGGCTGTAACATCATCTTACCCTCATCATTCATCATGACCAAACCAATCATCGACCACTTTGCCTCCTAGCTTGAACTACATTGGTATGAGGCCCTCACCATAGGGGCTATGTAGGCAGCACTCAGATTACATGACGTCTTCTAGGGTTAGCTCAGCCACATCCGTTTGTTCATCTATCTGATGGACAAACCATCTTAGCCTCATCATTTCATCATGACCAAACCAATCATCAACTATTTTGACTCTTCGCCTGAACTACATTGGTCTGAGGCTCTAACAACAGGGGCTATGTAGGTAGGACTCAGTTGACATGGGGTCTTTTGAGGTTAGCTCGGCCATTCCTTTTTCCATCCTTAACCAATGACCATGGAGATCGTGACTATCTCCTCCAACCATAACCATTTCCGAGACAACTCTGCCTTAGTTATTTTGATTGCATGTGTGCTACCTCATGAATGGTTAGCAAAATTGTCTGCAACCCATTTCAACCCTCATAAGTATTGGATCACGAGCAAGTTGATCCCCACTACTTGTGACATTTTTGTGTTTTCCAAGAGCACTTCCTGAGCCTGGGATACTTGGAACATGATGACCATTGGAGCTACATCTTGGATCGAATAACCCAATTAGCTACGACTAAATGCTGGGGCCCAGTTATTTTGATTTTGGCACTCCTCGACCTTGACCTACGACAATTTGACCTGACCATCTCGTGAAGTGGCATGCATGTAATCCCAACTATTGCAGCGTTCTCACTCTAACTTCACCATCCTCATCCACTATTTGTCAAATCAGCACCCAATTTCAGGTTTCCTTCCCTTGACTCCCACTTTGAGGGGGAATACCTCATCCCATAATCAAGGCAACCTATTCCTATTTTTGTCTTACATTTCATTTGAACAACTAATAGGACAAAAACTACCTTATCCCATACCTAGGGCAACCGACTCCTATTTTTGTCTTGTAGTTCATCAAGAACAACCAACAAGACAAAAAGGGGCAAATGTAGACACCAAAATCATGTCTAACCCTTGGTCATTCTACTTCTTGGTACCTTTCAAACTTAACCATGCCTAACCTATGTTTTATTAATTTAAAATACCTATTTTAAATTAATAATTGCTCCTTGCCACCTCACCTCACCTCCCCTTAGATTCCTCTCCTTAGATCCCTTCATCACCCCATGCCAAGTCTTAAATGCCTAGACCCCATTTCCTTTATCCCACTCATCCCCCACGCTCATTTAACCTGCCTTCGACCATTTTTTCACGACCAACTGACCTCGGTAGATGGAAGAATAGACAAAAGGATATTTTTATCCCTTTTTCCTATTCTTTGGCTACCGATGTCGATCAGTAGTCAGCCAGCGTTGGCGGTATTGCTGGCATCAGTTGCCTTCAAAACAACGTTCTATGTCTGGAATGCAAATTTGGGAATCTTTCAATCAGCCAACCTTCCAATCTTCTGACCTCTCTCACTCCCTCTCTCCCAAATGCACAGCAAGCATCACAGGGTACAAGTACTCTGCATCAGTCACTCCACTCTGCAGGTAGTCTTCTACACCAGTAGCATTAGCAATAGGTCTCCTACACTTCTTCAGCAGGTAAGAGGTAAGTATTCTTCTTTTGTTCCATCTTAGTATTTCAGAATGATTTGATAATTAGTCCCCATTTGCTACTTCTATGTGTTATGAACCAGACTTGGCTATCAACCAGACTAGACTTGACTTCTTCCTGGAAAGGCTGAGAGGCCTTCCCCACATCCTTATCCCATTTTCAACCACACTCTCTGCCCTACAAACCCTGCACAGACTCTCAGACTACCACAGACCATTTTTTAGACCATTCTATCGACCAAGAACTCGTCCAGACCCTATCCAAGACCATTTCCCTAACCGACATTGGCCACTACCCATACTGATGTCGGCAGACTAACTGACGTCAGCAACCTTGACCAATCAACGTCGGCAGACTAACCAACACCGGCGATTGTGGGAAACTGACAACAGACAACAGGTATGCATTATCTAGTTTCCTCTTTGCTAGTCATTTGTCATATCTTTATTTTTGACACTTTTACTTATTAACAGTGGATTGTCATCCCACAAAGAAATCTTTGCACTTTCGTGACCGGGCTTTGCTTGGCAGTCCACCATATCTCTATCTAACAATCTCCTTGTTTAAGTCTTTCTCTCTGTAGGTGTCATCCTCCATAGCCAAAGAGGAGTACAACATCTAGATAATGGTGCGCAAACCTCATTCGGGTATCATCAAACCCCTGACCCTTTATCTTAGTTTCTTACTTCCTTTGAATGTAGAAAAGCGAAAAATAGTTTGAAACATTCTGGCACACTCGGTGGGACCCTAGGAGTTTTCCTTGGGTTCATAATTTTTCTTCTAAAACTAACTTTTCATATAGGTGCATTAGGTCTCTCCTTACGCCAGAATGTTTCAAATTGTTTTTCGCTTTTCTACATTCAAAGGAAGTAAGAAACTAAAATAAAGGGTCAGGGGTTTGATGATACCCAGATGAGTTATGCGCTTTATTCATGATGCGGTTTTAATTACTAGATGTGAGAGCTAAGTATGCATTCAGGAAGAAATGAAATGTAATGTATTTTAAGCCCAAATAGAAATGTGTGTTTGTATGCAGACAAGTGGAGAAAAGGTTGAAGAGTATGACTTTTACTACTCTAAGATGCAAGAAAGAAAGGAAAAGAAGGATTCTTTTTAACTTTGCTAATGGTGTCTTTCGGAAGAGATAGAAGAAAGAGATGTAAGGAGAGACCTAATGCACCTATATGAAAAGTTTGTTTTAAAAGAAAAAGTATGAACCCAAGGAAAACTCCTAGGGTCCCACCAGGCATGCCAAAATGTTTCAAACTATTTTTTGCTTTTCTACATTCAAAGGAAGTAAGAAACTAAGATAAAGGGTCAGGGGTTTGATGATACTCGGATGAGGTCTACACACCGTTATCCAAACGTTGTAGGGACTCCTCTTTGGCTATGGAGGATGACACCTGCAGAGAGAAAGAATTAAACAAGGAGATTGTTAGATAGAGATAAGATGGACTACCAAGCAAAGCCCGGTCCCGAAAGTGCAAAGACTTTCTTGTGGGATGACAGTCTACTGTTAATAAGTAAAAGTGTCATAAATAAAGAAATGACAAATGACTAGCAAAGAGGAAACTAGATAATGCGTACTTGTTTTTTGTTGTTGGTCTGCCACAGTCATCGGCATCGATTAGTCTGCCAATGTCAGTTGGTCAAGGTTTCTGATGTCGATTAGTCTACCGACATCGATATGGGTAGTGGCCGATGTCAGTTAGGGAAATGGTCTTGGATAGGGTCTGGATGGGTTCTTGGTTGATAGAATGGTCTGTAGAATGGTCAGGGGTTTGATGATACCCAGATGAGGTCTGCGATTTATTCATGATGTGGTTTTAATTACTAGATGTGAGAGCTAAGTATGCATTCAGGAAGAAATGAAATGCAATGTATTTTAAGCCCAAATAGAAATGTGTGTTCGTATGCAGATAAGTGGAGAAAAGGTTGAAGAGTATGACTTTTACTACTCTAAGATGCAAGAAAGAAAGGAAAAGAAGGATTCCTTTTAACTTTGTTGATGGTGTCTTTCGGAAGAGATAGAAGAAAGAGATGTAAGGAGAGACCTAATGCACCTATATGAAAAGTTTGTTTTAGAAGAAAAAGTATGAACCCAAGGAAAACTCCTAGGGTCCCACCGGGCGTGCCAGAATGTTTCAAACTATTTTTCACTTTTCTACATTCAAAGGAAGTAAGAAACTAAGATAAAGGGTCAGGGGTTTGATGATACCCAGATGAGGTCTGCGCATCGTTATCCAGACATTGTAGGGACTCCTCTTTGGATGTGGAGGATGACACATGCAAAGGGAAAGACTTAAACAAGGATATTGTTAGATAGAGATATGGTGGACTGCCAACCAAAGCCCGGTCCCGAAAGTGGAAAGACTTCCTTGTGGGATGACAGTCCACTATTAATAAGTAAAAGTGTTGAAAATAAAGAAATGACAAATGACTAGCAAAGAGGAAACTAGATAATGTGTACCTAATGTTTGTTGTCAGTTTTCCATAGTTGCCGACATTGGTTAGTTTGTCAACGTTGGTTGGTCAAGGTTGCTGACGTCAGTTAGTCTGTCGACATCGATATGGGCAGTGGCCGATGTTGGTCAGGAAATGGTCTTGGACAAGGTTTAGACGGGTTCTTTGTTGATAGAATGGTCTACAGAATGGTTTATGGTAGTCTGAGAGTCTGTGCAGGGTTTGTGCTGAGTTTGCAAGGTAGAGAGTGTGGTTGAAAATAGGATAAGGATGTGGGGAAGGCCTCTCAGCCTTTTCGAGAAGAAGTCAAGTCTGGTCTGCTTGATAGCTGAGTCTGGTTCATAGCACTTAGAAGTAGCAAATGGGGACTGATTATCAAAGCATTTTGAAATACTGAGATGAAACAAAAGAAGAATACTTACCTCTTGCCTACTGAAGAAGAAGTGTAGGAGACCTGTTGCTGATGTTGCTGATGTAGAAGACTACCTACATAGTGGAGTGACTGATGCAGAGTGCCTGTACCTTGTGATGCTTGATGTGTGTTTGGGAGAGAGGGAGCGAGAGAGGTCAAAAGATTGGAAGGTTGGCTGATCAAAAGATTCCCAGATCTGCATTCTAGATGAAGAATGTTGTTTTAAAGGCAACTGACGCTAGTAATACCGCCGACATTGACTGACTATTGACCAACGTCAACAACCAAAGAATAGGAAAAAGGGCTAAAAATAGCCTTTTGTCTGTTCTTCCATCTGCCAAGGTTAGCTGGTCATGGGAAAATGGTCGAAGGTGGGTTAAATGAGCGTGGGGGATGAGTGGGATAAAGGAAATGGGGTCTAGGCATTTAAGACTTGGCATGGGGTGATGAAGGGATCCAAGGAGAGGAATCTAAGGGGAGGTGAGGTGAGGTGGTAAGGAGGAATTATTAATTTAAAATAGGTATTTTAGATTAATAAAACATAGGCTAGGCATGGTTAATTTCGAAAGGGACCAAGAAGGAGAATGACCAAGGGTTAGACATGATTTTGGTGTCTACAGATTTCACTAGCTTACTGAGATCACAATATTAGATGAAGGCAGTCTGATCAAGTGATGTACATGAAATTGATAGATCTATAGATCACTTTTATATTACTATTTGTTAAAATTTAGACCAAAGTATGTTTAGTGAGATATTATCATTTCATGAGTTTGATTTACATGTATGTATGATATCTTGTAATATATTGATTTTTTTATGATACACTCCATGATTAGTTAGTTATAAATCATACAACACACAAGTATTTTCTAGTCTCTCTAGATTCCTGCACTATCACTATTTACCCATCTATGAAGGGAGGGTCATTCCTTAATGGGATTAGTGTGGGGGATCATTGGTCCATATTTGGCATGGAAAATCACTTGTATGATGCTCACCCTAGTACTACTTATTGAGATGATACTTGAGATTGTCATAGATACTTGAAGTTTAGGAACCATGCTCTAGGGTAGCCAGGTATTTTATTTATATATTTTATTATATTTTACTTGTTATTGTAAAATAGTCATGAAGAGTTGTATGTATACATTGATACACTTTGATAGTGGTATTTGTGTATTTACATAAGTTAAAGCTAAAAATGTTATGATTACTTTCTATATTGAGTTGTCATTCTCTCATGATATTAGAGATCCATATTTTATGTTGTAATATGAATTATTTTTTATTAGATAAGGTCAACCCAAATTTTACAGGGACTAAGAACCATAAAATTGAAATAAAGAGTTTTAACCATGCCTTACATGGCTGAATAAACAAAAAGAAAAAGTCTAAACAACAAAAACAAGAGTAGACATAGAAAACATGTTAATTGGGGGGACCCTCTTGGGTATCCTCTACAACAAAATTTCCTTTGGTAGGAAGTTGGTCTTTTCTTTTGAGGCTTTGGCTCTGGTCCAATTCCTGAGACCCTCAGCTTATTCACTAGAGAGAATCATCCTCAGGTGTTTCCTGCCTTTCACCTATGGGAATGGATGCTTAGGGGGGACCCCAAGGGGGGATTTTGGGTCCTTATTACACATGATTAATATGAATTGTTGTCATGATTTCACATTATTAATTTTATGATCACTATTAGACTCTTAGAATGTAGTCTACTTTTGTATATGTGTATATTTGTAAAATAATGTATTTCTAGTTAGTTCCCAGTGGGGATGTTACATAGGTGTCTTGAAATCCCTTAATATCACTAGGCCAATTTTTCATACAAGTTTCAAATATTAAGTTCTATTAATGCACTTAATGTGCTCCTTATGTTAATAGGGAACGGGGAGAAAGTAATAGGCTCAATTTTAAGTCTTTGAGGACTCAGGGCTTGATTTTTTTGACACAAATAATACTGTAAATAGAAAAAATAAAATAGATATGGTCACTACTTAGAAATCTATAAGCAGATCCTATTGTAGGGACAATAGATGTTACATAGTGACACTTTATTCTTGATAATCTTTGTGAAATTATTTCAATCTTTACTAATTATTGCCCAAAATATAAACAAACAATGAATATTTATAGCATGAACTAAGCCAAAGTGATCATGGGTAGATCTAAGGTTAGATAGGGTATTGAAGAATAGGGAATTTGCTTAAGATGATCAAAGTACTAGTTCTTCTAACTTCTAGATAATAACACATAAAACTAGCATTTACTAACTCTAGTGTAATGCTCAAATCTGAATAAACATAATTGAAGTTTCAAATGAAAATAAATTCATATATCTAGAAGCATATATTTCACAAATATTACTCATTCACAGTAAATTGCACAACACATTTAGTTATAAATAGGATGAAAATAGAGCACGTATACTAACATAATTATTAACGTAGTGTTAAACTCAAGTTAACATATGCATATATTGAATATTATTACCAAAATAGTCAATAGAGAATAAACCATTAGTCATATAAAAGTGTGAGGAATATAAACTATAGAAATACACAATCAAGCACTTCTGACAAACTTTTGAATTCTTGACTCTTTTGTATTAATTCATATAATAACTATTTTTTATTTATAATGAATTAGAAAACCCCTATTTATAGGCTTAAAAATTGCCTACACAAGTTCAAGTGGGCCCATGAAATGTGCCCAAATATAGCCAAGTGGATAAAATTCCATATATACAATGGAATATTCTCAATTCAAAATTACAAACATAACCAAATATTCCTCATGATCTTGAAGGGGGCTATTGAGATGACTGTTATTGTTGTTGCCTTTTCTTCTCCTCTTTTCTTGTCTAAACCTCTATATAGGATAAGTAATCTTGATCTTCCTAGGCAAAGTCTAGGATCATGGGTTGAAACAAATTAGGTATTTCCTAAATTAGTCTATCATGTTTTGCAAGTATTGGCCTCAATGCTTTTTCAATTACCTTTTCTCTTTCTACCCTCTGATTGGAAAATGCCACAATAATCATTAATTCAACAATTGTCTTTACACTATCCATGTCCTACTGTAACTTTTCCACAAATACCTTCATCTAGGATTTGAACTCTCGGTCATCCTTGAAGGTGCCATTAGGTTCCATCACCCTTTTGACCTTGGCATCCTTGAATAATAGGGAAATTTTGAACTCAATCTTCTCTGAGAATATAATTGCATCCTTGACCTAGTCCAACCATCTCTTTATTATCCTCCTCTTTTTCATCAAGATGGTTTGTGTAGGAATGATATCCTTAAGTGGTATAACCTTGAGGTCTGGGAACTTATTACTCCTTAAAAATATATCCAAGTTTTCCAACTTGGCACCATAGAGTGAAAGATTTTGGTCAAGTTTAATGACCACCTTGGATTATAGGGTCCCCTCTTCCTACCTCCTCTTCATGAATTTTCACAAGTTGAAAACATTCATAAAAAAATTTATTATTTGAATTGTAGTGCCTTATGACATAGTGGGTAGTGCTTGCTCCTTCAAATTGTTTAGCTCTTGCTGCATCCCCTTCATCAAGGCTAGTGTGGATTATTTTTGAGATTAAAATGAATACATAAAGTTATCTACATATTATTCCACCTCTCTTAGTCCAGCCTTCCTCTTCCTTGTCAAAATGAAGAGGGACTCTCTACTCTCATGTACCATAATTGAGCTTGAATATGGTTGCTCAACCCATATTCTAACCACCATATTCATCATGTTTACGACAACATCAAACTTCATGCCAATTTAGGGGGTAGAGAGGACTGCCTAAGACCTCTCCTACCTTTCTTC
Source organism: Torreya grandis (assembly GCA_037957365.1). Classification (NCBI taxonomy): domain Eukaryota; kingdom Viridiplantae; phylum Streptophyta; class Pinopsida; order Cupressales; family Taxaceae; genus Torreya; species Torreya grandis. Next base: position 623,174 of record JARHVA010002910.1, on the reverse strand, counting down.
CTATATGATGTCTCTAACCCAATTTGGGGTAGTAGTAGGTATTGGCTATGTGGGAGGTGGTTGCAATAGAGGTGCCTAGGTTAAGGAATAGGCCAAAGCTATAGAATGAATGTAAAAAATTTTTGGGTCTAGCTACCCAAGTTTGTCAAATAGGGATTTGATAGGACCCATTTCAAGGAAAAATGAAGGTAACTTGGGAATCACACTCACTTTTGCATCTATGGTAATGTTGAGTGGCTTTTGAAAGGTGAATTACTTGGAAATGGGTTTCAATGGTATAGAAGTCATAGGGGAACCAATAGAAAGTGAGGCACTTGTTGTGGTTTCCTATGAAGAATCCATATATGTGGTGGCATGAGAAATAAAGTGGGGGAAAGTGAATCCAAAGGAATTACTAGCTTGACTCATTATAGTATCATCTAAGGACTAGGTAGAGGTGGTTTCAACAGTTGAAGATAATGAAGATAATAGAGGGCTGATAGTGGGTGGAGTAAACATGGAAGTAGAAGTAAAAATAGAAGTAGATGTAATCAGGGAAGAAGACAATGGGAAAGTGCTTACAATGGGAGCATGTTGTGTGTTTATAGCCTCTATTATTGCTTGTGGAGGTGGGATTTCCCCCTTATAGTAGTTTTAGGATCTTTCTTCCTCTTGTAAACCTTTTTTATATTTCTCCCAGCTAGTGCCTATAATTTTTATATTGAGAGCTCAATGCCTTGATATAATTCTTCAAGGTCAATGACATGAGGATTAGGTTGAATTAGGCTCTCTAGGTAAGCTACCATATCAGATGTAGAGATGAATGTATGCCCTTGGGAGAGGTTAGGTTGGTTGTTGGATCCCCCTTGTTTGGAGCTTAGAGGTAGGCTCTATCCACTTGAAGTGGGAATAAGTAGAGGTCTGCATGTCCTATTCCTAATGATATGAACATTTTATTATTCCTCTTATTAACTCTCCTCATAATATGCATCAAACATATTTCCATGGGCCAGTGGTGGTTGAGGTCTTAAAATATTTTCCTTCTTCTTATCTATATCAAGCCTCATTTTAAGCTCTATGTTCTTCCTGGCTTCATTTCTGAGGACCACCTCATCATTCATGGCATCTTGGTATATCCATTCATGGACTTCTTCTTGATATTTATACTCTATAGACACATATTTATTGAATTTAAAGAGGTGTTTTACAATGACATTATTTGTGTCTCATGCCCTTGAATTCATATTTAGGAAATAGGTATGAATCCCTATGCCTTACAACCATAATGATGTCATGCCATTTTGTGATCCTAGTCCTCCCTAATTTTTAAGTAGTCTTGTGGGGTATTGTATTATTATTATTTTTGAATATGCCATTAACTCCATGTATTAGTTGATAAGCCATATCTTCCTTAGATAATTTCATAGGTACATATCTTGACAACCTAAGGGGAGCCATCATTACTCTTTCCATTCAAATGATTGTGCAATATTAGTATAGCTAGTAGCTTCCTATTTCCTTTAGTGTTTGTCTAACCTCTAAGGGAACCCTAGGCATCTCATACTCAATGATTGATTTATACACCACTAGGTATAATTGTTCTACAATTACCTTGTTATTGTGCCTAAACTAGTGAATGTGTATTATCAAGAAAAGTTGGGGCACAACCTCTTACTACTTAAGAGACTAGAAATTCTAACCTAGTCGAGAAATTACATAGATTGCATCCAATGGGTAACTCATCATATATAATGGGGCACCATTATTACAATTTTCATTAATTACATATATCAAGTTGTTGCTAATGATCTCCCTAATCAAGGGAATCTATTAATCCTCTAAGATTATTTGTAGTAGTGGGAGAGTTTTTATGTCTACATGCCCAATGTGTGGGTTGAAAAATATCCTATTAAGGAGAGAAAGGAAAATATTGAATCCCTTTTAGAATGATTGAATATCCAGATTCCCTTGGTCATCTATGAAGATAACTCTAGTTGGGTCAATCACCCATGATGCCAGGACATTCTCTAGGGAGTGCACCTTATACCAATTGTCAATGATAACCTAGGTGTACTAAATATATGGGGAGGATGGGTCATAATACTTCTTAAAGTTGGTTATTATTATGAAATCAATTAGTATCCCTTCATACATTGACTTGATGAATCCATCCTCACATCTATACCTTCTAAAGATACCATAGACTAGGTATGTGCATGACATGACCTCTAACTTGGCTACAACTTTGTGGAGATAAACAACATTGATTTAAAGTATGTCTAAATTCAATTGGATTATGTGAGGTATGGTATCAACCTCATAAACTTCACTAGATGATTATACATTGAATTAAATGTTTTTGTAATGCATGTACCCTAATGTTATGGCCTCAAGGATGAATTTGATGTTCTTGAATTTAATTGAATTTCCATACTAGAATAGGAAGCCATCATTTCCAAAAAAGATGTTCTTAACTGGAGTATAGAGACCTACCTATGCCATCTATACAATATTCTAGGTAGAAACCAACATCCTTTTGTATCTCTCTACAACTTTCAAGCTTCAATAATGGTGGTCAAGGTACAATTAGTGAATATTTTAAGCTTTGTCATACTAGGAGAATGTAGATAGTAGAGAGAGAAATCGCATATGGATTAAAATGAAAATATATGTAACAATATCTTATTTAATTATCCTTTTGAAATATTTCCCTTATTAATGATAGGTTGTTGGTGATCCTAATTCGTGTTGTATTAATGGTGAGCTTGTCAACTTTGCATTTGAAACACTTCAAACTATTGATTTTGGAATTTAATTGAATTAGAATTAAAATTTACTTCTAATTTGAATTTTATCCACTAGAAATTTTATCTTTAAATATAAATATTTACACCTTTTGACACATGGCTACCACCTCAAATCTATTTAGGCACTCAAAGGGCCTAAATATGACTAGGCTACCTAATTGGCTTGAAATCCAAAAATGTGGCATCATTCAACTACCTCATAGATTCTTGGAATGAAACATAGTGTGATGAATCATTTGTATCCTACCACATGGAATATTTTAATTCATGGTGAGCTCTTAGGTAGTCTTTAGTTTTGATTTGTTTTGGGAGTGACATGTGTCACTTTCATATGTAATCAGATTTATTATTTGCCAAGTCGCCCTCTTATGGGAGATCACAACTTTGGTTTTATAGGTAGCCCTCTTGTGGGAAATCATAACTTTAGTTTTCCATGTGCCACATTCTTATGTGATCATACAACTATCGGTAACTTATAATTAATCACATGGATTGAGTGGAGACATGCATCTTTCTTGGAGACAATCTCATTGATTTTAGGATGTAGCTTCATAAGAATGGAACATGACATCATTGCATAGGTATAAATGGGAAAATTTTTGATTTTGAGGGGATCTAGTTGATCTTGGGATGCATATTTGTGGGAATGACATGCGGCATCATCACACAGGTCTAAAAGGGACACATGCCATTTTGACAAGCTATTATTTGTTATTTTTCCAAGTGTCACTCTCAAAAAGATCTTGGGACAATTATACATCATCGAACCTTGATCAAATGGCTCAAGGAAACCTAGATGTCTATCTTTTGAGATATTTCATTATTTATATGGATGCAATGTAGTATAGACATGCATCAATCTTAGATGAATCTAAAGGAAATGTGCATTACTCTCAGAAGGTTGTTCGGGTCTAGTTGGTTATGCTTGAGACATGTGAAGGAATCTCATATAATTTTGGATTGTATGAAGACATGTGGCATCTCAAATTGAATGGTATCTCTCATGTGGGATAATATCATGACACATATCCTTGATATTTTAAATTCCAATGACTAGCTTCCTTGTGATCTATCTAGATGATGCCATATAGCTCATGGAATTTATAGATTTTCTCCAAGTGTCTTGCATAAGACACAATATATATCTAAGGCATTATGAAGCTTGATAAGGTGTACACCTGTCCCTTTGAGTCATATTCCAAACTTTAATGTCCTATGAGGTGTCACAAACTGTAGCTTTAAATTGACATCCTATGAAGTCAAGCAAGGAGTTAAGTTTAAGAAAATTTAAACAAGTTTAAAGAAAAATTCCTCAATTAAATTATTTTAACACACATAATTTTATTTTAATAATATTTTTAGTGAATCTCATGTCCATGTCCATTAGACATCCATTTCATATTCCCTTAGATAAAACCTATCTACATACCATCAAATCATCCTTGGTTAATAATCCATTATTTGAATGAGACTTTGAAAAAGATTTGAAATAACTTAAATATTTATAAGTATTAATATATATTATAAAATTAATTACTAAAATTAATTAATATGATATAATTTCAAGTGATTGGAAATCAAATCAGATCTTAGTGCTATCAAATGACTTAACATGCTAGACATCTTGGGCACTTTAGAAAAATTAAGGAAAGAGGGTCCCAATTCTGGGAAAAGGGGGTAGTTGATTATTAAAAAGTTCTTATTAATAAAGGTATTATATCTAAATGTATGGCTTATTCACATCATATCAGACCTATAAAAACTCATTTGGAGTCATAAAAATCTCTCTAAGACTCTATTTTTCACCAAAAGATCTCATTTGGACTAATTCCTTGTAACCCTAAAAATGTGTAAACATCCTTGTGTAGAAGAATGTATAGATTATATTTGGAAAATGAAGATATTTTTTAGGACCCAATACAAAGTTTCATGTCTTGAATCTGAGTGGAAGTGTCTTTTTTCTATTATGTTCTCTCCTCAATTATGCTTCCTTGCCTAGAAACTAAGTTTTGGCCCAAAATCACTCCCACACATGTGAAAATTACAAGAAGTGTTTGATTCAATTTAACCATTCCATGGCTGTGCTCCATTCCATTTTTATCTCTTGAGACCTTGTATGGATGGGTAAATAATGAAAGGGTCAATTTCCCTAATCTAGGTACTTGTATAGGCTTGAGAGATAGATGGAGTGTTTGGAAATAAATTTATAGTCTATAGTTCTTGGAATTAGTTTGTTTATTCCTAAACATAATTAGGAAAATCAATCCACTAATGATATGTCTTTTAAAGTGTTCAATTGGTCTGTAGGTAGGTGATTTGGCTTACAAAATAATGCATTTCTCCCTTCTTGGCCATGCTAATGACTTGGAGAGATAATAAAACATTTTAGGAGACCTAAAATGGTATGTAGAAGGTTTAGGAACCTTATAAAATATTTATATACCTCTTAATTTAGTTTGGAGACCACCCCATTCTTTGGTTCTTCACAAACAAGCCTACAACCATGCATTTAGCCTTGTTCAATATAACTATACCTACATATTTACAAACTAGTACCTTAAAATTATTCTCAAAGGACCTAAAAGCGTTATACAAATGTTTATAGGGCCATATCAATCTCTTAGAAACCATTCAGATCCACCTTCTTCTCATCAAGTCACTAAAAGGGTTTTATGAGGGTTTTAGGCCTCTTTTGTTCTTAAGGATTGTTCATAAAGAACATATCCTCTTTCTCTCAACCAATATAATAAGATGGGATTGGTGTTGGGACCAACATACCCCATTCATATTTAAAAATTGATACCTTTGAGAATTCTTTATATCCATGTTTTGAAGCATCTGAACATCAAAGTCTTTAATAGGATTTGAAGATCATCAACTCTATTAAAGAACATGCTTGTGTGATTTAATTCTCTTATTTTATACTAACCCTATTGATAAGGTTATGTGAGTCATTTTTAGGTTCTATGGAAGATTTAGGGTTCTATATTCATAAACCTTGGGTGGCCCTTGATTCAAATTCAAATGTTGGAGGGAGCCAAGTTAACAAGAACCAATTAAAGAGAAGCTATAAATAAGGGCTTTACATGGGTTCAAATCATGTTTTTATAGAATAACTCGAACTCTTCTTTATTTATTTCACATTTATTTTTCCTAAAGTTGCTCAGGTTTAATTTAGCATGGTTCTGTGAGGTCCCCTTTTACATTACCTAACTTAGCCTAGGTTATTAATATTAAGGCCCTGAGAAACATCTTGACCTTAGCCTTAATACCTTATGCTATGTGTTTTTATTTATGTCCTTGGGTCAAATAATTATCTCCCTCACTCTTTGTAGGATCCTAAAATTAATGCTTGCTTGCTAGATTTGATCAGATAGAGCATCCTAGCCAAAAGGCTTTGGCTTAAACAACATGTACCATGATAGATCAATGGAAATCACTTGCTCACTAGATTTGATCTAATGACATGATGCATAGGAGGAAAATTCAAAAGGATCATAAGGCTTTGAGGGTTGGATGCATGGTAGATTAATGATCGAAAAGAATAAATAAGGGGGCCCACCTAATAAAGATGTCTAATTAAATAATCAATCCCCGTAAAGATCAATAACAATCACTCGCTCAGTAGATTTGATCCAATGGTATGAAATTCTCAATGAATTTTCAAAACTCCTCAATCTTGACATGTGGCTAGTGCTCAACCCAGGTGATAATTGACAAAATATACGTAGCATGAGAAGGATCTGTGATAATGCCAAGTATCATGACAAAAAACCTAGAGATCAATGGATGAATAAATGGGTGAGGAGTTAGATTTAGATAAATGAATCACACTAATCTTGATATTTTGATCCTACAACATGAAATAAAATAAGCTTTTAAAATCTAATGGCTAGTATCCAAATGGTACTTATCAAAATTGCTATGAAAAGCCTAGAATGGTGCCATATAGACTCCACATAAGCATAAAAGGACAAAATCAAAGATCTTCTAAACTCAAAAATGTAAGGGTATAAATCAAAAGGCTCTCCATAAAATCCAAAACATGTATGAATTTAAAGTCTGAATATCTCCTACCATTAAAGATTAGAACCCTAAACACTCTATAAAGAAGACCCAAATTAGTTAAATAATTGTACCCCTGAGAATCAGTGTTATAGTAATAGGCCTTGGAAATCTAATCTGGGTAATTTAGTGATATCAAAAATAGTGATTGATAGGCAACAATTAAAGATGGAGGGCAAGCTTTACCTATCCTATGATAGTGAAGGAAGGATTTACAAGGATATAGAGTTGGACATGGCAGCCATAAATGTCTATGGAGTGAGGAATTGGTCCAAATTGTTCTTATTGGTAGAAAAATTGCATCCAATTTCCCAAGGGGAAAGGAAGAATGACATAATGAATATAAAATACAATGACCTAGTTCAAATTCAAATGGCTGGGGTCCACCATGCCATGGTAAAACCAGAAGTAATGCACTACATTGATGTCCTTATACCCATTTTTATTGGTTATAGGATAGATGGGGAATCGATCATTTGGCAGGGTAGTTCCAAAATGGTGGTGTACATCTCTCCTATGGCCTTTAAAATCTATTACAATATCCCTTTACCCCATATCAACCTCCCATCCATGAGAGATTGGATTAACACCCAATACCTTAATTCAGTTCTTCAACCTTGGTTAATCTAAGGACCCCATGTCTTTAAAACCCTGGATGGCATGACTCCCATTGTTTAATTCAAGGATGGCATTAGAATAGCCATGACCTACTGAATTGATCATTTGGTTCCCCTTCCACCACTATGTAAACAATGTTTGGGTGTCCTATATCCACCTAATGATAGAAGAGAAATTCACCCCTCTAGTAGGAGACCTAATTAGCTTCTTCTTGGCTAAGAAATTCACAGCCATCAAAAGGAATACCTATAAACAATTATATATGATGTATTATCTATTGGATTCCCTTCTCACCTCTAGGCCTTCCTTGGCATTAGGAACTAGTCCCCTGTTAGTAGAACCATAATTTATCACCAATATTCCAAATTGCACATATTCAAGTTAAGGAACCATATGTAATTAATTTGTGATGGTATTTTCCCAACCATATATAAATACATCACAAGAGTTACTATGCCAAGATTGCATCCCCTTATCAAGAGATAGTTAGAAACCATGGGAGATGTATGGTATTACCCATACTACACTATCATTAGGATAGAGGAGATCCTAACCCAACTTTACAAGCTACCAGTCCATGTCCCCAACAAGCTTTCCAAGTATGATATTTACTCCCAAATCATCCAAGGTATGGACAAGACATGTAGAGAGGAGGAAAGGCCAAATCCATCCCCTCCCATTGGATATTGGGAAGATTGTAATTAAATATTGTAAGCAACTAGAAATCATGGTAACATATAGGAATTATTTTGATTTCTAATTAGATGATCTTAAAATGTGGGACTCTAGGGGTAGGGTGGTTAACCACATTAAGGAGAGAAAGGTCCCAAAGATTGAATATGAACATAAGCTAGGTGTCGGTGATGACATCTATATTAGCGTAAATAATTTTAAAGAAGTACTCTCCAAGACCAAAAGCTACAATATCAAGTTGGAGCATAGACTGATCAAGAACAACAAATCTTTAGGAGAGGTACGAAAGTTTCATCTCTTGCAATATCATTTGTTTTTAGGTCCATCTGGGACAACTCATGAGGAGCCACCTATTGAAGGGAATCCATATGAACTTCAACCCCACTAGTAGGAGGCTCAAGCTAAACAACCTCAAGCTAAACAACCTCAAAATGAAAAGGGAAAAAGGAAAGGAGAAAGTTGGAGAACTAAGATTGGAATAGAGACTTGAGGAAAGTCCCCCACACTCAGTACCCCCATAGAGACCACCTTATCCTATGGAAGTCATTGTTATGATATCTCTTGAGCCAGAGGAGAAATTAAAGGGTGCCCTCATTGATATAGTAGTAGTATATGGTGTAGATAGAGAGGAAGATCCCTCTAGATAAGTAGGAAAGGAGTTAATTTCATTAGAAAGAGAGAAGAGGAAAGCAGATATGGCCTTGGTTCCTGTGACTCCAAAGAAGAAGCCTAGGTTGACCTTTACTCACCCTACCAGTGAAGTTAAACTCTTCAGTGATGAGAATATAATCCATGAACTAGTCATCCCTGACTATTTTATCTATGAGAAGTTTCAAAAGATCTCAACCCTCTCTCCTTTATAGGCCTTGACATAGGTTGGCTTGACTGAGCATGATAACATCAAACCATGGATCATGTACATAGTAAATAAGGAAGAAGAGAGAAGAATAAAACTTCATCATATCCAAGGAGGATAGAAAATTGACACCCTAGGAGCCTCTAGTAGTGCAAGTGTGGAGGTTCCTAAACCTACAAATTTTAAGGAGCCAAATGTTAAAATCCAATTTAACCTAGACACAATAGGACTAGAAAGGACCACCACAAGGGCAGCTATGGTTGGTCAAGAAGAATTCACCTTTCAAAAGGTATAACCATTCATAGGGTCAACCCCTATTAAAGGGAAATAGCTTGGAGAGTCTCCCATCCATGAAGAAGATGTGAAAAGTTTAATTAAGGCTCAATCTCAAAAATCTAGGGCTGGTGTCTAGGGATTAAATCAAATAATCTAAAACCTAAAGAAGGAGAAAGAGAATCTAAAAACTCAAGCAATTATCTCAGTGCTAGACTCCATGATAAAGATTCTTGAGGAGTCATTCCATAACATGTTCAGAGCACTAAAGTCTATAAAATTAAGGTAAAATGCATTGGAAGACTAGACCACCTTAGCCAAGGAGATAGTTACTCAATTGCAAACTTCTAATGACAAGATTTCCCAACTTCTTAGCAACTAGGTTAGGAATAAAATACCAAATTTTAAAGACATCAACATGGGGCACCTAAGTGCCATTTTGGGAATTATTGTAGATAAGTTATAAGACTTGAGTTCCTAGCATATCAAAGTGGATGAACTTATTGAGGAGGAGAAAGAGCTCATGGGCAGAATTGAGAGGATCTTGGGAATTATGCTCAAGGATTTTACATAGCCCACTACCCTGAGAATTACTAGTAATGAAGAATTCTAGCATAGAGTCACTTTAGTGACTCAAGAAATTAAGGTCAAAAGTCAAGGATAATTAGGGAGAGATAATAATAGAATATTAGACATGATATTAAATGTAGGGGAGAGGATTGATGAAGCTAGAAGCATTAATCAAGCTTTGGCTAGGAATGACAAATATTTTGATGAGCTAGTTTATCAAGAAGAGGAGTGTATCATAAGGCTTATTATAGACTTAGGCCTAATGGATGAATATAATGAACAAACTATGAGTATCCTTTGGTAGCAAAGGGACCCACCTCAAATATCCTAATTATGGTTTACCTGAGAGGTGGCATATTATTTTGTAAAGGCACATGCTAGTTTTTTAGCATGATTAGCTCTAGGTCAGCATGATTTTAAAAGACAAATGTATTATAGTTTATTACAAAGACAACTATCTTTATCTTTGTACACCTATATTTTTAGACTGATCGGTATACTGCTTGGATCTTCTATAAAGGCATGTATTACCATTTGTAAAAGGGAAGGGACTTCTATCTATTTTGTACCATTTTAAGCAATTAATACAAAAGATCAAGGAATTTTACATGAATTATCTAGGTTGATGTCTTTGAATTTCTAAGTTTCTAAATTACTTGTCTAAGCTTTAATATGAATAGTTTTTTTGGGAATACTTAGTTAGATCATTAATTATATGTTTGCTGAGATTGAGTTTACTTCATTTTATTTTATTTGCAACAAAGATGTGCATTAGCTATCTATATGTGGTGTAAAAATTTAAAAGTAAAACCAATTCTTACTTGTATTGTCATCTTATCTTCAAAATTAGGCCTGGTTTGTAGTGAAACATGAGCTCAGGCTACTTTAAACTATATTCTAGTTAAGATCATGTTTGTTAATTATTGAAACTTTGTCAATATGTTCACAATCAAAGATCAGTAATCACCATTTTTTCTTACTCTACCCTTTCCTTTTTCCCTTTCTTTAAATAATTCACTTTAGTTTAAAACATCAGATCTGGATTAGTTTTCCAAGATTAGCACCAAGATTCATGAGAAAAGGCACCAAGATGGCTCCCAACCATCAAAATTTATAAATATTGTGGAATAGTCTATGTTACTTTGTTATTATTTCACCACAGGCATCCTAATTTCCAAATACATAAAAATCATGCCTTTAATACTTTAGATTTTAAAATGAGAAGTGTTCTTTAAACACTAGAGAGAACTTATGGTTCACTTGGAAGCATCAATAGGGAGAAGCTCCATTAACACTAGAAGGAGGGCCCTCGAGAGGAGATCTAACCTAAATTTGCAAAGGTTAAGTGTCTCAACCATATGTCATATATTTAAGGCTATTATATATAGGAATTTGATGTTCTTCAAGGTATCAACTACTCGTTATAATATATTTAGCATGAACCATGAGAATTCTCAAAATCAAGAATTAGACTTCTTATTTTGATAAAAAAATGATATGTGTGGGGTGGATTTGAGTTCTTTCAAGAATGGATGCATTAAGATAGAGTATATTCATGAAATTTTGCACATCTTTAATAGGTTTAATGAAATATTCACATCCTTTATGGTTCTTCATCCACCCTTTTTAGAATAAAGCCCCACATTTGAGCTTAACCCCCCTTTTCTTTCAAAAAATTATTGTGATATATTATATCACATGAAGGATCTTCAAATATCATGATGGAGTTGCCTAGGATCAGGATAAGATCACAGTTAGAGACTCGAGAACCTTTGTTTGAGATTGAATAACATAGAAGAGCTAGGTAGGACAAAGGTAGATGTAGGAAATCCAAATACCTTCCAACATCACCTATTCAAGGTACACTTGCTTTTGACCCTTATACGAGAATGGCTTCATTAGGTGATTATTCCATTAATATGCCCAAGGTGGTCCATGACCTCCCACGTAATCTAGATAAATATTTTCCCACATTTATCCCCATGGGTATGACAATTATACAGGAACATATAAATCATTTCAAGGCTTCTTTAAGACTACTTAACATTATGCATGAAGATGTAGGATGTAGGTTATTCCCTTTTACCTTTAAGGATGCTACCTATGAATGGTTTTTGAACCTACATAATAACTACATCACTAGGTGGGATGATTTTAATAATGTGTTCATAGATCGGTTTAGGAAAATTATTAGTATTTGCATCATCTACCATCAATTTACAACTATTAGAAGGGATGCTAATGAGCCTATTAGGTCTTTCAATGCTAGGTTTCAAAATATGTTTAGTAGAACCATATATCCATATAATCCAGATGATATTTTAGCTCTAGAGATCTACAAAGATGTAGTAGATCCTATGACCTCAGTGTTCTTAAAAATATCTATACTAGTCATAACCTCACTAGCCAAGGCCTATTATAAGGTAGTAACTATCAATGATTAGATGTAGCCCTAAAGACAAATGACCTATTTTGTGCCAAATGTTAACCCCCACATGCCAGTGATGAACTTGTTCCCCAATAATATTCAAAACATGCCTACTATGAACCAAATTCTAAACCTCACTCAGTTACCCTTAAGTCATGTTGCCCCTAATCAAAACTTAGGATTCTTGAATCAGCCCACCAATAATGGCTTTAAAATAGGAGATCAAATGGAATTATTACCTATTGCTAATGATAGCAATAACCAAGTACATAATTATAAGACCCCTAAAAGTGAAAATGAATCCATCTTAAAAATGGTCTTGAAACTAAGTTTTGATTTCCTTCAATTGCAAAAACAAGTGGGGAACACTAATGAGAGTTCAGGAAGAAACTTCTCATTTCAAAGATATAATAGACTAAGAAATAGGTTTCATAATTATAGCTTCCACAACAATATAAATAATGATCCCTCCTCAAAAATAAAACCATGGACATCAACCTCATAGATATTTCATTACCTAAATATTGTAGGGTGCATTGCATAGCCAAACATGGAGAGATTGATTGCATCTAATTATACAAATATTTTGAAGCAGTCTAAGAGGATTTGGATACATTTGAGGTAGTTTCCAATAAGGACAACAATGCACATGTATCTATCCCTAAGATTTGTGACCAAGCCTTAATATTAAAAACCTTTGATTTCTTCTTTCAAGAGGAAAATGAATTAGATGAGATCCCTAAAGAAATCCATGCATTTAAATAGTTCTTAAATAAGACTTACCCATTGAGGATTATAGATCAGAGGTAACCCTTGACTACCTCAACCCAACCAAATAACTTTAAAACTCCCCTGGACACCTGTTCAAGTAATAATCTTGACCCCTTTAGAGGGAACGTTCTTAAACACATCTATGAGGTCCCCAATCCTTCCATATCTAGTTATAACATAGTTGAGGAGATGAAGAAAATAAAGGATAACATAACCTTGCATGAGTTAACTTAGATCACAAAATAAAGAGATTTACTATTGGAGTCCTTTAAATTTAGTAAACATCTTAAGATTGATCATACTAATGTAATGATACATAAGGACAAAGCTGAGTCCCCCCATTTATTGCTCATAGTTAAGATGTTTGGTAAAAAATTACATAATTTCTTGTTAGACTCAAGTGCCTCTACAAATATCATGCCTAATAGCATATGTAAATAACTTAGCTTAACCCCCATCAAGTTTGATAGGATTGTTACCTAGTTAGACAAGTCAAGGGTAAAAGTAATTAGAGAACTTCTGAACATCCACATGTAAGTAGCCTTTGAGCCCAAGGTACAACAATTTATTGACATTCAGGTGGTTGACATGCCATATGCCTATGGAATCTTATTAACTAAGGGATAGACTAAGGACTTGAATAGGTATATGTCCACTTACTAATCCCACTTATGGCTACCTTGGAAAGGAGTTCCAAATCAAATTAGAGTTGAGAGGGAACTATGAAAGAAACATATTATAATGGAGTACAATGTTGTAAATGAAAGGGTCAGCATAATTGAATCATAATTAGGACTTTTCACCTAGAAGCTAATAGGTTAGATGATCCAAAGGACATGAAACCTCTTCTTAGAAGGCTAGATCAGGTGTTGGCATTGTCTTAATTGATCCCACCAGTAAAAGGTACCATGCTTCTTATAGACTCCAATTCCCTTGAACCAATAATATTGATTAATAGGAAGCTTTCATCCTTAGTTTGTAATTTTATATCAAGAAAAAATCTAAGGAACTACTAGTTCTTGGTAACTTAGAACTAGTAGTCAACTAATTTAAGAGCAGGTACCATTGTAAACAACATACCTCAAGAAGTATAAGTTTAGAGTCTAGGACCTGATTGAGTCTTTTAATGATTTCAACATCACCTCCATTCCCAGGGAAGAAAACCAAGATGTGGATGAGTTGGCATCCATTGCAGCAAATATCATGCCTAATCCAGAATCCCCTAATTTTAGTATTGAATTGGTCCCATGTCCATCAGTGTTTGATAATTTTAATCGTTTCCAAGTCTTTAATGATGACCAGTAGATATTGGATTTCTTGACCAATTCTAGGGCATTTAAGACCCCTGTCATTGATGAAGCTAATGAAAATGAAACTAGAGGGAACAAGTTTGATATCAAGGTTATTCAGTTGAATAAAAAAAACATCCATAATGGGATGATTGCTTTGGAAATACTATTTGATGAATAAAAACTATCTGACATTTCCAAAATTATCAAGGTGAGTGGAAAAGATTGCAATACTATGAATATTAGGCTCTAAGAGCAAACCCAAATAGTGAATGTTGGAAATTCTTGTACAAATTTTGAAAATGACAAAGCCAAAGAACTCCTTACTAAGTAAAAGGATATTATAGCATGGTCTTATGATGACCTAAATATCTTTGATCTAAGGGTCATTACCCATACCATACCCCTCAGAGAAAGTTTTAAACCCTTCAGATAGAAATAAAGACAAATAAACCCCATGGTGGAGCCTATGATATTCAAAGATGTCGAAAGGTTATGGATGATAGTATATTCTTTCATATTATACTTTCAACTTGGGTGGCCAATTTAGTGCTAGTCAAGAAGAAGAATGGTGATGTTAGGCTCTGCATTGACCTTAAAAATTCAAATAGAGAATCAAATAAGGGCAATTATCCTTTCCCTTCTCTAGATTAGGTAATTAAAACTATTTTAGGTTCAACTATGATGTCCTTCCTAGATGGATTTTTAGGCTATAAGCAAGTACTGGTTGACAGGGAAGATAGGATGAAGATAACCTTCACAATAAAGTGGGTAACCTTTGCTTATAAGAGGATGCCCTTTATACTAATTAACACAGGATCTACCTTCAAAAGACCCATGAACCATGCCTTATAAGGTCTAATTGGTAAGTGCATTATCATTTATATGGATGATCTAATAATTTTCTCTAAAAATATAGAAGACTACTTCATGCACTTACAATAAGTTTTCAAAATATGTAGAAGGTATGGCATTTCCTTGAACCCTAAGAAAATCATATTTTATGTAACTTAAGGTAAACTATTAGGAAATTTTATAACTAAATATGACTTCTCCATCAAACCTGAAAGGGTGGAGGCCATATCCAGAATTGAACTCCCAAATAGTAGGAATGAACTAAAGTCATTCTTTGGCAAAACAAATATTGTAAGAAAGCTTATTTCTAGTTTTGCAAAAATTATCAAGCCATTGAATGACATGATCAAGAAGGATGCCTAGGTAATTTGTAATGAATAATCCAAGAAGGCATTTAGTGACATCAAATAAGCCATTGGCCAAGACCTAGTGCTTATAAGTCCATATTTCTCAAAGGATTTCTACCTTTACTATTTTGCATCTAACCACACTATGGCTGATGTATTGACTTAGAAAGTTAAAGGGTGTGACCACCTAATATCCTTCATGAGTAATAATATTAATAATGTTGAACTAAACTATTCCATGATTGATAAGTAGGCATATGCACTAGTAAAGGTAGTAAATAAGTTTAGGCACTACATCCTCATAAATAAGGTGCATGTTATTCTACCTGACACTAACACTAAGCTTATGTTGAGTCAAAATGAACTAGGGGAATGTAAAGTTAAGTGGATGCTATTTTTTTATGAATATGACTTGGAGATGAAGGTATCAATTTTGGTAAGGTGCCAAGGTTTGATCTAGATGATTTCCAATATTATCCCTAGGCTAAGTATCATGCAAGTAGGCCAACATAGTTTTTAAAATAATGAATGGTATGATTCAATCATACACTTTATAATCCATTGTACTTTTCTTTTAGGTCTATCTAGGGAGTAAAAGAGAGCCTTGAGGCTTAAGGCATCCCACAACCTGATCAAGGATGGAATATTGTATAGAAAGAACTTTAAAGGAATCTACCTAATATGTGTTTCACAAGAAGAGGCCACCAAAATTATGGCCACCTTTTATGAAAATCTGGGAAGCGGAAATCCCTCTGGAAGAATGAAATATCACAAAATACTAAGGGATAGTTACTATTGGCCTACTATCTTCAAGGATGCTCACAATAATGTGGGAGAATGTCACTCATGTCAAATATTTAGCACTAAAGAGCCAAAGGTAGTTATGCCTCTATAACCAATCATGGTTGATAAAATTTTTTCATAATGGGGTTTGGAATTTGTTGGAATAATCAATCCAAACTCATCTAAAGGTCAAAAATATGTCTTTACTACCATATATTATTGCACTAGATGGACTAAGGCAATGGCCACCAAGCAATGTAAAATGGAAGAAGTGATTAATTTCCTGTAGGATAATATATTTAATAGATTTAGGACCCTAGTCTCTCTAGTATGTGATAATGTATCTAAATTCATTTCAGTTGAGATGATTTAATGGGATTATGAAAATGGTTTACACTCAAGTTTGCCTCGAGTCACTATCCCCAAGGGAATGGTGTTTCTGAATCTACAAATAAGAACCTAATGAAGGAAATCAAGAAGTCTATAGAAGAGAAACCTAGAATTTGGCATAAATTGCTTAAATTTGCACTCTGGGCTGATAGAATAAGGATCAAACAAGCCTTGAAGGATTCACCCTTTCTGATGGTGTATGGATAGGAGCCCATTTTTCCCATCACTCTCAAATTGCCTACATATAAATTTATACAAGAATACATGAAATATGGTCAATAACATGCCACTTATAGGATATTAAACATTATTCAGATGGAAGATGATAGATAAAAGGCTTTTACTGACTTCAGTAGGCACCAAACCATAGTGAAGAGATGGTTTGAAAAAATATCTAAGGTCAAAGTGTTTAGGTAGGGAGACTTAGTCATACTTTGGGACAAATCATCCAAACCCAAAGGTAATCATGCTAAATTCACACCCTTATGGATTGGCCCATACCAAATTGGAGAGACCCTAGGGAATAACACATCTAGGCTCAAAGATTTACAAGGGGTGGAGTTCATATTGCCTACAAATGGGCAATACATCAAGCACTACTTCTTTGAAACCCCTCCTAGGTTCTTCATGGAGTAAGATGTAAGGTTATTAGATTAGAGTAGGTAGGTTAGTTTACTTTGAGCATATTTTCTTTCTTATCCCTAGTTTGTATATATGTTTGTTCATATTTTTTGGGTCTCCTTTTTTTTCTTTCTTCCTTTTATTGTGTGTTGCTTGCTTGTTGTTTTCCTTGATTTCAAGATGTTTTTGGAGACATCCTTAGGCCTAGAAGATATGAAACATGCTTAAGATATGCTTCAATTATAAAATAAGATATGAACCCCATACAAAGGCAACCATGGTCTTAGAACCTAGAATTATGATATAGCTTAGGGAAACTAAGTATAGATATATGGAGAGAAAATCATTCCATGAGACCTAAGTCATGACCTTAGATCCACACTAGTTTTAAGAAGACTTGAATTTAAGAATTTGAGCCTTAAATTATAAAGAGTATGTCATTAACTAGAACTTAATCAACATCCTTGCCTAAGACAAGAGTTGTAGCCTTGAGTGATCCTCCCAAAATCAAATATTTGACCTAATCCTAAACCTATATATCTTGGTTCCCAACCTTATTGAAATCATAAAGATCTAAAAATACAAAAAAAATAATAAGAATATAAGGCTAAAATGCAAAGATTTCATACAAAGGTGATTTAGGCAACCTCCATCAGGGCTACGGATGCCTAGATGGAAATAGAGCAAGGCCATGAGTGGAGCCAAAGATATCTCTGTTAGGGCTATAAATTTCTGGCTGGTAGTAGAGCAATGCCCAAGCTCTCCCCAATCAAAACCATGAATCATAATAAATGTTTAGTGTACCCTATGTCCATAATACTGATTGAAGGCAAGAGGCTAAGGACTACTTCTTAAATCATATGGCAAATAGTAAGTGGA
This sequence comes from Torreya grandis, assembly GCA_037957365.1. Taxonomy (NCBI): domain Eukaryota; kingdom Viridiplantae; phylum Streptophyta; class Pinopsida; order Cupressales; family Taxaceae; genus Torreya; species Torreya grandis. Next base: position 604,950 of record JARHVA010002910.1, on the reverse strand, counting down.
ATCAAAACACACACATAACTTAGGTATGTCTTAATGTTTAACCTTAAATCGACAAGTGCAAGGTTTGTTTCAACCATAATTGGATGTAGATGGTAGTTTCTTTGATCAAATAGAATGATAACCTCAATGTTTATCTGAACCCAAAGTCTAGAAGTTCTAACATATTACTATGTTTCCCCTAGAGGTCACCATTTGTTAGGACCAACATACCCCCATTCATTTTTCAAAATTGGGACCTTTCATAAGTATTTATATCCAAGTTTTGAAGCATATGAACATCAAAGTCTATAACAAAATTTGAAGATCATCCACTCTATTAAGGAACATGCTTGTGTGATTTAATCTTCTTGTTTTAGACTAACTCTGTTGATAAGGTTACATAAGTCATTTTGTAGGTTCCATGGAGGATTTAGGTTTCTAAATTTAGAAAATTTGGGTGGCACTTGATTCAAATTCAAATGTTGGAGGGATCCAAGTTGGTGGGAACCAGTTAAAGAGAATCTATAAACAAGGGGTTTGCATGGGTTCAAGTCATGTTTTCATAACATAACTTGAATTTTTTTTTATTTCTTTCCACTTTATTTTTCATAAATTTCCTCAAGTTTTATTTAGCATGATTACATGAGGTCCCTTTTTACATTACCTAGCTCAACCTAAGTCATTAATACTAAGGCCCCAATAATCATCTTGACCTTAACCTTAATAAATTATTCTACATGCTTTTATTTAAGTCCTCAGGTCTAATAATAATTTCCCTCACTCTTTGTAAGATCTTATGATTGATGATTTCTCACTAGATTTGATCAGATAAAGGATCTTAGTTGAAAGGCTTTGGATTAAACAACATGCACTATGATAGATTAATGGTAATTGCTTGTTTGCAAGATTTGATCCAACATTGTGATGCATAGGAGGAAAAGTCAAAAGGAGCATAAGGCTCTGAGGGTTGGATGCATGGAAGCTTAATGATTGAAAGGAAGAAATAAGGGGGCTCACCTAATAAATACATCCAATTAAATGACTAGGCCCCATAAAGATCAATGGCAATCACTCACTAGATTTGATCCAATGGCATGAAAGGATCGATGACTTTTCAAAACTCTATGATCTTGACACATGGTTAGTTCTCAACCCAGGTGACAACTGATAAATGATATGTAGCATGTGAAGGATCTATGAGAATGCCAAGTGTCATGACTGCAAACCTAGAGATCAATGGACCAATAAAAAGGCAAGGACTCATATTTAGATCAATGAATCACACTAAGCTTAGTATGTTGATCCTATGGTATGAAATAAAAGAAGATTTTAAAAGCCAAAGGATTTTATCTGAATGACACTTATGAAAACTATCATGATAATCCTAAAATGGTGCCACATAGACTCCACATAAGCATAAAAGGACAAAACCAGAGATATTTTTAACTTGAAAATCCAAGGGTATAAAGCAAAAGGGTCTCCATCAAATCAAAAACACATATGAAATTAAAGTCTAAATGTCTCTTTCCATTGAAGCTTATAACCCTAAACCCTCTATAAAGAAGACCCAAATTAGTTCAATTGGTTAAGATTCAATCAAGATAGCATAATTATGCTCCTTAGAATGAGTGTTATAAAAATAACCCTTGGAAATATAGTGTGGGAAATTTAGTGACATCAAAAATGGTGGCTGGTAGGTAGAAATTAAAGATCGAGGTTAAGCTTTATTTATCCTCTAATAGTAAAGGAAGGATTTTCAAGAATATAGACCTAGATTTGGCAGCCCTAAACATCTATTGAGTGAGGAATCAGTCTAAATTATTCTTCCTATTGGAAAAATTGTAGCCTATCTCCCAAGAGGATAGGAGGAATTCCATAATGAATCAAAGGTATAATAACCTAGTTATAATTCAAATGGTTGGCCTCCATTATGCCACGGTAAAACTAGAGGTAATGCACTATATTGATGTCCTTGTACCCATCTTTGTTGGTTATAGGATAGATGGGAAATGGATCATTCAAGAGGGTATCTCCAAAAGGGTGGTGTACATCTCTCCTATGGCCTTTAAAACCTATTATAAGCTCCCTTTACCCCATCTCAACCTCCCATCCATAAGAGATTGGGTTAACACCCAAGACCTTGATTCAGTCCTCACACCTTGGTTAATCCAAGGACCCTATGTCTTTAGAACCCTGGATAACATGATTCCCATTTTCCAATTTTGGGAAGGCATTATAATATCCATGACACTTTTTAATTAAGCCTTTGGTTCCCCTTCCACCACATATATAAATAAATTTTGGGTGTCTTATATCCACTTCATGATAGAAGAGAAATTGACCCCTCAAATAGGAGACCTAATTATCTTCTTCTTGGCTAAGAAATTCATATCCATCAAAAGGTGAACCTATAAATAATTATATATGATGTTCTATCTATTTGATTCTCTTCTAGCCTCTGTGACCTACCCTAGGATTATGAACTAGTACCCTGATGGTAAAACCATAATTTCTCACCACTATTCCAAATTACACATATTCAAGTATATGAACCATATGTAATTCATCTATGATAGTGTTTTCCTATCCATATATTAAGCCATCATAGGAGTTCTTATGCCAATATTTCATCCCCTTATCAAGAGATAGATATAAACCATGGGAGATGTATGGTATTACCTAGACTACGCTGTCATTAGGATAGAGGGGATCCAAACCCAATCATATAGGCTACTAGTCCATGTCCCCCACAAGCTTTCCAAGCAAGATATTTCCTACCAAATCATCTAAGGTGTGTATAGGGCATGAAGAGAGAAAATAAAAGGCCAAATCCATCCCCTCCCATTAGATATTAGGAAGATTATAATTAAATATTAGAAGTTAGAAATCATGGTAACACATAGGAATTCTTTTGATTTCCAATTAGATGACCTTAAAATGTGGGGACCTAGAGGTAAGGTGGTTAACCACATTAAGGATATAAAGTTACCAAATATTTAATAAGAACATAACCTAGGTGTCGATGATGACATCTATATTAGAGAAAAGAATTTTGAATAAGTACTCTCCAAGACCAAAAACAACAATATCAAGTTAGAGTGTAGATTAATCAAAGACAATAAGCCTTCAAGGGAGGTATGGAAGTTATATCACTTACAATATTATTTATTTCTAGGTCCAATTAGGATCACTCATGAGGAGCCACCTCTTGAAAGGTAGCCATTTGAACCTTAACCCCACCATTAAGAGGCTCAAGTTGAACAACCTCAAGCTAAACAACCTTAAGATAAAAAGGGCAAAGCCAAGGATAAATTTGGAGAACCAAGATTTTAATAGAGACCTAGGGAAGGTACCCCACCCTTAGTACCCCCACAAAGACCACCTTCTCCCATGGAAGTTATTGGTATGATAACTCTTGAGCTAGAGGAGACATTGGAGGGTGAATTCATTGATATAGCAATAACATATGGTTTAGATAGAGAGGAGGATACCTATAGAGATGTAGGAAAGGAGTTGATTCCATTGGAAAGGGATAAGAGGAAAGTAGAGCTGGCCTTAGTTCCTGTGACTCCAAGGAAGAAACATAGGTTGATCTTCACTCACCCTACCAGTGAAGTCAACCTCTTCAATGATGAGAATCCAATCCATGGACTAGTCATCCCTGACTAGTTTATCTATGGGATGTTGTATAATATCCCATCCCTCTCTCCTTCATAGGCTTTGACACAAGTTGTTATGACTGAGCATGATAACATCAAACCATGGATCATGGAAATTATAAGTAAGGAAGAAGAAAGAATAATACAAGTTCATCATATCTAGGGAGGATACAAAATTGACACCTTAGGAGCCTCTATTAGTGTAAGTGTGGAGGTTCCTAAACCTCCAAATTTCAAGGAGATAGAGGTTAAAATCCAATTTAACCCATACATAGTAGGACTAGAAAGGACCACCACAAGGGTAGTCATGGTTTTTCAAGAGGAATTCACCTTTCAAAAGGTGGAAACATTCACAAGGTTAACCCCTATTAATGGAAACAACTTAGATAGGCTCCCATCCATGAATAAGATATTGAGATTTTAATTGAGGCTCAATCTTAGTAAGCTAGGGCTAGTTTCTAGGGATTAAAGAAAATAATCTAGAACCTATAGAAGGAGAATGAGAATCTATATACTCAAGAAATTCTCTCCATGATAAATATAATTGAGGAGTCATTCCATGACATGTTCAGAGCACTAAATTCTATGAAATTAAGGTAGGATGTACTAGAAGACCATGAAACCTTAGCCAAGGAGCTGGTTACTCAATGGAAAACTTCTATAGATTGGATTTCACAACTTCTTAACATCCAGGTTAGGAAGCAAATACCAAATTTTAAAGGCATCATCATGGGGCACCTAAGTGCCATTTTGGGAATTTTTGTAAACAAGGTCCAAGCCTTGAATGCTTGGCATACCAAAGTAGAGTAACTTATTACGGAGGAGAAAGAGCTTATGGATAGAATTGAGAGGCTCCTAGGAACTATGATCAAGGATCCTACATAGCCCACTACCCTAGGAATTATTAGTGATGAAGAATTCCAACACAAAGCCACTTTAGTGACTCAAGAAATCAAGGGAAAAATTCAAGGACAATCAGGGTGAGATAATATCAAAATATTAGACATGATATTTAATGTAGGGGAGAGGATCAATGAAGATATAATTATTAAGGAAACTTTGGCTAGGAATGACAAAGATTTTGATGAGTTGGCTGATCAAGAGGAGGAGCATATCACAAGGCCTGCTATAGACTTAGGCCTAGTGGATGAACAACATTAACAAGCTATGAGTATCCTTTAGTAGTAAAGGGCCCCACATCCAACATCATAATTATGGTTTACCTGAGAGGTGGCATATTCTTTTTTAAAGGCACATTTTAGTTTATTATCATGATTGCCTCTAGGTCAGCATGATTGTAAAATACATGTGTATTATAGTTTCTTACAAAGACAACTATCTTTATCTTTGTACACTTGTATTTTTAGAGTGGTTGGTATACTACCTAGATCTTCTATAAAGGCACATATTACCATTCATAAAATGGGAGGGACTTCGAGCTATTTTTTACTATTTTAAGAAATTAATGCAAAAAATAACATCAAGGAATTTTTCAAAAATTATTTGGGTTGATGTGTTTGAATTGCTAAGTTTCTCAATTTCTTGTCTAAGTTTGAATACGAATAGTTTCTAGGAATACTAAGTTAGATAATTAATTACAGGGTTACTAACTTGTGTGAAGATAGGTTAGTTGAATGAGATTGAGTTTACTTCATTTTATTTTCTCTGTAATAAAGATGTGCATTAGCTATCTAGATGTGGTATAAAACTTTAAAAGTAAATCCAATTCTTACTTGTATTGTCATCCTATCTTTAGAATTAGGTATGGTTTTAAGTGAAATGTGAGCTTAGGATACTTTACACTATATGATATTTAAGATCATTCTTGGTAATTATTGAAACTTTGTCAATATGTTCACAATCAAAGATCAATAATAAACATTTCTTTCTTACTCTACCTTTTCCTTTTTCCATTTCTTTAAACAATTCAATTTAGTTTAAAACATTGTTCATAACCATTTAGTTTACTCAGTAGTTCAAATATGGATCAATTTTCCAAGATTAGCACTAAGATTCCTAAGAAAAGGAACCAAGATGTCTCCCAACCATCAAACTTTATAAATATTGTGGAATAGTCTATGTTGCTTTGTTTCTATTTTACCATAGGCATCTTCTTTAAACACTAGATAGGACCTATGGTTCAATTGGAAGCATCAATAATTGGATATACCCATAAAACTCCTCCATACTAATTTTTACACCATGCAAACTATCAAGAAATAAATGAGCAAAATTTCATACCATTCAGGTGGTTGAACATGCATTCGTGAGGTCTAAAAGTGAGTTTTAGTTTGTAAAAATGGGTAACAGTGTTTGAATTGGGTTATATATACCTCAATGAGGTATGTGAAAACCCTTCCCATATCTTAAAGTGTTAACCTTTTCCATTTCACCTCTAGATCTGATGTGACTATCCTTAGCTCTCACTTAGGGTTCTCAAACAAGCCATTACAAGTGACCTTAGTAGCCTTTATAAGACCTTTTTATCACTTTTTTAGGGTTTAAAATATTTATTATGTTCTTGTTTGAATTTATTCATCATCATCCAAAATATATTAAGGTATCACCTTATCTTCATAGACCATTTTCTTCACCATTTAACACATACAAGATTAAGTGTTTGTTCAGGCTTACTAGGCCTAAGCAAATATTTATAAACCCTAACCTTACCCTTAAATATATTTAAGGCCATACGTAGGCCATAATATAATTATAGATTCATTTTAACATGGCATTTTTCTTACAATATACCTCATCATTCAAACCAATTAGGCATTCCAACCTTGATTAGGCAGACTTGTCTGCACCAAACCAACTATGTGTGTAGGATTAGAGAGTCATGTTTGGTTAGATTCCTGTATACCTCCTTTAGGTATATTTTATATGTAGTTTATTAAAAAACTTGTATATATAATCATTCTTAATTACAAAACCTTTTATTATCTTATTTTCTTTATGCATAGGTTGTATAAGTGTCTAAGTCTGTAGACTCTCTTAGAGACTATGACACTAGTCAACTCAACCCTATTATAATGCTTAGATTTATTAAGTATTGCATTGGTATGTGACTTCTATTATACCTAATTTTAATCATGTTTTCACATACATAATTTTTACATGACCATTGGTTTTATTGTCCAAAATGAGGACCACATGTTTGTAACTTGTAGGTCTATTTCTTTATTTGTATGGACCACTAAGAATAATTCTTTATGACTTAGACATATTAATGGTTATTTCAAGTATTTTAATTTTCATGTAATATACCCAATAGTAAATAGACCTCTTTATATCACTATATAACCTCAAATTTTTCCATTCAAATATAAACACATATAGCAATTTAGCTCATGTACAAGGTTTATGCATAGAATTTAGATTCTATTCATTCATTCAAAATTTCCCTTGAACTATTCCAAGTGTTTAAGTAATACAATTACATTAACCTTAATCCTTCACAACCAACCTTAACTTGTATTTCAAACAATTTCTCTTTAAAACATAGACCTACATGTCTATAGACATATAGGTCTACATTCTTTATGATTAAGGATTTGAAATGGTGTAGGTTTGATCTCATGAGCCTGAGATCATCTTCACTTATATCCTCATCTTTAAAATTCATTCATATCATCTTATGAGATCATGATAGCTACATGACCTTGAAAAAACAAGATAAAAACCTTTAGAAACATCTTTGTAGGGAAAGTCAAACACAATATTCAAAAGTAAGATCATGATGCTACTTGAATAAGATATGTTGGAGTAAACAATGGATACATTTATTGACTTTGAGTTTCATTTATAATATTTTAAACATTATGAAAGATCTTAATTTCATCATTTTAAACATTGAAAACTCTAGAGAAAATAAGAACTATGACAATCAACTCTGTAAATTGCACAAAAGAGTATCTTTTGTTTCCAAATGGTTTCCCACATGTGCAAAAATGGTGGATTAAGGTTTTAAATTCATGTTAAAACATCTGAATATATTTTTCAAATATTCTAATGCTTTAATTTTTTTGTAAAATACCATCTTGAGGAGAAACAATGAGTCTATGGGATTCATAGGTAGTTTTAGACCAGCTTAACTTCTTAGAAATAATTCATAAATATTATCCACTTAAACTCTTGATTAATTCATGTAATTTTAAGTTCATTAGGGTTCGCATATTTTTTTAAGATCTTAGGATCTGGTCTTCTCTCTCCTATCCATTCCAAGGACTTAAAATCTGCCTTTGTAAGCTTGTGAAGAAAGTGATGGAAAGGAGGCAAATTTTGAAAACTTGAGACATGTCCCTATAATATAAATGTGTATTTTAAGTATGAAATATTAAAGGAAAATTTTACAATGTTTTTTACCTGAAGATGAGCTCACAAGTCAATAAAAGTAAGTGAAACTCCCTTCTTTGGCATTGAAATGTAAGATTATGACTAATGTCTGACATCTTGACATATGTGACACTTGTATAAATCATATAATAAAAAAATAAAGTTTATTGTATGGATTTTTGGCACTTTTTATCTTTGACACATGTTGGAGTTTGTAAAAAACACCCTTTTCCTCATAAAACATTACCTTAAAGTGTTTATAAAAGAGCCTTAACTTCTCCAAACCATCACAAAATGTTATACATGTTGGTTGAGGCATGAAATGAGTTTGAGGAAAAACTAAGGACCTATACACCACTTGAACCCATTTTCATTACACCATGACATGTCTAGGCCATCACAAGACCAAGATATAACATTACCTTAATATTGTCAAATAAACCTTAAAATATGCTAAAAAGGTTTTATGAAGACCTTTTGAAGACCACAAAAGGCATGAAAAATATTTGAACTAGGTTTTCATACATTAAAAAAAAATTTACCTATAAGGATTGGTATTTTCACCTTGAGGGTCAAAATTGGTCAACAAATTGGTGATTCATAAGGGTAGCATGCCTACAATGCTAGTTAGACCAATAGCCTTGTCCTTTCATTGGGTAATGGAGTCATTTTATCTCATATTTAGACCTGAATAGACCTTGATCAAGACAAAATAGGTTGGTTTTACCTCCAAACCACATAAAAAAAGGATAACACATGTAAAGGAAATAAGACACACACATGTGCTAAGTGCTAAGCACTTAGGCAACACAAAAACATAAAAAAACTAATATATACAACTGACCTAAAATTTTCTTCTTATTCCTAGGTCTAAGGGGATGTTTCTTGGATCCTTTAATCCATGAGGTGAATAATGGTGTGAGGCAAGCTACCTCTTGAGCCTTGTCTTATTGTCTTCATTCTCTTCTTACTTGTCAGTCTTCTTGTCATGCTCTCAAATGAATTGATAGATTAAAAATAGTCACCTATGAGTATGAACTCATCTTGTACTTCAAGATCATTCTCATGATGACTCTTTATGTTAGATATCAAATAAATCATGACTAATTATTGGTTCATAAGGGTAGACTCAAACTTGGTACCTTGGATATTTTCACATTATCCTTTAGGAAGGAGGGTAGCCTCAAGAACATTCTTGATTTATCGAATAGGAGGTATATGACCTTAAAGAGAATCAAATTAATTGTAAACTTCTAAATAATTTTTATGTAAGTAATTTTAGTCTGTGAAGGTATCATCAACCTTAGCCTTTATTGCCTTTCCCAATTTAATCTCTTGCTTGTATTGAAGAATTTATTCATCATAGATTGTTTTATCAAGGACTTGAAAATGCTCACTAATAAACTTACATTATTCATCTCATCAACTTGATCTTGTACTCCTAGAGGTGCCAACTTCTCAAAACCTTCATATTTTTCTAACATGTGCAAATATATCTACCATATGTCATTCAAATCTCCTTGAACCTACTCATTTGACTCAATAATATCAATCAACCTGATGTTCCTCTCAAGATCCTTTTTTTTCATGTTTTCATTAACTAATTCATTAGACAAGATACTAATCTTAGTAATATCCTCATAGGTAGTTGTAACATCATCAATATCATTTCTTTCTTCATTTATGAATATTAATTTGTGTTAATCATAACCAATAGGAGTACCAATGGTTAATTCGTCATCATATACACTTGAATTATCTTCTTCACACTCTCCTTGAACCATACTTTCAATTGAAACCTCTTATTTTATCCTCCATAAAACAAACTCCTCTTGAAGAAGGGAGATGGTAGGAGGGTGATGAATATGCTCATTAGTTTGAGAGGGGGGATGAGGTATTGTAGGTGACTCATGAATTATTTTGGGAATGGAATATTCTTATAGGAATGCTTAAAGAGAAACAAAGTTCATTTGAGCTATTTGTGCCTCATTCTCTTCATCAACCACCTCATCCTTCTCAATAACCATTTATTTCTTACCATAACCTCTTTGAAGTTATTCAATAGTTGTAACTTTAATCTCAACCTTTTCAATTATGACCTTCTTCTTATTTTGTATATCTTCTTAAATAGACCTCCAAGATGGAATAACCTGAAGTTCTTAAGGAAGGGAAAATGGGGATTGAATAAGCACAAGGTTTTATTTGATTTCAATCTCTTGATCTTGGTTTGATTCAAGTCACTTAATTTTCAACTCCAACTCTTCAATTTGATTATCTATATTCTCTTGGAATAGCTTTTTTTAAAGGTGGTTAGTGACTTCGTGAAGATAAAGAGCACAAGAAGGATAATATGGGATATAATAAGGCTCTTGAGAAGGTATGGGAGGGAATTTCATAGGTTAAAATTCTTTTTGTATTCAACTCTATAATCTATGCTTATATCACCTTGATTAATCCATGATTTCACCACTTGATTCCATCTTGGAATCTTGAAAGACTTCTTGAGGGTTATTGAGAAAGAGAATAAGAATCTTGGTTCTCAACAATAGGCTACAAAATAATAATATCCTTCTTTTTTTGAATGCTCTATTGGATTTATTTCCAATAAGGAAAAGTTTGAGGAGTATATGAAGTATTTGAAACACTTTGAAGTTCACTTGAAACAGTCTCTTAGGGAATAATGGGTGGAACATATGAGGGATTAGGTGTTATATATGAAGAAACATGGGTATGATAGGATTGAACTTGATGTTATTCATGAACTCTTAATATATATTCTATTTTTTGAATGAGACCACTTACATCCAACATTTCACTTGAGAGGCTTTACCAATTTGATCTCTCAATAGGTTCCCATTCTTCTTTCATTAGTTATAATGAGTCTCTCATATTATGAATGATATGACTACGGATATCTTGACAATATTCCATTTGTGTATTAAGCTCTATAATATACTTATCATATCCCAAGAGAGTTTTCTTTAAACTTGAAATGGACTGATTTGATAAGTGACTACATTGGGAAGGGACATATTGAGCTTGAGAAGGATGATCATATGTAACATCATAGTCATGTAAGGGGATTTTAGGCTTATCATAGGACTGATATGACTCATGAAAAGCTTGATAATGATCATAGTGAGATTGTTAAGGATCATGCCAAGGTTGGTAAAGATTATGTTGAGGTTTATAGGGAGTGTTTTAGGCTTGATATGCCTCATCAACTTGCATGAAACTAAACTCTAATTAAAATAAGACATAATAACCTCATCAAGATAATTAATTAAAGATAAAAATTACTTTGAAAAAGTGATTGGACTACTAGAACCAGTTGATTATGCATGGATTTTCCATTTATGTTTTGAATGCCTCCAAAGGTGGATACATAGAAGTAAAACACCAACAATCCTTCCACTACTTTGTACCTTAATCCCAATGGGCATGCCAAAATTATTATCAAAAAAATTTACACCCTTTTGAAGGTAGTTAAATCCTTCTAAATTTGGAATAACATGGAAACAATCCTAGGTTGTGGGTGTCCTAAACTTGGATCGAATATTTATGTTAAAGGGTTAGCTCCCCTTGATGAATCACTTAGGCTCATTCACTAGTCTACCAACTTGCTAGGAAAAGAGAGAGAAACCTACTATAATGGAGGTGATGCACAAAATATACTTGAAAAATACTAGCTAGATAAAAATACACTTCAAACATGAGACTAACTTGCAACAAACACTACCCAAAATATGCCTCTTTCTATCAATATTTCACATGAAGGTTATGAAGATGCTTGGGCTTAGAGGACTAGTAACGAGGTCATGAAATGACACGAATGAAAGTATAAATCACTCAAACTTTACACCTCACTTAGAAACTTCACAAGACCTATAAAAATGATTCTAAACTCAATATGAATGCAAGAAAGGATAAACATGCCAAGGAAGCAAAATTATCACTTAAAAAGATCTACTAGTCATGCACACAAGTTGAAACTAGTCAAAGGAGGTAAAACCATATTTTTATCATTAATCAAAGTATTTTAAATAGGAAGGTATTTTACATACCTATGTGGAGGATACCTACATATCCTATCAAGGATAAATATATAGAGAAGCGTGAGAGAAGAAAAGAGAAGGGCGTAGAAAAGAGAGTGACAAGTGTCTAAGAGAGTTACAACCAAAAGATGAGTTATGAAACTATCTCAATAGGTTTTTGAGGACATGTTTTTTATATTCTAAATAATCTCTTCTCCTCCAAGTGGTGTAGGAATTTCTTTTGGTTTCTTGACACCTTGCCTTGTTCTCCAAGGCTACCCTTTATCTTAGCTTGTGAATGGACAAGTGGAACTATTGAACATCAAATCATGTTAAATTACAATAAAAATATGATCTTTAAAATTTTCATAAATTTTATAATATCTCCCAACTAACATCTCAGTGGTAATCATCATCCATTTCCTTAGGTGTCTTGAAACCCCTTCATCTTACTAAGCCAATCTTGTTTACAAGTGTCAAATCTTGAGTTCAAATTCATCAAGGTATTATATATTCATGGATGGATTATTCACATCATATCATACTTTTAAAAACTCATTTTTATTCATAAAACTATCTCCAAGACTCTATTTTGTACTAAAAGGTGTCATTTGGCCTCATTCATTGTAGCCCTGAAAACATGTAAACCTCCTTGTGTATATTAATGTACAATATATATTGGGAAAATGAAGATAGTTTTGATGACCCATTATCCCCTTACTTATCCATGCCAAGTTTCACGTCTTGAATCTAAGTGAAAATTTCCTTTTTATACTATTCTCTCTCCTCAATTAGACTTTAATTAGGCCTCCTTGCCTAGAAACTAAGTTTTGGCCCAAAATCATTCCCACATATGTGAAAATTTTAGGATGTGGTTGATTCAATTTTTTAATTATAATACCATGATTCGTGTCAATTTTTAGCTACTGAGACCTTGTATGGATGGGTAAACCATGAAATGGTCAAAAATCCTAGTTTAGGCACTTGCATAGGCTTGAGAGATAGTTGGAGTGTTTGGAAAAAAATTGAGGATATAGTTCTTGGAATTAGTTTTTTATTATAAAAAAATCATTATGAAACTCAATCCATTGAGGATAGGTCTTTTGAAGTGTCTAATAGGTCTGTAGGGAGGTCATTTGGCTTGTAAGACAATGCATTTCTCCTTTTTTGGCCAAGGTAATGACTTGCATTGATCATAAAACTTTTTAGGAGACCTAAAAGGTTGTTTATAAGGTTTATTAACTATATTTAATCCTATTATACCTCTTCTCCTATTTTGGAGACCACCCCATGCTCTGCTTCTTCATAAACAAGCTTGGAGCCATGTATTTAACCCTATTCTATACAGTTGTACCTACATGATTACCAACCAATACCTTGAAAATGTGATCAAAGGACCTAAAATGGTTATAAAAATTCTTATAGGTTGATATAAATTGATTATAAACCATTTAGATCCACATTCCTCTCATCAGGTCACTAGAAGGGATTTAAGAGGGTTTTGAGCCTATTTTGTTCTTAAATATTGTTCATAAAGAATAAATCCTATTTCTCTGAAAAAATACCATAATAATAGAGTGTATATACTAATAAAACTCATACAAACTCATTTTTAAACCATGTAAACTTTCATAAAATATATAAGAAAAATTTGGTGCCACTCAGGTGATTGAACATGCATTCATGAAGTCTAAAAGTGAGTTTCATTTTGTAAAAAGGGTAAAAATATTTGAATTATGTTATATGTACCTTAGTTATATAAAACCCCTAAAAATATCTTAAATTTTTCTCTTTTTCATTTATCCTCTATACCTAATGTGACTATCCGTATCTCACACTTAGGGTTCTCAAACTAGTCACTCCAAGTAACCCTAACTACCTATATAGGACCTTTTTCTCACTATTTCAGGGTTTCAAATCTTCATTAAATTATTTTTTTAAGTCCCTAATCATCACTCCAAATTTATTTATGTCTAATATTATCTTCATAAACCATTTTCTTCATCATTTAACACATACAAGTTTGTGTGTTTATTCAGGCTTACTAGGCCTAGGTAGATCTTTCTAAGCATTGACCTTACCTTCAAATATCCTCAAGATCATGCATAGGTCATAATATCATTATATATTCATTTTATCATGGTTTTTTTCTTCCAATATACCTCATCATTCAAACCAATTAGGTATTCCAACCTTGTCTAGGTAAACCTGTATGCACCAAACTAATTATGTGTGCAAGGTTAGAGAGTCTTATTTGGTTATATTCCTATGTACCTCCTTTAGGCATATTTTATATTAGTGTATTAAATAAATTTTATATATACTAAATTTCAATCACAAAACCTTTCATTGTCTTCTTGTCTTCATGCATACACTGTATAGGTGTCTAGGTCTATAGACTCTCTTATTGACTATGACACTAGTCACCTCAACTCTATTATGACTCTAAGATGGATTACATATTGAATTGGTCTGTTATATTATTATAATATATTTTAATCATGTTTACACATCCATACTTTTTACATTACCATTGTTTTTATTGTCCAAAATGAGGATTGACATGTTTGTAATTTATAGGTCTATTTTTTTGTTTGTATAGACTACTAAGAACAATTCATTAATTGTCAATCATCTTAATGGTTATGTAAAATCTTTTCATTTACATTAAATATTCCCAATATTATTTATACCTCTTTTTTATCAATATATAACCTAAAATTTTCCCATTCACATATACATTCTTGTAGGAAGTTAGGTCATGTACAAGGTTTATGCATAGAAATTGGATTATATTCATTCATTCAAAATTTCCCTTAAACTCCTCCAAGTTTTGAAGTAATAGAATTAAATTCACCTTATGAATTCACAACCAAAATTTAATTTTATTTAAAATAATTTCTCTTTAAAATTAGACCTACATATCTATAGACCTGTAGATCTGCATTCTTTATGCTTAAGGATTTGAATTTATGTAGGTTTGATCTCATGAGCCTGAGATCATATTCACTTAGATCCTCATATTTCATATTAATTCATATCATATTATGAGATAATTATATATATATTACCTTGACAAAACAAGATAAAAACCTTTGGAAACTTCTTTGTAGGTAAAGTCAAACATAGTCTTCAAAACCAAGATCATGCATGCTACTTGAAGAAAATATGTTAGAGCAAATAATGGATATATTTATGGAATTGTATTTGAATTTATAATATTTTAAACATGATGAAATACCTTAATTTAATCCTTTAAAACATTGAAAACTCTAGATCAAATAAGAACTATGACAATCAACTCTACAAATTATGTAAAATAGTATCTTTTGTTGCCAAATGGATTACCACATGTGATAACATGGTCGATGAAGGTTTGACATGATTGTTAAAACATATAAACATATTTTTAAAATACTCTCATGCTTCAAATTCATTTCAAACTACCATACTGAGGAGAAATAATGAGACTGTGGGATTCATAGGTAGTTTTAGACTAGTTTACCTTCTTAGAAATCATTCGTAAATATTATCTCCTTAAATTCTTAACTAATTCATGTAATTTAAACATCATTATGGTCCCCATATTTTATCAAGATCTCAAGACCTGGTTTCCTCTCTCTTGTCCATACCAAGCACTTAAAATCTACCTTTACAAGCTTGTGAAGAGAGTGATTGATATAAAGATGCAAGATTTACAAAATTGAGACCTGTCCATACAATCCAAATTTGTATTTCACCTGTAGAAGCTAAAATGATAATTTTTAATTTTTTTAATCATAATATGAGCTAACAAGTCCATAGAAGTGAGTGAAACTCCCTTCTTTGACATTGAAATGTAAGATTCTAACCCATATCTGACATATGTGAACATTATATAACTCCTCTAATAACTTTTTCAAGTTTCTTGTATGTATTTTTTTCATTTTTTAGCTTTGAAACATGTTGGAGTTAGTAAAAATCACTTTTTTCATCATAAAACATTACCTTAAAGTTTTCAAAAGAACCTTAACTTCTTCAAACCATTATGAAATGTTTATACAATTTTTATGAGGCATGAAATGAATTTGAGGGACACCTAAGAATATATGACACCACTTTAACCCATTTTAATTATATCATGACATGTCTAGGCCACCACAAGGCTAAGATACAACATTACCTTAATATTGTCAAATAAAACTTAAAATATGCTAATATTGTTTTATAAAACCTTTTTAAGACTACATAAGGCATGAAAAATCTTTGAACTAGGTTGTAATACATGAAAATAAAGTGTTTACCTATAGGGGTTGATATTTTGACCTCAGGGGTAAAAATTAGTCAACATCAACATAGATTAAAAAACCATGATTAGGGAAAGCACACAATGCTTAAAGTAAAAAAATAAATGGAAATCAATCGCACACAAATAAATTGTTGTCTCCAAATATTGTACCCTAGAAGAGGTTTTTCAAGCCTCTTCAAGATTTGGCCAACATGGGAATACTTCCAGGTGTGTGGGGCACCTATAGTAGAAGTAAACCTCTATATTTTAAGGGCTATCTCCCTAGATATGACTTTATGTGCTTATGCTACTAAAACTACCTAATATGGGTGAAAAGGGAGAGAAAGATACATAAAGTAAACCTAAACTACAAGGTGATACACCAAGAGTTACTTCCATTCATACACCTAGAATTTGTATAATGAAATAAGACAACTAAACTAGCCTCAATACCATTAATGGAGCTCTCTAGCATTAGTATTTCTCATGAAGGAAAATAACAACTAAATAAACGATGACAAGTTAAGGGAAGGTTAGATATGACACTAGCCAACTCATACACACTTCAAGGTCTATTTCAACAACACACACTTCATGAAACATGTTAGGAAAGAAGTCATTTTCAACAACACATTCAAGGATTACATGAAAATAAGATAAACTCAATCTATACTTGACATTCAAGATGGATCACATCAACACATAGTGTAAATGGACTTAGAGTATAACCAACTTGCTTCTCAGTAACTTAAGAAAAAATTAAAGTACAATTTTGGTAGAGCTTTTCCATGCCAAGAGTTAGAATCCTTTTCAATAGCCAAAATGGCTCATACTTATAGGACTTGGAAGATGAGAGAGAAAGGATAAGTTGAAGAGGAATAATTACAAGTATCCAAAGGCAAAAATTAGTTACAAGTCATGTGGATGATGTGCAAGAAGAGTCATGAAACTTAATTACACTTGATCACGTCCCAAATTAGCCTCTTCTCCAAGTGTGGCATAGAAAATATTCTCCATCATTTTATCTTATGAGTTTCCTTCATCATAGGCCTTTGTTGAGCATTCCAAATAAAGCGGTAGACAAATGTCCCATGTTTGAGGAGAAGAGGGAGTTACAAAGATGATTCCACCTGCATTAGGAGTTTTCTTCATCATGACATTCTCTTACACAAGATCATCCTCACCTTATAACCATGATCACTCTCTAATAGGTATGTATTGTCACTTGGCACTAGAATATTTTTATCTTTAGTAACTAATCCATAATATGGGTTTTATGACACATGTTAGCACACCTCACATGCTTAGCTCCATTTTTAAACACCTTAAAAGATCTCCAAATTTGATTTTCCACTCTTTCCATTACATGATCACTCTTCTCATTCTAGATTTTTTGGAATGAGAAAGTTTTTAGGCAAACTTAGGAGTTTAGATACCCAATCTAATGACCATGGGGACTTAGAAAAAGTCCTAATCTCTCCTCTAAAAAATGGTCTCTTAGAATTTCACCATGCCTTCCCAACACAAAAAGTGGTCAAAATAATACCTATTTTACCCTATTATATATATTTATATATAATATAATCCCATGTATATAATCCTCATGTATTTATAAACAACTTATATTTTATACTCGTGTTCAAATTCATCCATTTGGATGTACTTTTAGGCTCATTTTCACCATCAGGTCTTAAAATAGGGTTTATATAGATGGAGTCCATAGTTTTGTTGTAGGAGTTTGTAGCCAGATTGATGGAGTAAATATTTTTTTTTATGGATTAAAAATCTCTAAAATACCCCTAAAATAATTAAATAGTCAATTTGAAAGCATGGATAAGGTCAAAGTTGCACATGACCCTCAATTTGGCTTTTAGGCTTAAGTGTTTCCTTCATGCATGACTGTAACCCTTCTTGGTTAGAGCATCATGTTTGATTTAAATCTTATATAAAAGTGTTTTATATTTTTTTAGGTGTCCTATATCTTCTCCAATCATCACTTTCACTTTCTTGACCTCTATTCCATCCATCTCACCACTTTTCCTTCAAACTATCTCTTCATGCATGAGAAAATTACCCCTACTTTGATTATAAGAGAGAGGTTATACACCATTAATTTTTGAAAATTTAAGATTTTATTACCTTATTTAACTTCTCAGGGTACTCTATACCAAATTTTATCTTCTACATCCTTCATTTACCCTTCCAAATAACATGAAACTCAAAACTAACTTTTGAAGGTGACTACCTGCATGTTGAGGGTGAAATTGGCCTTTTTGACCTCATAAGTTGAGAAATTTGAAATATTTTAGTTTTTTTATATATCTCCTCATGTTATTTGTGTTATAAAACCTTCCTTTTCTTTTAATTCACCTTATAAGCCTTCAAACTAGCATTACTTCCATTCTTAGGTCCTTAACTAGAATACCCTACCTGACTATGACAATCATGGTTCTACCCCTATTGGTGTTGATTGCTCATGAATTAGGACTTGAAAAAATGATTCAATAAATTATTAATACCTTCCCATAAATTCCATATTATTTTGGACTCATCAATTAAATTTAGGTGGCATTAGCATCATTAAGAATACTAACATCACCTCATTGCCTGTCTTAGTTTGTATAGGCCTGTAGGTGGTGATTTAAGGCTAAATAAGGTATATGTAAATGTAAGTCAATAATTTATAAATAATGAATATAATTTATATCTTGACATAATCCTTAATCATCTTTTTGAGAATATGAACACAATCTAAACCATCTACATAAAAAGAGACCCTTTTCCAAGCTTGAAACTCCATTTTGGCTGTGGGTTGTCATGGCTTCAAATGAACTTTGATGATGATGCTCAGAGGTTGTCTTGGAGTTTTAGAAACCATATAACACTTTTACATATCTTTAATTACCTTCCAATGGTCTAAATTCTACTCAAAACATCAAAATTATAAAAAAACTCACTGTCTTCCTTGCCTGGCTATGAGTGCCAATTCCCAGGCATGTGTATGGATAATGAATAGGCTTAAGGGGGCATTACATCAAAATATATCTTCCCTCATGAAAATTTTTATTAGGAGTGTATTTTAAACAAATTTTAATTATTTCTCCATCTTTTTCATAGTCTATAGCTATTATAATGAAGGGTAAGGCTCCTTTTTTATCATCACCCTGTAGATTTCATTATTAAGATTCAGTGGGTTTTTAGTACTTTTGTGTTAGGTTGTGGAGATAAAAGCTTCACTGATGCAGACATAGAAAAGGCCATTAGAGGGGTTGCTGAAGGTTGCTAAGCGTTAGAGCAATCGACGTCAGTCTGATCAGCTAACGTCGGTAGGATAGTGAAGAGAAGCAACCGACGTCGGTCAGGGATCGGCCGACGTCGGTCACCTCCAAGCAGACAAGGACCGACATCGGTCACCTGTGTGGTTCGACTGCGAGTTTATTATGGGTAGTTAGCTAACAAACCAAGTGTTTGCATGATTAGAGCTATTTTTAGACTGAGAGCTGTGGATCTGATTATTGTAATTAGATGTCTAATTATTGTTTGAATGAGATCTATATAATAGACTCATGGTTGTATTGGAAACTTGTTCTAGTTTGAGTTGAGAAAAGTTAGCTCCTTCTGTGTGTGAGGTGAGCAAGGTTGTTCCTCCTAGTTCCACAGCAGTACCAAGGTGGGTGCTAGTTTTGGAGAGTCAGCAAGATTCTTTAGGTGTGTAGGATCTTGGTCACAGGTGCATGGCCTATATAGGAGATCTACATGGTAAGTAAGATCGTTGATCTACAAGTGTATGTGTGTGCAAGGTCAAGGTTCACAGGTGTGCAGAACCAGGTTTATTTGCAGGTGTGCAAGATCAGATAGGACAACAACACAACAGGGAGTAGAATCAGGCAGGATCTACTTGGAGTATAGGTGTGTACTCGGATAGAGCAAAGAGGAAGGCAAGGGAGTTCCTTCCATAAGTATGGTCCATTGAATTGCAGGTTGTTGCAGGTTCATGGGAGATCTACTTGAAGTACCTTGAGTAATTGTGGAGTACGTGGAGTACTTGTGGAGTGTGTGGAGCACTTGTAGTGTGCGTGGAGCATGGGAGGTGAACACCAACTCTGTATTTGAGTTGGGTGTTGGGACCTGAGAGGGAGAGCTTTGGGGAGAAGATGTACTGTTCACTTGAGGTGTGGCAAACCTCTGTAAGGTGGTGGAGAAGAAGTGGCATCTTCTTTATTGTATTTTTTTCTATATAAGTATTAATACAAGTTGTGTATTGTCTCTCATATCATGTGTTATTCTGAATTCTAGTTACTTGTGATTCTAGTTAATTTCCGCATATTAAGTTGCTTGGTTTGGTAATCATATTGTGCTCTTTTGGTGGAACAAGATCCTGACAAGTGGTATCAGAGCTTTTGGTTGGGATACTAACAGATTGGTTTAGATCTGGGTAGTGTGTTTTGATTACAGGTCACTCTCAGGGGTTTCTGATTGAGTGGGAGTAGAGCAATGGCAGATCAAAGTAAGCTAAGAATGGAGGAGTTGAAAATCACAGATGGTCACTTACGGTCCTATGGAAAGAAAGAGCAGGTAAAAGATTATTGTTGGTTGGTAGCAGATCAGCATGAAGGAACTGAAGAAGCAGATGTAGCAGGTGTTATTGCACAGGATGCTCTGGGAGGTTTCTTGGATAAAGTTGAATCTTGGATAAAAGATTCGGTTGCCTCTTTCCATGCAGCCCCAGGTAGAGGAGCTGGTGAGCCTTGCCAAAGAATTGGCAAAGGGGAAGTGAAGCTGAAATTGTAGGCAGCCAACACACAAGTGTTGATGAAGGTCATGCAGGTCCCAGGTTTGGAGATATGGCTAATTTCTTCAGAATGATTGGGTGATGAGAGATGCACAAGAACTCTCACAGCGGATGCACTTGAATTAGCTGGTGGTAAGAAAATAGGTACTCTTTATCTACTTGTTTATATTATTGATTCTTCTTCTGTTGCGAAGACGTGGCTTTGTAGGCTTGGTCACATGAGTAGGAAGGAGATGCATGTTCTTAAGTGGAAGACAGATATATTTGACAGGCTTAAGAATTGGAAAGCCTTGGTGTACTTGGAGGAGATGGCAGACAGAGACCACTGGATGGTGCTGGATACTTCTGAGCAGGGCAGTTTGGACATGGGTTTTGATTCAAAGGAGCTCATAGGTAAAAAGTCATCACTCATAAGTGAACACAGGTACCGCCATCGGTCAGGAGGAACTGACATCGAACAAACAGGTGCCTATGTCGGTCATGTGCAGATCGAAGCCAGTGATGTTGGGCAGGGTAAGACCGACGTCAGTCAGGAGGACTGACGTCGGCAGTAGGTAAGACCGATGTCAGTCAGAATGACCGACATCGGCAACAGGGACACTGATGTCGACAGGGTCAGTAGTCAGGGACAGATGCATGGGAACCGACATCAGTCGGATGCAGACTGTGGAGTGACCGCAGTCGGTCACTGTAACGGATTTTGGGTGGACAGCACGCTGTCAAGGAGTCTCAAACACCCATACGGAGGACTAAAGACATAAGTAGGCCCTCAAATTTGTTGTTCCTCTTCTTTATACTTGTTGCTGATTGTAGAGCAGGAAGGATCTAGGAAACAGGTGTGAGCTTGGCATGGATGAGGATGTGATTCCTTGGAGGAGAACCAAACAGGTGTTTTTGGTAGGATTGCCAATGGGAAGAAAGCACATAGATGAATGGATTCCTTAGTTGAAGAATAGAGTGAATGGACACGTGAGACGAAAGACCAGGTATATGGTCTTGAGGAGCTGCAGGATAGTGGTACAGGTTTTGATAGGTGGAGGACAAAGCATGGCTTCAGTCAATGTCAGGGTAACTACTGTGGTTTGACTTACTAGGGGATGGTGATTGCAACATCATTCTATTACTGTATGTGGATGGTACGCTAGCTAGTTGGTTTTGTACATACAGGGTTTTACTGAGCTAAGGGTAAGATTAGTTCAGTGGCATGTCATGAGGAGTTTGGAGCAACGGAATTCTTTGACATGGGAGACATGGAGATCACAGGTTGATTTTGTCTCCAGTGGGAGCTGATGTGAATCAGGTGTTGGCGAGGCATAGGATGCAGAGCTAGAGCACACTAAGGGCTAGACAGGTATAGTGTCCAAAATCACATGAGGTCTGGTATAGACCTGAGTATTCCCATGCAGTGGGAGCTGTCAGAGAGTTAGGAGCCAATTCAAGGAAGTGGGCTCTCAGGTATTTGAGAGGGACCAGCAGCAAGTATACATGCAGGGTCAGGACTTCACTACATGTGTTTGTAGGTTTGGATGTGGCAGGATACTTGGATGACAGGAGGTACATCACAGTGTGTGTGGTGGGTTGTCTTCAGGATTGATCTTGAAGAGGGATACAAACTAAGAAACAGATTAGACAGAGTACATGTACAGGTATAGTGCAACTGTTTATCTCCAAGTGGGAGATTGTTAGGTTGTGGAGCTAAAAGCTTCACTGATGCAGACACAGAGAAGGCCATTGGAGGGGTTGCTAAAGGTTGCTGAGCATCAGAGCAACCGGCATCAGTCTGATCAGCCGATGTCGGAAAGATAGTGAAGAGAAGCAATCGACGTCGGTCAGGGATCGACCGACGTCGGTCACCTCCAGGCAGACAGGGACCGACGTCGGTCGCATGTGTGGTTTGATTGCGAGTTTATTATGGGCAGTTAGCTAACGAACCAAGTGTTTGCATGATTAGAGCTATTTTTAGACTGAGAGCTGTAGATCTAATTATTGTAATTAGATGTCTAATTATTGTTTGAATGAGATCTATATAATAGACTCATGGTTGTATTGGAAACTTGTTCTAGTTTGAGTTGAGCAAAGTTAGCTCCTTCTGTGTGTGAGGTGAGCAAGGGTGTTCCTCCTAGTTCCACAGAAGTACCAAGGTGGGTGCTAGTTTTGGAGAGTCAGCAAGATTCTTCAGGTGTGTAGGATCTTGGTCACAGGTGCATGGCCTATATAGGAGATCTACATGGTAAGTAAGATCATTGATCTGCAGGTGTATGTGTGTGTAAGGTCAAGGTTCACAGGTGTGCAGAACCAGGTTGATTTGCAGGTGTGCAAGATTAGATAGGACAGTAACACAACAGGGAGCAGAATTAGGCAGGATCTACTTGGAGTACAGGTGTGTACTCGGATAGAGCAAAGAGGAAGGCAAGGGAGTTCCTTCCATAAGTATGGTCCGTTGAATTGCAGGTTCATGGGAGATCTACTTGAAGTACCTTGAGTACTTGCAGAGTACGTGGAGTACTTTTGGAGTGTGTGGAGCACTTGCAGTGTGCATGGAGCATGGGAGGTGAACACCAACTCTGTATTTGAGTTGGGTGTTGGGACCTGAGAGGGAGAGCTTTGGGGAGAAGATTTACTGTTCACTTGAGGTGTGGCAAACCTCTGTAAGGTGGTGGAGAAGAAGTGGCATCTTCTTTATTGTATTCTTTTCTGTATAAGTATTAATACAAGTTGTGTATTGTCTCTCATATCATGTGTTATTCTGAATTCTAGTTACTTGTGATTCTGGTTAATTTTCGCATATTAAGTTGCTTGGTTTGGTAATCATATTGTGCTCTTTTGGTGGAGCAAGATCCTGACATTTTGGAGCTCTAGAATGCTACCTTATCCCTACCTTTTTATTATAAAAGTTTGAATATTAATTTTATGTGGATATTAATACAATATAAATGCATAATTATCCTTCAAAACCACCATGATCTCATTGTATGAAAACCTCAAAAACACTTAGGAGCTCTATTTTGTCCATTTGAGGACTATGAGCCCTAAACTCAATCTAATCATTATTTGAAGGGAAAAATTTACCTTGGCATATAATATAACCTTAATGACATGAAAACTATGGTATTTTGTGTATTTTATAACTTTAAAATGTATTCCATCATGTTTTCACCATTGACAACTCCATACAACTTCATAAAGCTCCTATAGAAGCTGACTATAAATGGTAAGGCAATGAACCAAAGAATAGATGGGAAATTTGGATTTTAAATGGTGGTTAATATAATATCTAAAAATTTAATTCAATTAAATAACCTTTAAAACATGATTCCAAGCATTAGAGATCTCATGCCAATCTTCCCATGTTGAAATAAATTAGATTACATACCTATGGTTGCCAACTTGAGAAACAAGCAAAATTGGAAATATGCTTCAAGGGAAATGAGAGAGGAATTTTTGGATGATGATAAAACAATGTATAGGGCCTAATTTTATCTTAAAACCACAGGCCAAAGCCACACAACTCCAGCCATTTTTGAGTTTAAGCAATTTGGACAAATTTGGACCTTGCTTGGTTGCATAGGTAGCTTTAAAGACTGAACCTTCTTAACAATGGTTCATAAAGGAGGAGGCATAAATATTAAAAAAATTCAATAAATTTAATATATATCTCATTATACTATCATTCTCCAAAGCCATTCCTCCCAACTCAACTTGTACAACCTACGATGAATGAAAGTCTTTGACTAGGTTTGACCCTTCCAAGGAGCAATGGGGAAGGAAAGGTAAAATTTATATTTTCTGAAGCTACCAAAACAATATTATCATGTAAGTGAGTATGGGGAAGATCAATATACATCCTTGAAGTGCCTTCACCTACAAAAATCCATACAAGTCCATACAAGTGGCTAAAAACTCCTTTTTCAAGTGTTTTCTTGATTTTAAATTGCACCTACAGACTTGGTCAATTAAAATTAGTTATTTAAGACCCATTATGACACATGTAATTTTAAATCACCCTTTTAGACTTTCAAAATTCCTAATAAACTTGTATCAAGCATTAAATACCCATTTTTAACCTTTGAAAAGACCCAAAGTGACATGGAACACTAATGCAAAGAGTGACCAAGGCTAATATAACATTTATTGGAATTAAATGGGATATGAAACACTTCATAACAAATTTTTTACCTATGGGGTTGACTCATTTTTACCAGGGGTACAAATGGTCAACATTCTTGGTGATTCACAAGGGTGGCATACTTGTTATGCCTAGGACCAGTTGCCTTACACCTCCATTGGGCATAAAGTCATGCATATGGACACACTAAATAACTTAAATATACCTTTGAATCAAGGAAAAAAATATGGTTGACCCATACACACAAAATCAAAGAAACAAACACAACAAAAAATCAAACAAATAACTTGTGCTTTAAGAGCACTTAGGGAGCACAATAGTAAACTTAATTAAACACACACTATCCTGAAAGAAACTATCCCTCTTGGATCAAAGGGAAAGTATAAAACTCTTCTTGTCTCATATAATGAAGGGATACATGAGATATGTTTTCATTTGAACATTGGCATGGAAGCCTTCATCTTTCTCATGGTGTTGGCCAATCTTCTTGGCATGGATTTCAATGTAGTTGAGACAACTTCAAATAAATCACCTATAAATATGAATTCTTATTTCACTTAAACTACCTCATCTTCTTTATAAGACTCATTAGTTCTAAATTATCCAATGATGCCTCACTAAATCATGTTTCTTGGCTCCCCATGATGTCTTGTGAATGGAAAAGTGGTTTTCCAATTGTAAGTTCTTCAAGATCATCAAGGAGATTAGTGTAATCTTCCAAATCTTGATCATTATATCTCATGGATACTCCTTATTCTATCTTCTCATATACTTTGCCTTCAGCCTTACAAAGTTATTCAAGATCTTATAGAAAATCAATCTACTACAACCATTCTTCTTTGTCATCTCTCACATCAAGGATCACCTCTTCCTCATGAACTTCTTCTTCAAACACCTCATCTTTATCATTGGTCATATGGTCCACTCCATGTCTATTCCCATCCTTATTTAGAGTATATATAACTTCATTTGATTCTTCTTTCTCTTGGTTCAACAAGGGTGAGTTATGCTTGATAGCCCCAAGTGGAGTTCCAATGATAAATTCTTCTTCATCATTACTTATGTCATCCTCTTGCTCTGCTACCAGCTAAATTTGTTCCTCCTTTTATGCTTCCCTTAAAAGATTTTATTCTTCAAGAAGAGATGGGGTGGGAAGGTGGCAAATAGATGAATGAGATGAATAAATAATTCAAGGTGTAGTGAGAGGCTCATGAATGGATATGAAATAAAGAGAAAGCTCTTGAAATGACTTTTGGATAGCAACAAGGCTTTGTTGTGTTGAGGGCACATCACTTTATTCCATAGACACCTCATGATTTTCATCATCTTCTTGAACTTCTCATTTAACCTCTTTATTTCCCCAAGACTTCATAGTTTGGTCCCAAATTAGAGGCTTGGAGCTTGTATGCTCTTTTGAGCATTGAATAGGTTCTTATTTAAGGAGAGTAATGGTGGAAGAGATATATATATATATATATATATATATATATATATATATATATATATATATATATATATATATATATATATATATATATATATATATATATATATATATATATATATATATATATATATATATATATAGGTCTATGGGTTGGGGATGGAGTGTGATGTTCATGGATGGACATGGAGATGGGTGAAACTTCTTTAATGGGATCTTGAGGGAGAGATAGGATAGGATGAGCAATAGGAAGGAGATCTTATTCATACAAGATTTCATCATCCTCCTCATCTTTTTGAGGCTATTCATAGATTTTTGGAGAGTCTTTTATAGTTGTAACTTGTTCCATAGCCTATTGAGTTTCCCATGTCTATAACCTATCAATCCACCATTGAAAATCCTCTCTTGCCATGGACAATCTTTAATTAATGACATATTGATTCTCTTCCTCAACATACCCCCACATGTCCATTAACCATCCAACTAAAACTATTAACCAATCCACAAGACCACCAAGAGTTTCATCACAACACTTATCTAACACACTCATATACTTTTCCAATTCTAGAAAATTTGGCATAACTACCCACACATTTTGAGAATGAGAGGTGTAGTAATCTTAGACAAAGTGATTAGGTTGTTTAATTTATTCAAGCAAGGTATTAAAATCTTCATATTTTAACTCCTAAATAATGCTATTTTTGGACTCCTCATGACAAGGCTAAGGTGAATATGGGTCATATGGCTAGTCAACAAAAGCATACTCATTTGTAAATGGACTAGGTTGACCATAAGACTACCATGACTTAAAGGGAGGTTGGTATTATTGATAGGACTATTGAGAAGGATAGAAAGGGTCATAAAAAAGTTGATAGGGAGATTTATGGTAATTATTCTCCTCATGGCCATCTATATCAACTTCATAAGTTACATGTAAAGGAAATAATTGATCAAAATCTTAAGCAATAGATACTTGGGCTATTTACAACCAAAAATTCATTTGGAGTCACCATTGGTTCTTTCTTGGGTACTTCCAAAAGTTGATAAGAAAGAAGACACACCAATAATCTTCGCACTATTTAAACCTTGTCCCACTAGGTGTGCCAGAACTATTGTCTCTAAATCATTCACCCTAGAAGAGGTTGTTCAAGCCTCTTCACGATTTGTCCAATATGGGAATACTTTCAGGTGTGTGGGGCACCTATAATGGAAGTAAACCTCTATATTTCAAGGGATATCTCCCTAGATATGTCTTGATGTGATTATAATACTAAAACTACCTATTATGGGTGAAATGAGAGAGAAAGATACATAAAAAACCTAAATTAGGAGGTAATACACCAAGATTTGCTTCCATTCATACACTTGGAATTTGCATAATGAACTAAGACAACTAAACTAGCCTCAACACCATTAATAGAGCTCCCTATAATTAGTGTTTCTCATGAAGGTAAGTAACAATGCAATAAATGAAGGCAAGTGAAGGGAAGGTTAGATATGACACTACCAAACTCATACATACTTCAAGAGTCTATTGCAGTAGCATACACTTCATGAAACCCATTAGGAAAGAAGTCATTTGTAATAACACATTCAAGGATTGCATGAAAACAAGATGAACTAAACATATACTTGACATTCAAGATGGATCACTTCAACACATAATGAAAATAGACTTAGAGTATAACTAGCTTACTTCTCATTAGCTTAAGTACAAATCAAGGTATAATTTTAGTAGGGCTTCACCATGCCAAGAATTGGAATCTTTTTCAATAGCCAAAATGGCTCATACTTATAGAACTTGGAAGATGAGAGAGAAAGGAGAAGTTGAAGAGGCACAAGGACAAGTGTCCAAAGGTGAAAATTAGTTACAAGGCATATGGATGAAGTGTAAAAGGAGTCATGAAACTAAATTGTACTTGATTACATCCCAAATTAGCCTCTTATCCAAGTGTGGCATAACAAATCTTCTCCATCATTCTCTCTTATGAACTACCTTCATCATAGGCCTTTCTTGAGCATTCTAAAGCAAGTAGTGGACAAATGTCTCATGTGTGAGGAGAAAAGGGAGTTACAAAGATGATTCCATTTGCATTGGGATTTTTCTTCATCATGACATTCTCTTACACAATATCATCCTCACATTGTAACCATGATCATTCTCCAATAGGCCTATCTTGACACTTGCCACTACAATATTTGTATATTCCCTAACTAATCCATATGAGTGGTCTTAGGACACCTCACATGCTTAGGTCCATCCAAAAAACCTTAAAATATCTCCAAATTTGAGTTGCCACTCTTTCCACTATGTGATCACTCTTCTCGTTCTTGACTGGTTGGAGTGATAAAATTGGTAGGAAAACTTAGGAGTTGAGATATCTGATCTAATGACCATGGGGACTTATAACAAGTCTTAATCTCTCCTCTAAAAGTGATTTGGTCTCCTAGAATTTCACCATGACTGTAAAACACAAAAAATGGTCAAAATAAGCCTTGTTTTTCCCTATTCTATGTAGTTTTTTATAATTTAATCCTCTAGATCTAATCCTCATGGAGTTGGAAACAACTTCTCTTTTATACTCATGGTCAAATTCATCCATTTAGATGCACTTTTAGGCTCATTTTCACCATCAGGTCCTAAAATAGGGTTTATATTGATGGAGTCTATATTTTTGTTGTAGGAGTCTATAGCTGGATTAGTGTCTTCAATATCTCTAAAATACCCCTAAAAACATGAACTAGTCAAGTGGAAACCATGGATAAGGTCAAAAATGATGACCCTCAATTTGGCTTCTAACCTTAAGGGTTTCCTTCATGCATGATTGTAACCCTTCTTGGTTATAGCATCTTGTTTTCTTTAAAATATTATATAAAGGTGTTTTATCTTGTTTTAGGTGTCCTCCATCTTCTCCAATCATCACTTGGGCTTTCCTGACCTCTGGTCCATCCATCTCACCACCTTTTCTTTAAACTATCTCCTCATGCATAAAAAAACTACCCCTAATTTGAGACAAAATAGAGAGGGTCCACATCATTAGTTTTTGGAAATATCATGATTGTATTACCTTATTTGAATCCTAAGGGTACTCTATATAAAATTTTATCTTCTAACTCCTCAATTTACCTTTCCAACTATCATGAAACTCAAAACTAACTTTTGAAGGTGATTACCTGCAAGTTGAGGGTAAAATTGGCCTTTTTTGACCTCATAAGTGGATAAATTTGATATATTTTCCTTATTACCTCCATTTTATCATGTTATTTGGGTTATAAAACCTTCCTTTTCTTTTACTTCACCTTATAAGCCTTCAAACTAGCATTACTTCCATTCTTAGGTCCTTAACTAGAATACCATGACTGACTATGATAGTCATGGTTTTACCCCTATTGGTGTTGATTTCTAATGAATTAGGCCTTGAAACAATTTTTTAAGCACTTAATGATACCTACCCTTGAACTCTATAGGATTTTTGACTCATCAATTAACTTTAGGTGGCATTAGCATCATTAAGAATACTAACATCACCTCACTACTTGTCTTGGTTTGTACAGGCTTGTAGGTGGTGATTTAGGGCTAAATTAGGTGTTTTTAAATGGAAGCCCATACTTTATACATAATTAAGAGATTTGGGGTCTTTAAATATTCCTTAATCATCCTTTTTATACTATGAACACAATCTAAACCATCTACACAAAAAGAGACCCTCTTCCAAGCATAAAACTCCATTTTGGTTGTAGGTTGTCATGGCTTCAAATAGAATTTAATGGTGATGCTTAGAGGTTGTATTGGAGTTTGATAAACCATATAA
This sequence comes from Torreya grandis, assembly GCA_037957365.1. NCBI lineage: Eukaryota > Viridiplantae > Streptophyta > Pinopsida > Cupressales > Taxaceae > Torreya > Torreya grandis. The sequence continues at coordinate 574,502 of JARHVA010002910.1, read as the reverse complement.
CACCTACCCATATTTTTACTTACCTTTCAATGGGATAATTACCACTAAAAACATCAATATGATAATAAAACTCACTGTCTTACTTTTTTGGCTGTGAGTGCCAATTCCCAGGCCTGTGTATGGACAAGGATTAGGCTTAGGGGGGAATTACATCAAAATATATATTACCTCATGAAAATTTTTCTTGATATTTTATTTTTAATTAATTTTAATTTTTTACCCCTCTTTGGCATAGTCTATAGCTATCACAATGAATGGTAAGGCTCCTTTTTGATCATCACCTTGTAGATTTCATTGTTAAGATTCAATGGGTTTTTAGTACTTTTGGAGCTCTAGAATGCTACCTTATCCCTACCATTTTATTCTAAAAGTTGGAAGATATATTTTATGTGGATATTAATATAATATTAATACATAAGGATCCTTCAAAACCACCATGATCTCATTGTATGAAACCCTCAAAAACACTTAGGAGCTCTGTTTTGTCCATTTAAGGACTGTGAGCCTTGAACTCAATCTGATCATTCTTTGAAGGGAAAAATTTACCTTGGTATATAATATAAACTTCATGACATGAAAAATATGATATTTTGGGTATTATAGAACCTCAAAATGGTAACTATCGTGTTTTCACCATTAACAACTTTGCACTTCATAAACCTCTTGTAAAAGCTGACGGTAAGTGGCAAGGCAATGAACCAGAGAATATATGGGAAATTTGGATTTGAAATGGTGTTTATATTAATATATCACAATTTAATTAAATTAAATAACCTTTCAAAAATGATTCCAATCATTAAACATCTCATGGAACTCTTCCCATGTTTAAATAACTTAGATTACACACCTATGGCTGCCAACTTGAGAAACAAGCAAACATGGAAATATCCTTCAAGTGAAATGAGAGATTAAGTGCTGGATTATGATAAAACCATGGATAGGGCATAATTTGAGATGAAAACCACATGCCAAAATCACACAACTCTAGCCATTTTTGAGTTTAAGCAATTTGGCCAAATCTGGACCCTACTTGGTTACATAGGCAACTTTAAGGACCAAAAATTCTTAAAGATGGTTCATAAATGAGGAGGAATAAATAAAATAAATAAATTTAATCTAACTCAGTATACTATCATTCTTGATATCCATTCCTCCTAACTCAGCCTGTACGGCTTGTGGTGAGTGAAAGTCTTTGACTAGTTTTAACCCTTCCAAGGAGCAATAGGGAAAGAGAGGTGAAATTTTGAGTTTGTTAAGCTACCAAAATAATATTATCATGGAAGTGAGTATGGGGAAGATCAAGAGACATCCCTAAAGTGCCTTCACCTGTGAAAATCTGTACAAGTCCATACAAGTGACTAAAAACTCCCTTTTTTGATTATTTTCTTGATTTTAACTTGCACCTATAGACTTGGTCAGTTAAAATTAGTTATTTAAGACCCCTTTGGACACATGTAATGTTAAATCACCCTTTTATACTTGAAAATTTCCCAAAAAACTTGTACAATGTATTAAATGCCCATTTTTGACCTTTGAAAAGACCCAAAGTGACATGGAACACTAATGCAAAGAGTTACCACGGCTAATATAACATTTGTTGGCATTAAATGGCCTATGAAACACTTCAAGACAAATTTTTTACCTATTTTGTTGACTCATTTTGACCGGGGGGTAAAAATGATCAATAGAAACCAAGAATAAGTATGTACCACAAAGGTAATGATTAGACATCAACCATTGGGGAAAAAATAGGCACATGAAGAATAAAACATATAAAGCACACACATTAATAAAATTTAAAACAAAATATGAATGTGAAAGGTTAAAGTTAAAAAAAAAACATATCAAACACTTTATAACTAAACAAAGTACTCATATAACAAATAAAAAAGAAAAACGAAAGGCATACAAATTATAGATCGAACACGAGCATATATAGAGTCATCAATCACAAAAGAGAGGTGATAGATAATGATATATATTCACATGAAAGGTCAATACAATAAATTAAAATATAAAAAATTAAACTTTAATCATTTTTACGAAGTGTCCTCAAAGATGTAAAATTTATATACATGTTCTAGGATTATAAAAACTACTCTAAGACTAACACCCAAATGCATGCAATAAATAAATAATAGAAAGATGAGACAAATTATTTATATATTAATAAATATTTATAATAATTATAAGGCATAAATATATCACCATTATAGTATTAATTCACATCAACATATGTGTCTTACACACTATCCCTTTATGCTCTTATGTAGATATGAAGAAGGTTAGGTTTAAGGTTTTGGATAGTACCTTGTACAACAAGTCTTATTAAATTTTTTTATTAGTATTATAAATTAATTAGGTGAATTATTTCATTAATAAAATTATATAATAATAATTTATGGATAATTTTCCCAAAATTACTACCTACCCATATTTACAATAATATAAGTGCATTTTAAACCATACAAAAGTGTAAAAAATAATAAATACACTAACATTTCCCCTTACTATTTACTATGATAAAGAGAAGGATGAAATGATGACATAACTATCCTATCTTGACAATACTTTCCTTCACTCCAAAATGTTTCCAGATCTAAAAAAATCTAGTTTGAAGCAAGGGCTTTGTGAAGATGTCTTTAACCTTATCATCTACCTAGAAATACTTAAAATAAGTTAAATTATTTGTATTAGTTACCAAATATAATGCATGTGAATATCAATATGATTTGTGCATTAGTGTTCAACTATATTTTGAGTAATTTTTATACAAATATAATCATAATACAAAATCTTTATAGGTTTGAGTTTTTAAAAATCTAAACTTAAAAACATTCATTTAATCCAAACTAGCTCCTGGCAAATAGTGAAAAGTCCTGCATATTTTGCCTCCATAGTATAAAAATAACTAGTAGACTATTTATTGTAAGACTAATTCATATATATATATATATATATATATATATATATATATATATATATATATATATATATATATCTTTTAATTGACTTGCGATCATTAGAATCACCTACCCAATCATCATTATTGTATCCAATCATTTATGGATTTTTTTCCTAAACAATATTCAATCCCATATTATTTATTACTAAAAATACACATTATAATTTTTTTAGTAGCTTGTCAATGGATCTCATTATGGTCATAAATATAGTGTGACATAAACCCAACTACAAATTAAAAATTAGGAAGAGTATGGGTGAAATAGAGAATGCTTCCCACTAATTTGATGTAAAGGTACCATCTACTTAAGTAAAAGAACATATGGCATGAAAATTTACTCTTAACTGATAGGGATTTGGGGGAATATTACATTCATCAATGTTGAATATACATAGTATTCATTGAGCATAATTAGACTAATGTATGAATATGAATATATTAGATTATGAAATATATAGGCTATGTAAATAGTGAAATAAACCAATGTTGATAATTTAAAAATAATTCATGAACCAACCTCCACATCATGGATATATTTGCTATAAATACTTATAATAATTAATTAAAAAATAAACATGACCAAAATTAGGAGGTTGTCATATACTTTCTTAGTGTAAACTATGGGGTTAAACTGACTCCATGTAAATTTGAATTTGAATAGAAAACTTTCAATCTTTCCATACCAGGATCAAGTAGCATGTTTAAAATTATAAAAACAATTATTTCATTAAAAGATACTTATAATTTTCACTTTTAATGCACTCCAAAAGATAGGAAATATATATTCATTCTTGTAATTATTAATACAATAAGGAAAATTTGATATCCATTTGATGGAATTTTAACCTTTGTATTCGAGCGAAGGATAATAAAAGCCTAATAAATTTCATCTTAGAAATTGGAGAAAATGTTTCATGGTAATACAAATTTATGTATATCACCATGTGTAATTATTATAGAATGTATTGCAATGACTCATCAATTCATGTATGTCAAATAAAACATGATAATATTAATATAAACTCCAAACATTATGTTTACATGAATTTTATGAGGATTTTGAAACATAGTGATTGTTCCAAAGCCCAAGGAATAATGTGGAAGCATACGTGGATGGAGACAGAGATAAGATTCATCCCATATCATTTTTAGAATCCCAAATCAATTTTATAGTGTGGAAAATTTTGTAAAAGGGAGGCCTTATCAAGTTCATGATGAGAATTGTAGGTCACAATGACAAAGTGTTTAAGGACTTTTTCCTAGTAAGAATCAATGTATTATATACATAAGAAGTATAAATCTAGAAATTTAAAAATAAATGATAGGGAAGGTGATAATAATTAGATGCAAATTCACAAAATCCTTTAAGGACAAATGTAGGAATCAAGAACTCATGTAGGAGTTACTCAAAGTATACATTTTTTCTCAAAATGGATAAGAAAGGCTTCCCAAGGTTGAACTTGCTAAGGTGATGGCCCAATGCCAGTTTGAAAATTATGAAATACATCAGGTTGGAAAGTAAATTTACCATCAATTTTTCCCACCACTTCCTCCTATTAAATTTCATTAGGGGACAAATAATTATCTTACCTTATTTTTTTCTCAAATATATAAAAGTTTTTTCTTGGCTTTTCAATCAAATCTTTCTAGCGACCTCATCTACTAGGATTCGATGTTAATTATCATCAAGATGAGAGAATATATATATGGGAATGAGATATAGATGGTAAATAGTGGTAGGGATGGAAATTTGGTGTATAATTTAGGTAAAATAGAAGAGGACAAGGCAAGTATCTCTATAACTTCTGAAAAACTCCTGGGTTTCCTCACCTCCTATCAGTATTTAGATAGATCAAGTTCAAGATAAGATTAAAAAAGGAAAATTTAAGGTCCAAACCCCCCAATTATTATGATGAAGAAATATAGTCCTAATTTATAAATCTATTTATTAAATGTGGTGAAAGCAAAGAATAAGGAAGACAAAAGGGACATTATGGACCTCCTCACGAGCCACACAAATAACCTATAAGATTTAAAGGACAAACTACAAGACCTGGGTCATTTAATGACTAATTTTATAGATGATTATAATGCATTTAAGGATGAAAATAATAATATTAAAAGGGACATTATGGACCTCCTCACGAACCACACAAACAACCTATAAGATTTAAAGGACAAACTACAAGACCTGGGTCATTTAATGACTAATTTTATAGATGATTATAATGCATTTAAGGATGAAAATAATAATATTAAAATGGCCTTAGACAACCTTAGATTTTATATTCGTAAATCCAAGCTTAAGGTGCAAAAGCCACACCACTCATGAAGTAAAATGAATTGAGGGTATATCAAAAGCCTTTCCAAGAGAAACATGAAAATTTATAAGAATAAGGGAAATAAGAAGATTAAAAAAGATAAGATGACCCCCAAGGACAAGGATATCATGAACTCTCTGAATGAAGGACCAAATAGCTCCACTGAAAGCCTGAGCAAATGTACTAGAGATAAAACTATGAAAGACAAGAAGGAACAAAAAGGAAATCCTAAATTAATAACACTTGTGGAATAAGATGACTTTGAGGATCCATATAATTAATTTTGGTTCACTCTTTCTATTATTTTATTTTATATTTTGTCTAATTTCTTATTTTATATAAGCGGTGTGTTGGTGGAAGTTTCACTAAAGACTCTCATAATTGGCTAGTATAGGGGGCTTGTTTCTTTCTTTTTACTTTGTTTGGTATATTTTGAACTTGGTGGTTATAGGAGCCCTGTAAAACCTATATGTTTACCCAATAAAATAAAAAATAAATACATCTAACTTATAATAAACCCTTGGAAACCAATCTATATTTTTACCTATCAATTGACCCATTTGCTGAGCACTTAGTGTTGTACATGCATTGTCACCTCATTGTATTTCTTCCTTTAGGAAGTGGAATTAGGTCTAACAATTCATTATTTTCCAAGGAATTTATTTAATCTACCATTGTCACTTTTCATTTAGGATGATAATATGCTTATTTATAATATTTTGGATATTGAATTATTTTTAATAATTTCAAATGTGATACTAAATTGTTTTATCTATTTTTAGATTTAAGAATATATTTAAGCTAACATTTTATAGTATTTATATTACATAAAATATAATATTCCATGTATAATTCTCAATGTAGTTATAATTGATTAAATTTTATAATTTAAATAAATTGATTAAAATGAAAGGGTAATTATCTTATTACTGATTATGTTCTAGAATATGCCATTATATAGTCATCAACAATGGTCTAAAATGGTTCTATGGTCACTCAGATATAGAAACTAATTATCTAAGTGTAAGTATGGATCTAATAATGCACATAATATTATTATAGCTATATTATTATAATGTATATAAAATATATCAATATAATAAACTATGAAGTATTCCATCACACATAAATGTTCTTGATTTTACATAGGTATTCAATGCAATATTATAGGCTCCTTCATATGCACTTGATCAAACTTATATTCCTTCACTTTAAAACCCTAGATCTTAATTTGACACCTGATAATATATTAAAAGGGGTTGATTGTGATGGGTTCATTTGAAACCAACCACCTATGATAAGTGGTTAGTTGTTACATATGTTAAATACTAAAAAAATACTCAAACTACACATAGTTATCCCACCTATATATGTGTGTCCTCAATAGTGTTATACTAGTATATAATAAAATCATAAGTGTGGCTTTGCCACATGAAAACCTATGATTTTCACATTAAAATAGTACTTAGAGTTATCTTTTTGGTTATTTAAATTTGAATTATTTAAGGAAGTACCTCATATATGTACAAATGTATTCTTTAATATGTTTGTGTAATGATTCATAAGTGATGCGTAAGAATAGACTTAGGTTTTATATTATTATAGCTAATTATTTAGGTAATTTTCCTCTCAAATAACATGAAAAAATTATGAACCAACCCAAATATAGATTTTAAATTTAGTAAAATTTATATTATGAAACACACAAATGGGTCCAACTAAGGAAAAATAATCATGTAACTAGATCCATTTGATTGTGGCTGGAGCTATCCAAGAAATAGGAAATAATGTTCAAAGATTAAGAAATCATTTTATTAACATGATTATATGCTTAGGAAGATATTATAGACATATTTTATGTGAATAATTTTTAATCAATAAGGTCTATCCCATAATTAAGGGAATGAATAGGAGAGTATGTCAGAAAGATTCATATATGTATGCACAATTCATGTATAACAAGGTTTAGTAAAAACTAGCATTTTCAAGTGTCTAATACAATATTTATTTATCTAAAAAAATTATTATTGTAATTGCATCTATTGATTATATCTAGGATTTAATTCTCAATAAAAATACTCATCATAAACTATGTGGACCAATTTTTTTTAATTTTTGACTAATTATGCAGGTTCTTTAATAAAAACTATAGGGAATAGTTTTGGAACAATGTGACCTTATGGTTGTGGATGATATAATTTTACCTCTTATAAATCATAATATACATTATAGTTTCACTTATAATTTATTTCATCTAATTTATCAAGGTGCATTCACAAAGGTAACGATAAAATACTACATGTGTGCATATTGAAGGTTTATATATCTTCTAAAATCACTTCTAGTATTTTGGGGTATATATAGGTGTTAGGGGTTTATAAACATAATTATAAGGATATAAATAGATGGGGTAGTGTTTAATTATATGGAATTTTATGGGTGATTTACACATATGCAATAAATAAAAGTACCGCATATCTAAAAATATATTTAAACTTAGATCTTTATTTTCTCTAAATTTGCCCTTTTCCCCAAATATATACAAGAAATACAAGAATATGTGTGAGAAGATTGAAAAGTATGATACTATCATTATAAATTATGAGTTGAAATTTTAGATAAGATATTTGGTTAGTATAAACATTGTTTAAACCCTACATCATTAAACCCATTTCATAACATTGGACTTGGCATACATTTGTGACTTTTAATGTACCATCTAGGTTTAAAAATCTACTTAACACCAAATATTAATAGGATTATCCTATATTTTAGGATTAAAAACATGGAAAGATATATAATGGATATTTTAATGTGTTTTCCTATATTCAGTTTTATACAATTTCAAAGTTTGCTTAGATTGTCACTTTGTTCATTTTTTTAATGGATACCCCTAGCATGGTTTGAGCTATATATTTTGTATTATTATTAAAAATGTTTGTGAATACAAGTGAAAAGTTACCTTAAACTATTTTTGACCCCTATCATGAACCTCTCCCCTCAAATTTCTTTTACAAACATAATAAAATATGTATGTGTCAAATTTGGGTGTTTTATTTCACATTGTTTAGTTGATACCAAGTTAATGATAGATGATAAAGAGTTTGCTAGTGTTGATTAGTGAATAATATTAATCATGCCAATTCAAAAAGTATCAATCACTAATAGGAAATGAATAATAGTCTTATATGGTGCTATCTTGTGTATCCTAATGAATTTTTTAATAGTACACCATGATTGTATCACTTTAAGTTACATTTATGATATATGGGAATATGTTCTAGTCAGTTCATGTGTGCCTAGATATGAATTTATGATTTTTTTTTTATTACAAGAATGAAGTTTATATAATTTAAATTTATTGGAGGATTTATTAAGAATTTATATGAATTATTATGAACATTTTTTTTGAAAAATATATTTTCTTTACTTCCAAATAGTGATTGATTTAAGTATGCATATATTATGTATGGACCTTACAAAAATGATATAAAATTTAAATCAAAAGACTTAAGAGATGGGAGAAAACTAAATGCCGATACTAAAAATAATTGATTTATGATATAGGTTTATAATTTTCATATGGGTACATTGTGATATGGGTGAAAAATAACTGTCAACTAGTGTACAGTTAGATGAATGAGAACTTTAATGTCAACTATTGGAAGTTGGTCAAACTAGATGAAAAATTGATGTCCCTTGGTGAAATTTTTATTCAAGTGAAGGTAGTATATATCAACAATGTTTGTGACATTAAGTGGAAGGTAATGTAGAACCAAACCCAAAGTGGTGAATGTTAAATATAAAAGAGAAACAAAAGATAAAAAAACCCATGAGTTAGAAATGAAAGTGAACAATAATGCATGTCTTTATGAGTAAAATAGGGGATATAATTCAACACTACTACATAAGTATTACCCACTTAATAATGATTTTTGTGCTCATAGTATTTTTTTGTGTTCTATGTATAATGTTTGGGTTTTTATTGGGCCATGTTTAGACATATTGCTAGAGGGAGTTATGATTAAAAAATAATTATTTGAGTGGGAAAGGAAAAAAAATTGTGTTTGGAAGGCCATATTAATTTTTCCTAGTGGAAATAAAATGGAACATTTAATATTTTTTCAAATTTTTGAGTTATTCAGCTACAATCATAGGGTATTATATTTATACATTTTTAATTATCATGTATAAGTCCCTAAATATTATTATATCACTCTTGTAGTTTTATAATTTCCATAAATAAAAATATATGATTTTTTATTTCATCTTGTTTGAATTGACCTATGGGGTTTGTATTTTTATTTACTATTTATATTAGATTGAATTATGATACATATGAAATAGTGTGGTGATAATATGTTCTGACATGTTTGAACTTGCATATAAACTAGTATTTTTGAAGGATTTATGATAAAATAATTTATCAATAATATTAAAAATGAATAAAATTAGAATATAAATAAGTTATAATGCCTCTCAAGGACCAAACCATAAACTGATATGGAAATATTTAGTGGGAAAATAAACTAATAAAAAAAAATCATGTGAAAATTAAGATTTATTGTCCAAGAATTATTCACAATGACATGTTTAGAAGATAAATGAATTCGAGAATAAAAGAGAGAGTTTCAAGTATCTATTAAATAAAAGAGGAGGAGAGGGATATTTAAACAGAACAAAGAGGGAGATGGATTTATAAGGAATCCCATCATGACCATAAAAGGCCTCCTAAATCATATGACATGTAGGAGGGAATTATTAGTGCAATTAACTCCAAAAATCATATATAGGATAAATAGGTGAGTGACACCTCATGGAATATTAATTTATGTGAATTAATAATTCACATAAATACAATTTATACACAAAAAAAAATTAGGGTAAAAAAATTATCCCAAATAAAGGGTAATCCTAACACTCCCCCAAAAAATTTATTTAGGGTTTTACAAACAAAAAAGGAGGAAACCTTACAAACTCTCCCCTAATGAGAACTTCCTCAAATCCTATAATATTACAAGAGAAAACAAAATTTATTTTCATAATGTCTTAGTGAAGATATAAACCATTTTCTCTTGAGTATGACAAAAAGAGAGAATAATTTGATTGATTCAAGAAATCTCACATAAATTGATGTTGAATATCAATGTTCTTTGACCTTGCATAGGAAACCAAATTATTTGCTAAGGAAATTACATTATTATTATCACTAGAATTAGGATAAGTTAATATTGAGGGTGGCCCAAATCTAAAAATAAGTCTTCAAACCCAAATTTCTTCCTTGGTAGCATGATTACAAGTTTTAATCTCAACTTCAGTGGAAGACAAATATATTGTAATTTAATTTTTACTATTTCATGAAATTATGTCAAAACCCAAAGATAAAAATAACCACTTGTGGATCTACTATTATTAATATCCCTAACCCAATCTAAATAAGAATAACCTACCAAAAAAATTTGTTATTTGAAGTATAATCAGTTCCAAAAATTAGAGTATCTTTAATATAATGAATAATTATTTTATCAACTTTAAAATGAGTAGTTTGATGTTTAAACGTAAAATGATAAACCAATACAATATAAAATTCAATTTAGAATGAGTATGAGTAAGATAATTAAAAATTCCAACTAATTACCTACATAAATTTGGAGCAACATTTTTTGGGTTTCCATGTCATCAATCAATTTTGCACTAGATTTAAAAGGGGTAACAACTCGTTTACAATATAACAAATTAAACCTAGATAAAAAGTAATATGCATATTTTGAAATGCTATATTTTTATTTCTAATCTTGAATGCCCAAAAAATAATGTAAGAGACCTAAATCTATCATTTCAATAGTATTATTTAAATCACTAATAGTAAAATAAACCATTGAAATATTACTACCAGTTATGATCATGTATCAACATATCAAAAAAATTATAACTATGACATTTGGACTATTTTTGAAAAAATATTTAGATCATTAGAGCTATGATTAAAACCTTGAGATAAAAAATAATAATGGATTTTAGAGTACCATTCTTTAGGAGATTGTTTCAAACCAAAAATGGATATGTTTAACTTGAAAACAAGATTCTCAATACCTTTATTAATAAAAATAGGAGGTTGAGACATGTGGATTTCTTCAACATTCAAGAAATCACTCTTAACATGCATTTGGTAAATAAGACAATGCATGTGACAAACTAAAGCTAATTAAACTTTAATTGTGGTCATCTTAGCTATTGGAAAAAAAGTTCCATTATAATCAATTCAATCAATTTGATAAAAAACCTATAACAACTAATCTAGCTTTGTATTTTTAAACTTGATTATTAGAATTGAACTTAGTTTTAAACAATCATTTACAACATACCAAATTATGACCTTTAAGGAGAGGGACTAAATCCCAAGTGTTATTAGAGATCAAAGACTTGTATTAATAATGAGTTTTTATTTCCCAATGAGGGTGACCTTTATATGTTTAAGTGACCTTTATATGTTTAAGGGTTTAAGGATCATTATTATGCATAAGGTTAGAAATCAAATCATAGTTATAAAATGTTTGCCTAGTTTTATGAGTATCATGGACATCTATATTAATTTTAAAAGTTTTTAATGTTCTCTTGGCCCACTTAATCATAGCTTTAGGTGGATGAAGACTATAAGGAGGAATTATAGGAATAAAAACATCATTGTGTAAAAAATCATTTTGATCATCACTTGGATCAAAATGAAAAGAAGCAAAAATAATATCAAGATAATCTTAATTGAAAGCACAATCTAGTAAACCATCTTCAAAAATTCTAATGTACCTTATATTCATATATATTTTAATTTTATGATAATAAACCCTATAATCATTAAATGATTCATCATAAACAAAAAATGATAACGGTTTTTTTTTTAATCTTAAATCTAGTTTATTATGTTTTTCCTTAGGAATATGAACAAATGCATCACAAATAAAAACATGAAAATGTTGTAAGCTATATTTTCTTCCACTCCAAGGTTATTTAGGGGTAATTATTTTATTATTTTTGGGAATCTAGTGTTTATATCCTAACTAAAAAGGGTCTAGAATGATAGGAAAAATATACTTTAATAGGGAAAAATATAGATTTTAATTGATAATTATACAAGAGAAAGAAATTAGCTTATCTAGATTTGTACTAAAATAGAGGATTCTGAGGCCAAAAATAGAAGAGTAAGAATGAGACACTGTCAAGAATCTAAATTTGGTTTCTATTTTATGATTAGATAGGAGTGTTGGAAATAGGACACCTTGGTGTTTAGTGCTACATTCCTTCTTTATATTGTTGTCCTAGAGATCTAATATTTTTGATTTTTGTTCCCCTAGTTAATATGAGTCTGTGTACCAAATTTCAAGGGCTAGAAGTCATCGAAGCTCACTATAGATATTTTTTAATCTTCAATACTTGTATCCATCTACACACATGAAAATAATGAATAAATCAAAAGGGGGGAAACTCTAGGTTAGGGGAAGAATGATCACATAATCAAGAACCCCTATTGTTCAGATTGTTACCTACATTAACTCTCAATCTAGGGTCTCAAATTTCATGAAGTTCTCCCTTAGGGAACATGCATAATCAACATGCATGATATATGCAAGAATGAATTTTTCCTAGGCCACTCCTTGATCAAGCATACAAGTCTATGTGTGATACAGAATGTTGAGCTATATTATTGATTGACTTTTATTATGTCTAATGTACCAAAGTAGTAAGTGCTAGATATAAAATGACTTGTGTAGACATTTACATAAGAGAATCATTATTTTGAATTTTTGAGATTTATTCATATTTGACCAACATTAGAAAACTTAGGAATGAATCAAAGAAAAGGGGTAAGACTCTTCTTATGGGAAAAATTGACCATTGAAATCAAATTTGCACTTGGACAATAGCACCAAAACTAGAGACCTTAGGTTTCAGTGTTTTAATCATATTTGGGCACTATTGTTCAAAGGGTAAGAGACTTGTGGGGATAAAATAAGCATGGAAAGAGTAACTTGGGTTAGTAAGGGTTAAGTCTAGAAGGTTAAAAATGATAGGGAAAAGTTTAAAAAGGGTGATTAGGGTATACAACAAGACCAAGGCAAATCAGACAAAAAGACATGTCTAGATGTGAATAAGACTCATATTCTCTATTTAGAGTCTCCTATGAAAGGACTGTGAAAGACATGCTATGTGTGGTTGGTTTATTGACCAATTTAGGGTGTATACATTTTCCCCCTTTTAATCTAGTGATGCAAAAAATGAAGTACTGGATTAAAATAAAGAAAGAAGATGCATACCTAAACTTGCCTCTATGGAGATAAGTATGCTAAAAAAAGGGTCTAACTTCCTAGATAGAGAAATGGATAGAGAACTAAATAGTGCTTGGATAAATAAAGAATCCATATAATAGATTCCCCCTATATTAAATTTGAATAGTGCTTGGAGAGAGAAGTAATCCCTATAATATATGCCCTCTATACTGAATCTAAATGAGAAATGAGAAATGATCAAAGGCCCAAAACCAATGTTTTCCCTTTGTCCCACATAAACTCATGTAATTTGGAATGTGTTTATAGAATTTGTATACTATGAAGAGCAAGATCTGTCATGCTCCCACTCTAAATAATATGAACTAGAAATGAGAAGTGCTCAGAGGTCCAAAACCAATGTCTACCATCTATCTCATACAAACTCCTAGATCTGAGTAATGATATGGACCAACCATTTTAGATGATCATATGATCCAACATGGTGACAACCTATGTATGTTTAGGTATAATCTAAAAACTCTGGTAAAATGTGTAAGATGAAAATGACTGATCTTGCCATTCTAATATGTATAATCTTAGATGTTGAAAAACATGTCATCTATGTCATGCCCCAAAATTTAGTATCTAATTAATGCATCTAGATATCCTATAAATCTATATAACCACATAAAACATGATCTATCGTGCCATGTCCCATGTGTAAAACTAGAGATCTAAACAATGTGCTCTACACTATGCCTATAATCTACTATCTGGTCATGTAATTATGTCATGTTGTATGGATCTATATGTATGAGATGTGTAGTAATGTACATGTCCCCAAATCTGGTATATAAGTTTGAGTTTATATATAATTCACTATGAGTCCATATAATTTGAACCACTGTATATGAATAGTCTGTGTGTCTATAAATTGATGGTATATCCCTTTTGATGTCTAAGTGATGTTGAATGACCCAAATAAAATAAATAATTATATAATCTTGATCAATCTGACCTGAGTAATGGTGATAATCTAGATTCTAGAGGTTTAAAATCCATGCTAAGTGACCCATTGTAGTCTGAATCACTATATAATCTTGACCAATCTATATTGAGTCTAATAATCTACATCTTAGGTGTGAAAACCAAGGTGTATTTACTTATTGGAGTGGATAAGGATACTAGGTAATTTATAGAGATAGTAGTAATGATGCTTCCCTTTTGGGGAGAGGGATGAGATATGTCATAGAGGAGGTTGAGCCAAAAGTGATGACTAGTGGTGTATGAATAGTAACTAGGCTGGCATGTAATGAATAGATTAAAGCTTTTTGTTTGATTGGTGAGAGTTGAATTGTTGGGATTGAAATGTGTTCTTGATTGGTTAGGACCAAATTTTGTGTGTGGGTATGGTAAATATTAGAAATTTTCATGACATGGTAGGCAAACAAGGTGGTAGTAGATTAAATGGATTGAAAATTTGATTGATTTCGATGGGTTGTTTGAATAAATTTTTGATTGGTAGGTACCAATTTGTATGTCTATGTACAAAATAGGTATAGGGATATATGTATTCTATAGATTAAATAGTGATAGAGAAAAGCATGCATGATGTTGAAAGTATCATTGTCACAATTTTTTTAAACAAAATGGTTTGTAAAATAGAGCTATGGGGTTCTAGTTATGGGTAAAATTGTGTTTTTCTTGTGAATAAAAATTTGGTTGATATAAGAATTTTGATTAACTTTGGGTTTATTTGTGCATTGACTAGTTTGAGATATTGGAGATCTAGAGTGAGAAAATGCCTAGGAGACAAGCACCTTTTATGACCCATTTTGAGTAGTTGGTAGCCCAAATTCAATCCAATGAAGAGATTACCCTAGTGAGTAATGTAAGTACCTAGTTTTTGCCTATTTAAAATATTGTATTTGGTTTTTTAAGCTATTTTAAGTCATTTAGGAAGTTTTTAGTTGGTTCCAATGCTCTTGTCCTAGAGGCAGTTCTCCTATCTAGGATATAATGCTTCTATCTAGGATGTAGTGCTGCTATCCAAGTTTTAGCATTATTGTCCAGTGCTAGTGTCTTTCTGTAGCATTGTTGTCCACTAAGGATAGTTTTTTAGTTTCTGCGTTGTTTCATGTTGCATGGATTTTATATTTTTCCTAGCATGATTTAATAATATATATGCTATTCTCTAATGTTTTCAAGGTGAGGTGTAGATGAGAGAGTTTTGCAGAGGCCAGGTGATGGAGATGTTGCCCTTGATGGCTAATAAGAGGGTTGTAATAGATAGAATAAGATTGGGTCATGTATGTGACCTAGGTATTGTGTAGTAGGATAGGTATTTGATCACCACCTTATGTGAGAGGTGGAATGCAGACACTTGTACATTTTGGCTTCCTATAAGGGAGATCGCTATGACCTTGGAGGATGTGTATCAGATTTTGCATTTATTTGTTAGTGGGCAATATGTGACATTGTAGGATGATATGGGTATTAATTCCATTGATTATACATCCTTATATTTTGTTGGTGTGCCTTCAAGTGCACATTGAAGAGCTAGTGATAGTGATGTATTACTATTAATTATTATGTAGTCAATTGCTTCATGCCTACAAAAGTGGTTAGCCTTGTTATTGGATTCATTTATTATAGTAGATGGTATCATTGTTTCTATTGCCTATAAGATACATAGGGTGGTTCATAGTGTTAATATGTATGGTACTATGTTCTTGTGGGTCAAGACTACATTTTCTCATTTATACAAAGATTTATATAGATTTACGTAGGAGGCATTCAGTGGTGGTGTGGGTGTGGTTACTCTATTGCATTGTTGGGATTATGTGCACATAGCAGTTGTGAAATCAATTGGATTGTCAAGGGAGAAATGGGCACCTTCATAACTATATGGGGAGTGTTGGATGTGTTCATTAGCTATTAGGTCTCTTGGGATAGATCACTATAGATGAGTTTTAGATATATTGGAGGCCCATGAGATCATATGGAGGACTTATAGAGGATACCTTGGGTGGAGAGAGTATGGAGTGTACTTGAGATACATGAGGTTTAGTTTTTGGATACATGACTGTTAGGTTGGAGTGTATGACCATGTGACTTGGTAGTTTGGATTTTGATAGGGTGTTCCTCTTATAGTATGGATATGGCTGAGGAGTTCAGGTACTAGCAAGAGGAGGAGCTCATGTGAGACCCACTAAAACTAAGTTGGCACCATTATTTTTAGATGCATGAGATGCGAATATAGATATTCTTGATGTAGATGATGTGGGATATACTGAGGCATATACTGTATGGTGGGTTAGGCATCAATGAGATCCATTATATCCTATTGATAGAGGATGTTCCTATATATGAGGATCTTGAGTTGATCCAGATGATGGGACGTAAGCCTTGATTGTATTTAAATTGTGTCTACATTTGTGCTTTAGTTTGATTTGAATATATATATATATATATATATATATATATATATATATATATATATAATGTAGCATTGTAATTTTTATGCATGCAAGTGGAGTGGGAGGTGCATAGGATGAGGCACCTACTAGGGTGGGGAAAAGAGATGATGAATTTTTGGAGACCATCATTGATTCAACACTCTGAGAGCTCATACAACATGTTATTGATGATGTGGTGGAGGTTTTGATAGAATGAACAATGGTTACAGATAGTGTTTATTCACATTTATTTGATAGGGCTCCTATAGCTATGGATGTATACATTAGGGTAGTAGGAGAGAGAGATGAACTGAGAGTGGAATTGGATAGGCATAGGATGCCTCCACATAATTGTGGTATGGTGAGCATGAAGATTGTGGATGATTATATGGATCTTTAGTGGTGATACGTAAAATTGCATGAGGAGCATGATTAGTTACTAGAGTGAGATAGTCAGTGTAAGAGGCATTTAGTAGGTCGAGGAGGTATGGGGACATTGAGCATGAGACTGGATTATGGGATAAGTACCAGAGGAGAGAGTGAGATTAGAGTGAGGGCATGTTTCCCATTTATGATTGATTATATTTGATACAATGTATATCTATTTGAAAACCTAGTTTTATATATATATATATATACACACACACACACACACATACTAGTTTGATTTTGGATTTACTTGTATTCATGTTATGGATTCTAGAATATACTAGTATTACAATGTTTTGATTTGAAATAGTTGATTTGATGTTGATGTTTTGTTTTTAATCATATGTAAACAAAAAATTTATTGGTTTTTTTAATTGTTAAAATTGATTTGGTAAAGTGAATTGGTTTGCAAAGTGAGATTTTTAACATGTTTAGATAAGTTGAGTTAATTTGAGATTGGTAAAGGGTTTGGATCACTTGATCTGGTAAGATCTAGACTTTGATAGGTAGGTTTTGGGTTATGTATAGTTAGAGGTAATTAAGAATGCTAGTTATTAGTAGGGGGTGTAAGATATCACTTTGTGTGTATTACTTCCCTGAGAGTGGCTCAAGAATATAAAGGTTATATATACCTTTGTCTCCATCGTTACCTCATTAATTAGAGGTATATGTGTATTGTATCACTATCTAAACCCTGATGGCCAATTGAAAAAATTCCCATATTGCTCATGTTGTGTAGGAATATATGTTGTATCTGATACTGCCTATTGTGTACTAACTATAGTTATACATGGAGACTCTAAAAAATATAAGCTTTCTAGATGTGTAACTGAAAATATGTGCTATTGAGGAGGCTCATTGATTCACAATCGTAGTGGATTACTACATGAAATAACACCTTCTGGCCTTTGTTGTGATGCATATGACTAAGCAATAGATTGATATGGAACTGTAACATGTGATGGGGGTTCATCTAATATTAATTATAGTAGATTGTTACATTAGATAGGACCCTAAAAAATTGATTGTAGTGAATATCTCTCATGAGTAGGACTCTACTATGGTGCTTATGACATTGTTGGATATGTATATGGAACTACACTATGTATTCTTCAAACTATGATGTTATATGTAGGTTATTTTTATTGTACTAGTTTTCAAACCATCTAAGGTGGTTGAATAGGAGAAATCCTATGAGATTTTATTCTAAAACCTACATTGTACTCACAATGAGTGATCAATGATTAATGTAAAGGAATGTCCTGGGATGACTTAGTCATGGAGGAATGAGGTCTAGGGTTCTTTAATGGAGGAGATATTTGTGCCCTCTATGTGAATGATATGATACCATTATCAACACATATAGTAATATAATCTTTGAGTCCAAAATAGTCATTATCTCTATGTCCATAGATACTATGATAATTATAAAAATGCTGATGTGGATATCTATGTAAGAGACATGGATATCATCAATGAGTAGAGGGTAATGCAATTAACTTCCTATCTAGTGGTGCTAATAATATGGTAGATGGGTTATCCCACTCTGAATCCAACTATAGTGGTTCTTTGTTATTTCTCTCTATATTGTAGATGACCAATTGTGCTCTAGAAATTGGCTCTTTGTTCTTAAATGGTTGTTTTTCTAGTTGTGGTCTCCTATCTTGTCTTAGACATGGTGGATGCTGAGTGCTAGGAGATGTATTTGAAGATGTTATGAAATCTAGAGTGATCCGATCAAATGAATCTACCTCAATCAATCCCAATTTATTTTCCAAAGATAAAACTATATAACACAAGTGTCTGAAATAAGACTCTATCTGATATAATTGATGCTCGAGTAGAGGTTGGTGAATCTCCTTAATAAATATATTTTGAATCTCTAGATCTACTAGTTTGTATATCAATCTTAACATACAAACCTTGAATCTTAAGTTATACTCACTAACTCTAAAGAATTATAATGTAGTGTGGCAATTTTCTCATATGTAACATGAGGGCCCATGTTTATGATGTAAAATCTAAGAAATGCCTCCTCTAAGTCATTATATGTGTGAAATGAACCAATGGGGAGTAGATGAAAGAACCAATTTTTTACTTCCCCCACTAATGTCTACTAGAATAACTTGAGTAGAATCAATTATGTTGCATGAGAAGGCAAAGCCTTTCAAAATCCCTAAAGGTGTACAAATGGATCTCTAGTTCCATCAAAGTGGGGTAATGGTGGTATCTGAAAATTTTTGGGCAATGAAGATTTTATGAATGTTTTTGAAACAAGGTTACCATGTAACTAATTGGTATCCATCCAAGACTTGTAAGCTTTGTCTTCCAAGGGAAGGAAATGTACTTGGTGTTGTAATTCCCCAACTACATGCATCAAAGAGATGATCTCCTGGGATGGCACATTAGTATCTTGAAGTGGCTCATTTAATCATTGAAGTTGATTGTAAATTTTAACCATGGGAATGGTACATTTTGTAGTTGGATCATAAAGAGGGGGTGTGCTTACTTGAACCTTGGGAGTAATGGTAACTTGTACTTTACTAGAGGGATGTGGCCTACTATTATCTTTAGGTGAAGAGTGAGAACTAGGTTCTACTATAATGAGGGATGGCTTGGGAGATTCATTTATATCTTTGTGTTTTAGTTAATTGCATGCTAATTTAGTAGAGGATGTGATATTAAAATTAACATGTGTATTATTTGAAATAAAATCATGAATAAAAGTAGGAGTAATATTTTGAGATGCATTAGATTTGAGAGAAAGAGTGAGAGGAGAGGTATAAGCATGAGATGCATTTTCTACTTTGCTATATGAATAATAGTCATCATTATTCCATGCATTATCACAATATGAATTTTGTTCATTTGAAATAGTCAAATTTGAAGTATCATTTTCATATTCACTTTCATTCTCATATTCATTTGTATGTTCACTATCATACTCGTTATCACTTCCATCATTGTTAGGGATAGGTGTAAGAGAAGAATATAATTCCTTTCTAATATGCAATAAGTTATCATTGTAATTTAGAATATCATGTGTATCTATGCTATCCATGGATGGAGTGTATGTATTTTCTTCATTTTTAGTATGATAAGTGAGAGTAAGAGAGTTATCATTTGAACATTCATGAGATACATCATTTGAACTATGATTTGTTAATTTAATTTTATTGCATTTATATTGTTGTATTTTGAACATAGCAGTAGAAAGAGAGAGAGAGAGAGAGAGAGAGAGAGAGAGAGAGAGAGAGAGAGAGAGAGAGAGAGAGAGAGAGAGAGAGAGAGAGAGAGATTAGGTTCACATGGAATCAAATTATCATTTATTAGAGGTCCATTTATAAGTGCATGACTAATTTGTTCATTTTATGCATTGTACATAGGAGAATGAGGTGAGAAGTATTTTTCCTATTTATCAAAAGTAATTTCTTTAGAAGAAGGGATGAAAGAGATAGGCTTGAGAACAAAAGATGCATCTACTTTTTCTTCACTATAAATTTCATATGCATGATAATATTCCTTATTATAAAAATAGTAGTTATCTTCATTGTAAATATAATCATTTTCCACATTTTTAGCTAATGTGTAATTTTGCAAATTTGTCCACTCATTATTATAATTATGCAAAAAATTAAGAAATTTGTATATGGGATGAGAGGGAAGAAGTGTCTTAGTGGCTATTTTATTTCCTTCACCACAATGAATATGAAAATTAAATATTAAGCAAATAAATTCAATAATAACTACTAACATGGAAATTTTGAAAATACTTGTGGCTATGAAAACAATTTGCAAAAATTTAAAAATTAATTTTTAAAAATTGCAAGACTGAATGGTTTGAAGGTGGAGGAGCTACTTTAGCAATCTAGAGTTTTGATAGGGAAAAATATATAATTTAAATGATAATTATACAAGAGAAATAAAAATTAGCTTATCTAGATTTGTACTAAAATAGAGGATTCTGAGGCCAAAAATGGAAGAGTAGGACTAAAACACTATTAGGAATCTGAATCTAGTTTCTATTTTTTGATTGGATAGGAGCATCAAAAATAGGACACCGTAGTGTTCGGCACTATAGTCCTTCCTAGCATTGTTGTCCTAGAGTTATAAGATTTCTATTTTTTTTGGCCTAGTAAATATGAGCCTATGTACCAAATGTCGAGGGTTGTAAGTTATCAATGCTCACTATAAATCAATTTTAATCTTTGATACTTGTATCCATCTACACACATGCAAACAATAAACACATAAAAATCAAAAGGGGAAAAGATTGTGTTAGGGGAAGAATGATCACATAATCAAGAACCCATGTTGTTTTGATTATTGCCTACATTAACCCTCAAGCTAGGTTCTTAGATTCAATGTAGTTCTCCCTTAGGGAACATGCATAATCAACATGCATGATAGATTCAAGAATGAATTTCACCTAGGCCCCACCTTGATCAAGCATGCAAGTATATGTGTGATACATAATTTTGAGCTATACTATTGACTAATTTTTATTATGTCTAATGTGCCAAATTAGTAAGTGATACATATAAAATGCTTTGTGTAGACCTTTATATAGAAGAACCATTATTTTGAATTTTGGGGCTTTATTCATATTTAATCGACATTGGAAAACTTAGGAATGAAGTAAATAAAATGGGTAAGACTCATCTTATAGGAGAAATCTATTGTTAGAATCTAATTTGTAGTTGGAAAATAGTACCAAAAACTAGACACCCTAGGTTTTAGCACTGTAGTCTTATTTATGCACTGTTGTTATCTAGAGGGTCTAGTAACTGAGGGGATAAAATAAGCATAGATAGAGTAACTTGGGTTAGTAAGGGTTAGGTTTGGAAGGTTATGAATGAGTAAGAAAAGTTAAAAAAAGGTGTCTAGGGTATAAAATAAGACTAAGGCAAATCAGACAAAAAGACATGGCTAGATGTGAATAAGACTCATATTCTCTAGTCAGAGTCTCCTATAAAAGGACTTTGTAAAGACATGATATGTGTGATTTCTTGAACAATTTAGGGTGTATACATTTCCCCCCCCCTTTTAATCTAGTGATGCAATGAAATGAAGTATTAGAGTAAAAGAAAGAAATAAGATGTGTACCTAAACTTACTTGTGTGGAGATAAGTCTGCTAAAAAAGGGTTCAACTCTTTGGCCAGGGAAGTGGATGGATAATTGAATAGTGCTTGGAGAAAGAAAGAATCCTTATAATAGATGACCCTTTTACTGAATATAATAGTGCCTAGATAAATACGGAATCCCTATAATAGATTCCCCTTGTATTTAATCTGAATGAGAAATGAGAAATGCTCAGAGGCCCAAAACCAATGTTTGCCCTCTGTCCCACATAAACTCATGTAATCTAGAATATGTGTATATAATCTATATGTTGTGAAGAGTAATATTTTTAATGATCCCACTCTAAATAATATGAACTAGAAATGAGAAGTGCTTGAAGGTCTAAAACCAATGTCTTCCTCTATCTCACACAAACTCCTAGGTTTGAGTAATGTTATAGACCAACCACTATAGATGATCATACAGTCCAACTTGGTGACAACCTAGGTATGCCTGGCTATAATATAAAAAATTTGGTAAAATGTGTAAGAATAAAATGGCTTGTCTTGTCATTCTGATCTATATAATCTTAGATGTTGAAGAACATGATCATCTATGTCATGTCCCCAAATTTGGTATGTGAGTGATGTATCTAGATAGTATATAAATCTATATAACCACATGTGCCATGGTCTATCATGCCATGTCCCATGTCTAAAAATAGAGGTCAAAACACTGTGCTCTACACTATGCCTATAATCTGCTATCTAGTCATCTAACTATGTCATGTTGTATGAAGATGTATGTATGAGATGTGTAGTAATGCACATGCCCCAAATCTAGTATCTAAGTCTAAGTCTTTATCAAAGTCACTGTGAGTCCATATAATATAAACCATTGTATCTGAATAGTTTATGTATCTATAACTGATAGTATATCCCTTTAGATGTCCAAGTGATATTTAGTGACCCACATAAACTGGATCATTGTATAATATTGACTAATCTAATCTGAGTAATGCTGATAAACTAGATTTTGGAGGTGTAAAATCCATGTTGAGTAACCCATTGTAGTCTAAATCATCATATAATATTGACCAATCTATACTGAGTCTGATAATCTACCTGCTAGAGGTGTGAGAACCAAGGTGTATTTACCTATAGGAGTGGATAGGGATACTAGGTTATTTATATAGATATTAGGAATGATGCCCCCATTTTGGGGAGAGGGATGAGATCTATGATAGAGGAGGTTGAGCCAAAAGTGATGATTAGTAGCCTATGAATAGTAACTAGGTTAGAATGTAGCAAATAGATCAAAGCCTTGTGTTTGATTGGTGAGAGTTAAATTATTGGATTGAAATGTGTTCTTAATTGTTTAGGACCAAAGCTTGTGTGTGGGTATGGTATAGATTAGAAACATTCATGTCGTGGTAGGAAAATGAGGTGGTAGTAGATTGAATGGATTGAAAATTTGATTGATTTGACTATGTTGTTTAAATGAGTTTTTGATTGGTAGGTACCAGTTTGTATGTCAAGGTAAAAAAGAGGTATAGGGGTGCATGTATGTTATAGATGATGTAGTGATAGAGTAAAACATGTATTATTTTGAAGGTATAATTTTCATGATTTTTTTAAACAAAATGGTGAATAAAATGGAGCTATAGGGTTCTAGTTAGGGGTAAAATGGTGTTTTGCTTGTGAATAAAAAGTTGGTTGATATAAGAATTTTGATTGACTTTGGGGTCATTTTTGCATTAACTAGTTTGAGATATTAGAGCTCTAGAGTGAGAAAATTCATAGGAGATGAGCACCTTTTGTGACCCATTTTGATAAAATGGTATCCCATATTTAGTCCAATAGAAAGATTACCCTGGTGAGTAACACAAGTACCTAGTTTTTGTCTATTTAAAATCCTGTATCTAGCATTTTCAAGCTATTTTAAGTGGTCTAGGAAGTGTTTAGTTAGTTCTAGTACTTCTATCCTAGGGGAAACACTCCTATCCAAGAAGAAACATTATTGTCCAAGTTTTAATGTTATTTTCCAATGTTATTGTCCTTTTGCAACACTATTGACCACTAAGGATAGTTTTTCTATTTCTAAGTTGTTTCATGTTGTTATATGGCTTGGTTATTTTTCCTAGCATGATTTATTAATATATATGATATTATCTAATGTTTTTAGGGTGAGGTGTGGATGAGAGAGTTCCATAGAGGTTAGTTCATGGAGACATTGAGGATGTTTCCCTTGTCAAATGATGAGAGATCCGTGATAAATAGAGAAGGATTGGGTCATGTATGTGAACTAGGTATTATGCACTTGGATAGGTATTTGATCATTTCCTTATGTGAAAGGTGGAATGTAGACACTTGTACATTTTGGGTTCTTATAGGGGAGATCACTATGACCATAGAGGATGTGTATTAGATTCTACATTTGCTAGTTAGAGGGTGACAAGTGACATTACAGGATGATATGGGTGATGATGCCATTGATCATGCATCCTTTTATGTTACTAGTGTGCCTTTAGGTGCACATCAAAAAGGTAGTGATAGTGATTTATTATTATTGGTTATTATGTATTTGAGTGTTTTACACTTACAATAGTGCTTAGCGATGTTATTGACTTCATTTTTTGTAGTGGATGGTAACAGAGTTTCTATTGCCTATAGGATGCATAGGGTGGTTCATAGTGTTGAGATGTATGGAATTATGTTCTCATGAGGTAGGACTATGCTTTTCCATTTATATACAAATTTATATAGATTTACGTAGGAGGAATTCAGTGGTGGTATGGGTGTGGATACTTTGTTCATTATTGGGCTTATGACGACATAACCGTTATGCGACCAATTAGATTATTGAGGGAGAGCTGGGCACCTCCATAGCCATATGGGGAGTGGTAGATGAGTTCATTGGCTATCAGGTCTTCTAGGATAGATCATTATAGATGAGTTTTGGATAGACTAGATGCTCATGAGATCATATGGAGGCCTTATAGAGGATAACTTGGGTGGGAGGAGGATGGAGTGTAGTTGAGATACATGATAGTTAGTTATTAGATAGATGACCACTTGGTTGGAGTGTATGAGTACTTTTAGTATGAGTATGTGACTAGGTAGTTTGGAGTTTGATATGTTGTTCCTCATGCAGCATGGGTATGGTTGAGGAGTGCATGGGCACTAGTGATAATAGGAGCTTGTGTGAGCCTAACTTAGGCTGAGTTGGAACCATTACCATTAGATGTATGAGATATGTCTATAGATATTCCTGATGTAGGTGATGTGGGATGTACTATGGCATAAACTACATGGTGGGTTGGGCATCAGTGGGCTCCATTATATATTGTTGATGAAGTGGATGTTCCTATGTATAAGGATCTTGAGCCAATATAAATGATGGGAGGTAAACCATGATTATATTTAAATTATGCCTACATTTGTGCTTTAGTTTTATTTGAAATTATATATCTAATGTAGTATTGTGATTTTTATGCATGTAGTTGAGATGCACAAGATGAGGCACTTGCTAGTGTGGGGAGGGGAGATTATGAGTTTTAGGAGACCATCATTGAGTTAACACTCTAAGAGCTCATGTAGTATGTTCCTGATGATGTGTTAGAGGAGGGTTTGATAGAGTGAGCAATGATTATAGCTAGTGTTTATGCTCATTTGTTTGATAGGGATGCTATAGATATGGCTACATACATTAGGGTAATAGGAGAGAGAGATGAGTTGAGAGTAGATTTGGATAGGCATATGATGCCTCCACCTAATTATAGCATGGTGAACATAAAGATTGTGGATGAGTATATGGATCTTCAATAGTAATATGTTGACTTGTGTGAGGAGCATAGTTGATTACTAGAGTGAGATAATTAGTGTAACAAGAATTTGGGATCTTGAGGAGGTGTGGGGACATTGATCATGAGATTATATTTTGGGACTAATAATAGAGGAGAGAGTTAGAATAAGAGTGAGGGCATGAATCCCATTCATGATTGATTGTATTTTAAAACCTAGTTGTGTGTGTGTGTGTGTGTGTGTGTGTGTGTGTGTGTGTGTGTGTGTGTGTGTGTGTGTGTGTGTGTGTGTGTGTGTGTGTGTGTGTGTGTGTGTGTGTGTGTGTGTGTGTGTGTGTGTGTGTGTGTGTGTGTGTGTGTGTGTGTGTGTGTGTGTGTGTGTGTGTGTGTGTGTATTGGTTTGAGTTTGGATTTACTTGTGTTTATGTTATGGATTCTAGAATATACTGGTATTTCAATGTTTTGATTTGAAATAGTTGATTTGATGTTGATGTTTCGTTTTTAATCATATGTAAATGACAATTTTATTGGTTTTTGTAATTGGTAAAATTGATTTGGTAAAGTGAATTGGTTTTCAAGTAGGATATAAGTAAGGTCTATATTTTGATATTGGTAACTTGTTTAGATAAGTTAATTTAATTTGAGATTAGTAAAGGGTTTGGATCTATTGATTTGGTAATATCTAGACATTGATAGGTAGGTTATGGGCTATGGATAGTTATAGGTAATTAGGAATGTTAGTTATTAGTAGGGGGATGTAACATATCACTATGCACATATTACTTCCCTAAGAGTGGCTCAAGAATACAAAGGTTAGCTAGACCTTTGGATCCATAATTACCTCACTACTTGGAGGTATATGTGTATTATATCATTATCTAAACCCTAATGTCCAACTAAATAATATCCCATACTTCTCATGCTATGTAAGAACATATGTTATATCTGATATTGCCTATTGTGAAATAACTATAATTTTACATTGAGACTTTAAAAAATGTAACCTTACTAGATGTGCAACTAAAACTATGTGTTATAGAGGAGGCTCATCAAATCATAATCATAGTGGATTGCTACATGAAATAACACCCTATGGCCTTTCTTGTGATTCATATGACTAAGCAATAGATTGAGATGGAACTGTAACATGTGCTGGGGGTTCATCTAATCTTAACCATAGTGGGTTCTTATGTGAGATAGGACCCTAAAAACTTAGTTATAGTGAATATCTCTCATGAGTAGGACTCTGCTATGGTGCTTTTAATTTGTTAGATATGTATATGGAACTACACTATGTATTCCTTGGACTATGATGTTATATGTAGGTTTTTATTGTTGTACTAGTTTCCAAACCTTCTAAGGTGGTGGAATAACATATCTCCTATGATATTCTATCCTAAAACTTGCATTACACTCATGATGAATGATCGATGATTCTTCTAAAGGAATGTCCTGGGATGACTCAATCATGGAGGAATAAGGTCTAGAGATCCATAATAGAGGAGATATCTATGCCCCTATATGAATGCTATGATACCATTATCAACACATCTAGTAATACAATCTCTGAGTCCAAAATAGTAATTATCTCTATGTTTATGAATACGATGATAGTTACAAAGAAGTTGATGTGGCTATCTATGTAGGAGATGTGGATCTCATCGATGAGTAGAAGTTAATGTGATTAACCTCCTATCTAGTAGTGTTGATAATATGGTAGGTAGATGATCTCACTTTGAATCAAATTGTAGTTGTGCTTTTTTTTCTCTATATTCTAGATGGCCAATTGTGCTCTAAAAACTAACTCATTATTCTTAACTAGTTACTTTTCTCATTGTGGTCTCCTATCTTGTTTAGGACATGGTGGATGTTGAGTGATAGAAGTTGTATCTAAAGATGTTGCTATGAAATCTAGAGTGATTCAATCAACTTAATCTACCTCAATCAATCCTAATTTCTTTTCCAAAGATAAAACTATATAACATAAGTGTCTAAAAGAAGACTCTATTTGATATAGTAGATGCGCAAGTAGATGTTGGTGAAGCCCCTTTATAAAGATATGTTGAATCTATAGATTTATTGGTTTTTATATCAATATTAACATGTCATTCTTGAATCTTAAGATATACTCACTAACTAGCTTTAAAGAATTCTAATATAGTGTGGCAAGTTTCTCATATGAAACATGAGGGTCCATGTTTATGATGTAATATCTAAGAAATTCCTCCTCTAAGTCATCATATGTGTGTAATGAACCAATGGGGAATGGATGAAAGAACCAATTATGTGCTTCCCCCATTAATGTTTGTTGGAATAAATTGATTAGAATCAATGGGCTTGCATGAGATGGTAAAGCCTTTTGAAAGACCTAAAGGTGTACAAATGGATCTCCAGTTCCATCAAAGTGGGGTAATGATGGTATCTATAAATGCTTAGAAAATGAAGTTTTTATGAATGTCTTCAGAATAGGGTTACCATGTAGATACTTAGCATCCATACAAGACTTGTAAGCTTTGTTTTCCAAGGTAAGGAGATGTACTTGGTGTTAAAATTCACCAACTACATGCATCAAAGAGATGATATCCTAGGATGGTACATGTGTATCTTGAAGTGGTTCATAAAACTTGAACCTTGGGAGTAATGGTAACTTAGACTGTATTGGAGGGATGTGGGTTACCATTCTCTTTAGGTGAAAAGTGAGAACTAGGTTCTAATATAGTGAGGGGTGGCTTGGGAGATTCATTGGTATCTTTGTGTTTTAGTGAATCACATGCTAATTTAATAGAGGATGTGATATTAACATTAACATGTGAATTATTTTAAATAGAATCATGAATAAAATTAGGAACAACATTTTGACATGCATTAGATTTGAGAGAAAGAGTGAGAGAAGAGGTAGAATCATGAGATGCATTTTATTCTTCGCTATATGCATAATAGTCATCATTATTCCATACATTATCACAATCTGAATTTTGTTCATTTGAAATAGTAGAATTTGAAGTATCATTTTTGTATTCACTTTCATTCTCATATTCATTTACATGTTGACTCTCATACTCATTATCAATTCCATCATTTCTAGGGATAGGTGTAAGAGAAGAATTTAATTCCTTTCTAATATGCAATAAGTTATCACTGGAATTTAGAATATCATGTGTATCTATGCTAGCCATGGATGGAGTGTATGAATTTTCTTTATTTGTGGTATGATAAGTAAGAGTAAGAGAGTTATCATTTAAAAATTCATGAGATGCATCATTTGAAATATGCTTTTGTAATTTGATTCTATTGAATTTATATTGTTGTCTTTTGAACATAGCAATAGCAAAAGAGAGAGAGATTAGGTTCACATGGAAGAAAATTATCACTTATTAGAGGTTCATTTGGAAGTGCATGACTAATTTATTTATTTTGTGTATTGGGCATAGGAGAATGAGGTGAGAAGTATTTTTCCCTTTTATCAAAAGTATTTTCTTTAGAAGAAGGGATGAAAGAGAGGTTTGAGAGGAGAAGATGCATCTACTTTTTCTTCACTATCAATTTCATATGCATGATAATATTCCTCATTGCAGTAATAGTAGTTATCTACATTGTAATTAAAATAATTTTATACATTTTTATCTAATGTGAAATTTTACAAATTTGTCCACTTATTATCATAATTATGTGAAAAATTAAGAAATTTGTCTATGGGATGAGAGGGAAGAAGTGCCTTAGTGGCCATTTTATTTCTTTCACCACAAAGAATGTGAAGAAGTAATATTAATAAAATAAATGAAATAATAACTAATAATATGGTAATTTTGAAAATACTTGTGGCTATCAAAAAAATTAGCAAAAATTTTGAAATTATTTTCTAAAAATTGCAAGAATGAATGGTTTGAAGGTGGAAGACTTAGTTTAGGAATCTAGAGTTTTGAGCTAGATTTTTAGAATTTTTTGAAATTATGGCTATAATTTAAACTCTAAAATTAATTTTAAAAAGATAATTGCACAAAAAATTAGAAATTTAAAATTGAATTTTTTCACAAAATAACTACTAATTTAGAAATTTTGAAAATATTTTTGGCACACTAAACAATTTCAACATAATTGCAAAAAAATTAATACAAAAATAAAAAATTTGAAATTAAATTTTTGCACAAAATA
Source organism: Torreya grandis (assembly GCA_037957365.1). Taxonomy (NCBI): domain Eukaryota; kingdom Viridiplantae; phylum Streptophyta; class Pinopsida; order Cupressales; family Taxaceae; genus Torreya; species Torreya grandis. The sequence goes on along the minus strand of JARHVA010002910.1, from coordinate 544,052 downwards.
TGAAATAAAAACCCTAAGGGTACTTAGGATTTTAAATTTGTTTGGGTTCCCCAAATGTTTTCTTATTTTTTCAAATCTAGTGTTCAGATCCCAAATAACAAGGGTCTAGAATGATATGCAAAATCTACTTTGACATGTAAAAATATAGATTTTAACTAATAATTATACAAGAGAAATAGAAATTAACTTATCTAGATTCATAACGAAATGGAGGATTCTAAGGTTGGAAATGGAAGAGTAGGACTGAGACACTGTCAGGAATCTAAATCTAGTTTCTATTTTTTGATTGGTTAGGAGCACCAAAAATAGGACACCTTGGTGTTTGGTGCTATAGTCCTTCCCAGTGCTATTATCTTAGAGATCAAAGTTTTTTGGGTTTTATTTGCCTAGTCAATATGAGCCTATGTACTAAATTTTTAGGGATGTAAGTCACCATATCTCATTGTAGATCCATTTTGATATTTTATACTTATATCCATATACACACATTCAAAAAACAAATACATGAAAAGTAAAAGGGGGAAAAACTAAGTTAGGGAAAGATTGATTGCACAATCAAGAACCCCTACTATTCTAATTGATACCTACATTAACCCTAAATCTAGGGTCTCAGATCTGATGTAGTTCTCCCATAGGGAATGTGCATAATCAATGCACACAATAGATGCAAGAATTAATTTTTCCTAGCCCCCTCCTTGATCAAGCATGCAAGTCTATGTGTGATACATAATGTTGAACTATACTATAGAATAATTTCTATTATGTCTAATGTTCCAAAGTAGTAAGTGCTAGATATAAAATGCCTTGTATAGACCTTTATATAAGAGACTCATTATTTCAAATTTGGAATATTTATTTGCATTTGTATAACATTGAAAAACTTAGGAATGAAGCCAAGAAAATAGGTAAGACTCATCTTATAGGAGAAACTAACTATTGGAATTAAATTTTCACTTAAATAATAGCACCAAAAATTGGACAACCTAGGTTTCAGTGTTGTAGTCATATTTAGTCGCTATTGTCTAGAAGGTCCATGACCTAAGGGGATGGAATAAGCATGAAAAGAGTAACTTGGGTCATTAAGGGTTAAATTTTATGGTTATAAATGACTGGGAAAAGTCAAAAAAATGTGTCTAGGGTATAAAACAAGAACAAGGCAAATTAGACAAGAAGACATGGCTAGATGTGAATAAGATTCATATTCTCTAATCAAAGTCTCCTATGAAAGTACTATAAAAAGACATGATATATGTGGTTGCTTGACCAATTTAGGGTGTATACATTTTCCCCCCTTTTAATCTAGTGATGCAATGAAATGAAGTTCTAGAGTAAAAGAAATAAAGAATATGTGTACCTAAACTTACCTATGTCGAGATAAGCATGCTGAAAAAAGGTCCAACTTCCTATCTAGGGAAGTGGATGGAGATCTAAATAGTTCTTGGAGAAAGAAATAATCCTTATAATAGATGCCCCTTGTAATGAATATGAATAGTGCCTAGAGAGAGAAGGAATCCCTATAATAGATGCCCCTTATACTAAATTTGAATGAGAAATGAGAAATGCTTAGAGGCCTAAAACCAATGTCTACCCTCTATCCCACATAAACTGATGTAATTTGGAATGTGTGTATAGAATTTGTATGCTATGAATATCAAGATCTATCATGATTCTAGTCTAAATAATATAATTAGAAATGAAAAGTGCTTAGAGGTCCAAAACCAATGTCTGTCCTTTCTCCCACACAAACTCCTGGGTTTAAGTAATGATATGGACCAACCATTGTAGATGATCATATGGTCCAACATGGTGATAATCTAGTTGTAATATAAAAAATTTGGTAAAATGTGTAAGAATAAAATGGGTGTCTTGCCATTCCAATTTGTATAATCTTGAATGCTGAAGAACATGATCATTTATGTCATGCCCCCAAATGTGGTATGTGAGTGATGCATGTAGATAGTCTAGAAATATGTATAACCACATGTGTCATGATCTATCATTCCATGTCCCATGTGAAAAATTAGAGATCAAAATAATGTGCTCTACACTATGCCTATAATCTATTAGTTGGTCATGTAACTATGTCATGTTATATGAAATTGTATGTATGAGATGTGTAGTAATGTACATGCCCCCAAATCTAGTATATGATTTTGAGTTTGTATCAAAGTCACCATGAGTCCATATAGTTTTAACCATTGTATCTAAATAGTCTGTGTATCTATAAACTGATGGTATATCCCTCTAGATGTCTAAGTGATGCTGAGTGACCCACATAAACTAAATCATTGTAAAATTTTGACTAATTTGAGCTGAGTAATGCTGATAATTTAGATTCTAGAGGCGTAAAAACCATGTTGAGTGATCTATTATAGTTTGAATCACTGTATAATCTTGACCAATTTATATTACATCTAATAATCTACCTATTGGAGGTGTGAGAACTAAGGTGTATTTACCTATAGAAGTGGATAAGGATACTAGTTAATTTTTAGAGATAGTAGGAATGATGCCCCCTTTTGGGGAGAGGGACAAGATCTATGATAGAGGAGGTTAAGCCAAAAGTGATGACTAGTGGCATATGAATAGTAACTAGGTTGGCATGTAGCGAATAGATCGAATCCTTTTATTTGATTGGTGAGAGTTGAATTACTAGGATTGAAATGTGTTCTTGATTGGCTAGGACCAAAACTTATGTGTGGGTATGGTAGAGATTAGAAATGCTTGTGCTATGGTAGGTAAATGAGGTGGTAGTAAATTAAATGGATTGAAAAGTTGATTCATTTGGTTGGGTTTTTTAAATGAGATTTTGATTGGTAGGTACCAATTTGTATGTCAAGGTATAAAAGAGTTGTAGGGATGTACATATGTTATAAATGATGTAGTGATAGATCAAAGCATGCATGATGTCAAAGGAATCATTATCGTGATTCTGTTAAATAAAATGGTTTGTAAAATGGAGCTACGGGGTTCTAGTTATAGGTAAAATGGTGTTTTACTTGTGAATATAACAGTTGGTTGATGTAGGAATTTTGATTGACATTAGGTTCATTTGTGCATTGACTAGTTTGAGATATTGGAGCTCTAGAGTGAGAAAATGCCTAAGAGATGAGCACTTTTTTGACCCATTTTGAGTAGTTAGTAGCCTATATTTAGGCTCATAGAGAGATCACCCTAGTGAATAATGTAAGCACCTAGTTTTTGCCTATTTAAAACTTGTATCTGGCATTTTAAATCTATTTTAAGTGGTCTAGGAAGTGTTTATCTAGTTTCAACACTCCTATCTTCGAGGTAGCACTTGTATATAGGATACAACATTGTTGTTTAATTTTTGGTGTTGTCATCCAATGCTAGTGTCCTTCTGTAGTGTTGTTATCCATTAAGGATAGTTTTTTTTTTCATTTTTTGAGTTGTTTCATATTTTTGTATGGATTGGTTATTTTTCTTTCCATGATTGACTGATATATATGATAATATTTGATGTTTTTAGGGTGAGGTGTAGATGAGAGAGTTATATAGAGGCTAGGTGATGGAGACATTGAGGATGTTGCCCTTATTATCTAATGAGAGATCCATGATAGATAAAGAAGGATTGGGTCATGTATGTGACCTAGTTATTGTGTAGTGGGACATGTATTTGATCATCACCTTATGTGGGAGGTGGAATGTAGACACTTGTACATTTTATCTTCCTAAAGGGGAGATTGTTGTGACCCTAGAGGATGTGTATCAAATTTTCCATTTTTTTATTAGTGGGAAATGGGTGACTTTGTAGGATGATATGGGTGTTGATGCTATTGATCATGCATCCTTGTATTTTGTTGGTGTGCCTTCATGTGCACATCAGAGAGGTAGTGATAGTGATGGATTAATATCAGTTATTGTGAAGTTGAGTGTTTTATGGCTATGGAAGTGGTTAGCCATGTTGTTGGCTTCAATTATTGTAGTGGATGGTAGTAGAGTTTCTATTGCCTATAAGATGCATATGGTGGTTAATAGTGTTGATATTTATGGTATTATGTTCTCAAGGAGTGGGAATATGCTTTCCCATTTATACAAATATTTATATAGATTTATGAAGGAGGCATTCAGTGGTGGTGTGGGTGTGGCTACTCTATTGAATTTTTTGGATTATGATCACATAGAAGTTGTGTGACCAATTGGATTGCTAAGGGAGAATTAGGCACCTCCACAACCATGTGGGGAGTGGTGGATGAGTTAATTGGCTATCAAGTCTCCTAGGATAGATCACTATAGATGAGTTTTAGATATAATGAAGGCCCATGAGATCATATGGAGGCCTTATATAAGATACCCTAGGTAGGAGGAGGATGGAGTGTAGTTGAGATACATAAGGGTTAGCTTTTGGATACATGACCAATGGGTTAGAGTATATGAGTGATTTCAGTATGAGCATGTAAATAGGTAGTTTAGAGTTTGATAGGACATTCTTCCTATATCATGGGTATGGTTGAAGAGTGCATAGGAACTAATGAAAATAGGAGCTCATGTGAGACCCACTAAGGTTGAGTTGGTACCATTACCTTTAAATGCATGAGATGAGGCTATAGATATTCCTGATGTAGATGACATGGCATGTACTGAGGTATATATTACATGGTGGGTTGGGCATCATTGGGATTTATTATATCCTATTAATGGAGTGGAAGTTCTTGTGTTTGAGGATCTTGAGCTAATCCAGATGATGGGAGGTAAGTCTTGATTGTATTTAAATTGTGCCTACATTTGTGATTTAGTTTGATTTGAAAGTATATATATATATATATATAATGTAGCATTGTAATATTTATGTGTGCAAGTGGAGTGGGAGGTGCATAGGATGAGGCACCTATTAGGGTGGGAAGGGGATTTGATGAGTTCTAAGAGTCCATCATTTAGTTGACACTCTAAGATTTCATGTGACATGTTCCTAATGATGTGATGGAGGAGGGTTTGATAAAGCGGGCAATGGTTACAACTAGTGGTTTATGCTCATTTGTTTGATAGGGATGTTATAGATATGGTTGCATCTAATAGGGTAGTAAGAGAGATGGATGAGCTAAGAATGGAGTTGGATAGGCATAGGATGCCTCCACTTGATTGTGTCATAGTGATCATGAAGATTGTGGATGATTATATGGATCTTCAGTGGTGATATGTAGACTTGCATGAGGAGCATGATTGGTTAATAGAGTGAGATAGTTGGTTTAAGAGACATTTGAGAGATCGAAGAGGTATGGGGAAATCAAACATGAGACTAGATTATGGGATTAATACTGAAGTAAAGAGTGAAACTAAGAGTGAGGACATGATGCTCATTCATGATTGATTGTATTTGATATAGTGTATATGTATTTGAAAAACTGGTTATATATATATATATAGAAAAACTAGTTATATATATATATATATATATATATATATATATATATATATATATATATATATATATATATATATATATATATATATATATACTGGTTTGAGTTTGGATTTACTTGTATTCATGTTATGGATTCTAGAATATACTGGTATTACAATGTTTTTATTTTAAATTGTTGATTTGATGTTGATGTTTGATTTGTAATCATATGTAAATGATAATTTTCTTAGTTTTTGTAATTGGTAAAATTGATTTGGTAAAGTGAATTGGTTTGCAAGTAGGATATAAGTAAGGTTTGGATTTTGAGATAGGTAACTTGTTTAGATAAGTTGAGTTAATTTGAGATTGGTAAAGGGTTTGGATTAGTTGATTTGGTAAGATTTAGACTTTGATAGGTAGGTTTTGGGCTATAGATAGTTAGAGGTAATTAGGAATGTTAGTTATTATTAGGGGGATGTAAGATAACATTATGTGTGTATTACATCCCTAAGAGTGGCTCAAGAATACAAAGGTTAGCTAGACCTTTAGATCCATCATTGCCTCATTAATTGGAGGTATATGTGTATTGTATCACTGTCACAACCCTGATGACCAACTAAACAAATGCCCATACTGCTCATGATGTGCAATAACATATGTTGTATTTGATATGGCCTATTGTACACTAACTATAGCTGTATGTGGAGACTCTAAAAAATGCAACCTTATTGAATATGTAACTGAAACTTTTTGTTGTGTAGGAGGCTCATTGATTCAAAATCATAGTGGATTACTACATGAAATAAAACCCTATGGCCTCTATTATGATGCATATTAATAAGCAATAGATCAGGATGGGATTGTAACATGTGATGGGGGTTCATCTAATCTTAATCATAATGGGTCAATACGTGAGACTTAAAACTCAATTGTAGTGAATATCTCTATTGGATATGTATATATAACTACACTATGTTTTCCTTGGACTATGGTGTTATATGTAGGTTGTTCTTGTTGCACTAGTTTCTAAACCCTCTAAGGTGGTAAAATAGGAGATCTCCTATGAGATTCTATCCTAAAAATTGCATTGTGATCATTATGAGTGACCAATGATTCCTATAAAGGAATGTCTTGGGATGACTCAATCATGGAGGAATGAGGTCTAGGGTTCCATAATGGATGAGATATATATATACCCCATGTGTGAGTGATATGATACTATTATAAACACATCTAGTAATGCAATCTCTCAATCCAAAATAGTCATTATCTCTATGTCCATGGATACAATGATAGTTACAAAAAGGTTAATGTGGTTTTCTATGTAAGAGACATGGATCTCATTGATGAGTATAAGATAATGTGATTAACCTCTTATCTAGTAGTGCTGATAATATGGAATATGAGCTATCCTACCCTAAATCAAACTATAGTGGTGCTTTGTTGTTGTTATTTGAAGTGAATATGGTTGGTTATGCTTTGGAAACTAGCTCTTTGTTCTTAACTATTTGCTTTTCTAGTTGTGGTCTCCTATCTTATCTAGGACATGGTGGATGTTGAGTGCTAGGAGCTATATTTGAAGATGCTACTATGAAATCTAGAGTGATATGATCAACTAAATTTGCCTCAATCAATCCTAATTTCTTTTCCAAAGATAAAACTATATAACACAAGTGTCTGAATGAAGACTTTGTTTGATATATTAGATGCTCGATTGAAGGTTGGTGAAGCCCTTTAATAAAGATATGTAAAATATCTAGATCTATTGGTTTGTATATCAATCTTAACATGTGAGACTTGAATCTTAAGATATACTCACTAATTGGATCTGAATAATTTTTATGTAGTGTGGTAAGTTTCTCATATGTAACATAAGGGCCCATGTTTATGATGTAATATCTAAGAAATCACTCCTCTAAGTCATCATATGTGTGCAATCAACCAATGGGGAGTAGATGAAAGAACTAATTATATGCTTCCCCTACTAATGTCTACTAGAATAACTTGATTAGAATCAATAGGCTTGCATGAGATGGAAAAGCCTTTCAAAATGCCTAAAGATGTACAAATGGATCTATAGTTCTATCAAAGTGGGATAATGATGGTATTAGGAAATGCTTAGGCTATGAAGCTTTTATGAATGTCTTCAGAACAAGGTTATCATGTAGATCATTAGCATCCATCCAAGACTTACAAGCTTTTTTTTCCAAGATAATGAGATGTACTTGGTGTTGTAATTCACCAACTCTATGCATAAAAGAGATGATCTTCTGGGATGGTACATTAGTATCTTGAAGTGGTTCATTTAATTATTGAAGTTGATTTTTAATTTTAATGTGAATGCTACATTTTACAATTGGATCATAAATATGGGGTGTGTTCACTTGAACCTTAAGAGTAATGGTAATTTGGACCTTATCAAAGGGATGTGGGCTACCATTCTCTTTAAGTGAAGAGTGAGAACTGGGTTCTACTATAGTGAGGGGTGGCTTGGGAGTTTCATTGGTATCTTTATGTTTTAGTGAATCACATGATAATTTATTAGAGGATGTGATATTAACATTAACATTTGTATTATTTGAAATAGAATCATGAATAAAAGTAGGAGAAACATTTTGACATGTATTATATTTGAGAGAAAGAGTAAGAGAGAGGTAGAAGCATGAGATGCATTTTCTTCTTTGTTATATGCATAATAGTCATCATTATTCCATGCATTATCATGATCTATATTTTTTTCATTTGAAATAGTAAAATGTGAAGTATCATTTTTGTATTCACTTTCATTCTCATATTCATTTTCATGTTCACTATCATACTCATTATCAATTCCATCATCGTTAGCGATAGGAGCAAGAGAAGAATTTAATTCCTTTCTAATATGAAATATGGTATCATTGGAATTTAGAATATCATGTGTATCTATGCTATCAATGGATGGAGTGTATGAATTTTATTCATTTGTAGTATGAGAGTAAGAGTAAGAGATTTATCATTTGAACATTCATGAGATGCATCATTTGAACTATGCTTTGGTAATTTGATTCTATTGCATTTATATTGTTTTGTTTTGAACATAGCAGTATAGAGAGAGAGAGAGAGAGAGAGAGAGAGAGAGAGAGAGAGAGAGAGAGAGAGAGAGAGAGAGAGAGAGAGAGAGAGAGAGAGAGAGAGAGAGATATTAGGTTCACATGGAAGAAAATTATCGCTTGTTAGAGGTTCATTTAGAAGTGCACGACTAATTTATTTATTTTGTGCATTGGGCATACGAGAATGAGGTGAGAAGTATTTTTCCCATTTATCAAAAGTATTTTTTTTAGAAGGGATGAAAGAGATAGGTTTGAGAGGGGAATATGCATCTACTTTTTCTTTACCATCACTTTAATATGCATGATAATATTCCTCATTGCAACAATAGTAGTTATATTTATTATGAATAAAATCATTTTCCACATTTTTAGCTAATGTGCAATTTTGCAAATTTATCCACTCAATATCATAATTATGAAAAAAATTAGAAACTTTGTATATGGGATGAGAGGGAAGAAGTTCCTTAGTGGCCATTTTATTTCTTTCACCACAAAGAATATGAAAAAGCACTATTAAGCAAATAAATGCGATAATAACTACTAACATGGAAATTTTGAAAATACTTTATGCTATCTAAGCGATTTGCAAAACATTTGAAATTAATTTCTTAAAATTGCAAGGATGAATGGTTTGAAGGTGGAGGAACTAGTTTAGGAATCTAGAGTTTTGATCTAGGGTTTTAGAATTTTTTGAAATTATGGCTATAATTTAAATTCTAAAATTAATTTGAACAAGATAATTACATGAAAATTGATATAAAAAATCAAAATTTTGAAATTGAATTTTTGCACAAAATAATTAATAATGTAGAAATTTTGAAAATATTTTTGGCACACTAAACAATTTTTAAAAATTTCAAAATTAATTTCTAAAATTTGTAAGGGAGGGAAAATTGCAGTTTGACGACCTAGATTGAAAATATAGGGTTTTGAGCTAGGGTTTTAGAATTTTTAAAAATTATGGATATATTTTAAATTCTAAAATTAATTTGAACAAGATAATTACACAAAAATTAATACAAAAATCAGAAATTTGAAATTGAATTTTTGCACAAAATATGAAGGAAAACCCCTAAGGGTGCCTAGGATTTTAAATTTATTTAGGTTCACCAAATATTTTATTATTTTTGGGAATATATTTTTAGATATTAAATAAAAAGGGTATAAAATGATAGAAAAAATATACTTTGATAGGGAAAAATATAGATTTTAATTGATAATTATAGAAGAGAAAAATAAATTAACTTATCTATGTTGATACTAAAATAGAGGATTTTGAGGCCAAAAATGGAAGAGTAGGACTGAGACACTATCAAAAATTTAAATTTTGTTTCAATTTTTTGATTAGATAAGAGAACCAAAAATAGGACACCCTGGTGTTCAGTGTTATAATCCTTCTCGATGCTATTATCCTAGAGATCTAAACTTTCTAGGTTTTGTTCACCTAGTTAATATGAGCCTGCATACCAAATTTCAAGGGCTAGAAGTCATTGAAGCTTGCTATAGATCCATTTTAATCTTTGATAACTATATCCATATACACACATGATGATAATGAATACACCAAAATCAAAATGGGGAAAAAATTGGGTTAGGGGAAGAATGATCGCACAATCCAGAACCCTTATTATTTTGATTATTGCCTACATTAACCATCAAGCTAGAGTCTCAAATCTGATGCAATTATCCCTTAGGAAATGTGCATAATTAACATGCTTGATAGATGAAAGAATTAATTTCACCTAGGCCCCTCCTTGATCAAGCATGTAAGTTTATGTGTGATGTAGAATGTTGAGCTATACTATTGATTGATTTTTATTTTGTCTAATGTGTCAAAGTAGTAAGTCCTAGATATAAAATGATTTGTGTATACCTTTATAGAGGAGACTCATTATTTTGAATTTAATATCTTTATTCATATTTGGACAAAATTTGAAAACTTAAAAATGAAATAAAGAAAAAGGGTAAGACTCATATTATGGGAGAAACTGACTATTGGAATCAAATTTGCACTTGCCCAACAATGTCAAAAATTGGACACCCTAGGTTTCGGTGTTGTAGTCTTATTTGGGTGCTATTGTTTATAGGGTTTGAGACCTAGGGGGATGGAATAAGCATGGAAAGAGTAACTTGGGTTAGTAAGGGTTAAGTCTGTAAGGTTATGAATGACTAGTAAAAGTCAAAAAAAGGTGTCTAGGGTATAAAACAAGACCAAGGTGAATCAAACAAAAATACATGGCTAGATGTGAATAAGACTCATATTCTCTAGATGGAGTCTCCTGTGAAAGGAATATGAAAATACATGATATGTATGGTTATTTGACCAATTTAGGGTGTATACATTAATATATAATAAAAATTTAGTGGTATTACTAGTAATGAGATAAATAATATAATACATAACTTTATCCCTAAATTTATAATGCATATTTTTAACATGCAACATACACCTAACTATTTTAGTGATACTCCTATATTTACGTTTGAAAATACCATTTTAATCTAGTGTGTAGGAAAAAAATTTCATGCTTAATACCATGTTGCTTACAATATTCAATATAATCATTATTCACACATTTAGTACCATTATTGTTTCATAAGATACATAAATAAACAATAGATTATTTTTCAACAAATGAATTAAAGTCAATCAAAGTATCCAAAACTTGATATTCATTTTTTAGGAAACAAATTCAAAATCACCTAGTGCAATCATAAATAGGTTAAATCATATTTTATGCCATTAATAGGATGAGTTTTAATAGGACCTAAAATATCACTATGAATTAAATGAACCTTTTTAGTTTCACGTGAAAATTGATTTTTAGGAAAATATTCTCTATATATTTTATGAACTATACATCCACTACAAATAGAATGTGTTGGAGAAATTGAAGGAAAACCATGCACCATGTTGATATTATCCATAATTAAAATATTTTTTTAATTAATATGTATTAAATTTGTATGCAATAATTTACCATAAATAGAAGAAAGAAAAAGATGAGTTGAAGAGGAATGTAATAATTTAGTAAACTTAAATGAATTGTCAAAATATAAAAAGGTAGTAAAAATAATTTTAAAATATTGTTTGGATAATTTAACATAAAAAATTTCATGAAATAATTATATTATATAATCATATATTCATAGTTTAGGAATATAAAATAAATTTAATTTTAAGTCAGAAACAAGCAAAACATCATAGAATTCACCATTAAGGATTTTAACAGTTTCACCAGGTCAACATTATAAGAATCATAATTATCAAGAGTTAAATTATTATTATAAATATTTAGTTATAAATAAGTAAATAAATCAACATTATATGTCATATGTTGAGTATCACTAAAATATACAATCCATTCAGTAAGATAAGAACATAATGCACAAGTAAAATTAGATCTAGTATTAGACTTATATTTGTTTTGAGTCTTAGTATAACTAATGATTAAATTATATTTGACCTTAAGATTCTCACTTTTTATATCTCATTTATTTTTAAAAATGATATTCTTAATGGTTTTTTTTGTCCCAATAGTTTCATTATAAATTTTTATTAGGGTTTGAGTTATATTTTTTTATCTTTTTTTTTTCATGCGTATTGTTTGATTTATAATGATGTTTTCCATTCTTGCGTTTTTGTTTAGATAAAAAAATCATGTTCATTAGTGTTAAAACTACCAAATTGGATTAACATTGTTTATTCTTGATGCAAAAAATAAAAAAACAAATCAAATGTCAACTGATTTGATAGAGTGGGAATAATAGGTTGTAAATGAATATTTGTAATAAACTATTGAAAAGGTCTAGATAAGAAATTTTTAATGACAATGTGAATTAAATTTAAATATAAAATTTGAACACCTAAACTAGTTAATTTAGAATGAAAAGACTAACTATTTTTAAAAAAATCATCCATATTTTTGAATTCATAATATTTAAATCAAAAATGTTATCTTGAACTTGAGTTTTTCTAGATTCATTTAAAACATAATAAACAGATATAAATATAGACCAATAATTACATACAAGAAGGTGGCCATCTATATTCTTATGAAATTCGGGGGTCATGGTGATGTCAATTAAACTAGGGGATATTCATTTTTTTGCTTTCAATTTATATTGAATGTTAATGGTAGTAAGATTTTCATAGGGTTTGGTGTATTTTCCATCTACTATGCACACTAAGTGTTTGAAGGTGAAAATTTATTGCATATGTAATGTAAAAAGGTGGTAGTTTCTTAATGTGATTTTAAATTCAAGAAAAAGTTTAGTCATTTACAATAAAATCTCAACTAATCTTAGTGTTGATGCCTCTATGTGTATCACAAGTGCTCTTAATGTTTAAAAACACTTCTCATTTTAAAGTTTTGGGAATTCATGGCATGAGTAGATATTTTTATAATCTATTTACCTATGGTGAAATAAAAGTAGAGCAATTTTAACTATTCCATAAATTTATATTACTTAGTGGTTGGGAGCCACTGTGGTCCTTGTGAATTTTGAAGTATCTATGTTGATCTTAGTGAGTTATGATCAAATTTCTATGCTATAGACTAATCTAAGTGAGTATTTACAATGAGATTTAAACTAAAGTGATTTGGTTAAAAATAATCAAAAGAGAAGTGTAAGGTAGAAATAGAATATGTGATTGTTGATCCTTGAATTAAACATTATGACAAAGTTTCAAATACAATTGACATGCATTTAACTAGTATATAATATAAAATAACATAAGCTCATATCTCACTATACACCAGGAAAACTTCAAAGGATGATATGAATTAATACAAGTAAGAACCAAATTTACTTGAAATATTTGTTACTTCATTTAGATAGCATTTTCACATCATAATACAAAACAAATGAAATTAAGTAAATTAAAGATCATTCAATTAATCTAGTGTATGCACAAATTAGTAATCCTGTATCAAAGATACAAGTTTAGAATTCATGGAAACCATTCAAATTCAAGACTTAGAACCAACAATTGAGAGAAAATCCACATTAATAATTAACATAACAAATTTGGACAATCTTTACATAATTCCTTAATTGTATTAATTGCTCAAATTATACAATTTTTTCTCAAAATTATCTCCCTTTACAAAATGGAAATACCACCTTTTATAGAAGGACAAGGTAGTATTATGATCAATTACAAGATATAAATGTATAGAGATAAATATATTTGTCCTTATTTATAATTCTATAATACATTTGCTTTTCTAAATAGACTAACCTAGAGGCAAATATGCTAATAAACTACCATATGCCTTTACAAAAGAATATTACTCTTTCAAATTTTATAAAGTTTTACAAAATGGAATATTATTTCATTGGTTGGTGAGTAATATGCCTGAGAACTCACTTGTTTCTACTAGAGGATGTCCATGTCATTTTGGTGTTACTCATTGACTAGCTCCAAATCCACAACCAATTTTAAGATACACTCTTCCTCCTTGTTAGATAGGTCATTTAATTCCCTATCATTTCTATCCATGGCTTCCTTAATTCTATTGGCCTCAGTTATCCTTTCTCATGCATTAAATATTATGTCCAATATTATACTATTGTATTCCCTATATTGGCCTTGACATTTACTTCTTATTTCTTGTGTCACCAAGGTAGCCTTGTTTTTGAATTCATCATCTTTCATGATGCCTAGGGTAGTGGGCTATGCAGGTTAATGAGCATTGTCCCAAGGATTTATTCAATCCTTTATACTATCTCCTCATCATTCTTTAGGAGTCTCTATAGATATTTAGACCAAACACTTAAACTTTTGACCTTATCAACAACTATTTCAAGAATTGCATTCAGATGTCCCAAACTAATTATTTTAAACCTAGGGATCTAACTTTCAACCTGTATGTTGATTAGCTTTATTATTTTATCCTATGAAGATTATAATTAGTCTATTAGACCCTTAGCCACTACATTCTGCTATGCCATTGCACTTTTCCTTAGTTTCATTATGTTCAATGCATCAAACATGTCATAGAAGGATTCATCAAGCATTTTAACCAATGCCTTTAGGACTGATAGTACTTCCTGGGTCTCTAAATTTACCTTTTCCTTCTCCAAGTTATATATCCTTTGATTCATGCCCCTAATTTCTACTCTAACTTGAGATGAATGAGACTCAACTAATATTTCTATGTCCTCCTCATGGATGGGGAGTTCACCATGTTGTTGTCCCCCAAATAGAGTTAAGCCTTCAAATGGTTCAACCTTTTGAAAGTTGAATTCTTTAGTCCCCACCATGGCCTTTCTACTTGTCACTCTTAATAATCCTATTGTATTAGGATTGAATTGTATAGTGGTAGTTGGTTATGTTTTCTTTGGATGTTTAGGGGCCTCCATCTAGGTACTACTTGAGGCTCCTAGAGTCTCTATTTTCTTGATATCTAACTTTGTAGTGTCCACTATTCTTCTCTCTTCCTCCTCTTTCATCAAAGACCTTATCCATGGCTTGATATCATCTTGTACATCAATATTGATAGTTTGGGTCAAGGCCCATTAGTGGGATAAGGAGAAAATCTTCTACATTTTCCCATAGATGAACCAATTAGGGATGATTATTCCATGAATGGGGTATTCATCACTAAATAAGTTGATTTCACTCATAGGGTGAGTGAAAGCAAATTTATCTTCTTTTTCCCAACTAGGACTATTGCTAATTTTATCTTTCTCTTCCTTAATGGTGTCACTAAGACTAGATCCAAGGCAAGTTCTTTCCATTTTTATTTATCACCCTCCTCTATTTGGGCTTGTGCTTCCTCAAAATGTCCTTGAGGTAGGGTTGAAGATTAGGGTCCCTTACCAAATCTTTTTTATATATTTTCATTGCTAGGACCTTGTGTAATCTATGCTTATGGGTGGTGCCCTTTCATTTGTGGTTGCTCTTGAGGGGACCTTGAATGACCAGGTATAAAATGGTATTGTAGGGGGCCCATTTACCATATATCTCTAGGAGGATTATGATCATAGGATAATCTATGCTCAAGTCTAATTTTATATCCCTTAAGCCTAGCCAATATTTATTCAAAATTATTTGCTTTGATGTATCAGGTGTCATAGACACAGAGATGGTACTCATATACTAGCTTGGGAAATTTCTTATATTTCAAATGTTTGGAGACTATGCCATTAGGGTCCCAATACTTCATCTCATCAAGCTACAAGTTAAAATATTCTTTGTTCCTAGATACAACATTTACTTGATCCCAATTTTATATCATAGTTCTACCAATGGTCATAGGAAAGGGATAGAGGAGGCATTTCCTTTTATCCTTGCATACTTTGTCCACACCATAAAGAAGTTGGTATGCAATTTTTTTCTCTGCCATCTTGATGGGAACATAGATGGGCAAATTTTAAGGTTGAATCAAAATCCCTTAAATTTTTATCATTATACAATCTGTATATAACTAAATATATCCCATTAGATCTACATATTTATTCTCTAGACGGATAATCCTAAGCATTGGGATCCCTGTAATGACTTCTACTAAAATAGGATAAACATAATCATAAATGAACTACATGTTGTGTCTATATTTGAAAATGTGTAGTTTGGAATAATGGTGGGAGACTGTGAATCAACCTTTAGGTGACCAATTTTGATATAAGGGATCTTGGTGGACGATATCAATGCATCCAATAGATAGTACATCATGAATAATTATGTACTGGTCTTCTTGATGGCTATGAATTATTGTTCTAGATAGATGTTGATCATCTCTCCAATTGAGGGAGTGAGCTCTTTCTCTACCATGAAGTAGATTTAGGACACACAACTCTTATTGACATAAGTGGTTAAAGGGGCTCAAGATATTTTATTCAACATAGTCATAATTACCCTAATCCCCTCTCTAAATTAGGCAACTAGGATATTACTAGTAGGGTCTCAGATCACATGGTTCTCTTGGAGAAACCATGGCCTAAGGATGGTGTTTAAGTCATTTTTACCAATCCATTCCTTGATTTTGGGAAGGACTGTTAGGGGTTTCTAAAGTTTATAATAACCCCCAAAGGCTAATGGTGAAATGTATAAAATTATCCTAAAAGTCCTTTCATAAATAATCCAACCTCGTTCAATTTTATAGTCTTTAAAAATGGGAGAAAGGATATCAATATAGTATATTACCTCAGGTTTAAAAGAAACATGGTGAAGACTGGCCATTTAGACTGCAACTAGGTCATAGCATCTTCTATTGACAATGTCAATCTTTTGGTCCTCCTTCATGATGGGTTCATCTCTTCAATGGTCTAAAAGAGTTTGGACCAGTTCGTATTACTAGTCTTCAATGTTCTAGTGTCCAGGTGAGTGTCTTTGAAGACCCTCCTTTCATTGTCTGTATATAGGTATAACTTTGTCTCATCCCTGTATTGTTGCCTCCAAGTTGTCATGGCTTTTAATCTTGAAAATTTCTCATAGCTATGTTGTAAATGGTTTCTAGGTTAATTATTTCATGCTCAAATTGTAATTGGACTCTTTTTAGCTTGATTGTGATCAATCTGATTTCAAATTAGGGTATTTTATGCAAGTTTGAGGCTCTCATAAAGATTTAATGGCAATGGCTTAATCAGACTAAGGCTCATTTATGCCTCAGATTTGATTTTGAACTTTGCCTTTATATTTTTGCCTTTTCAAGCACATAAGATCTTCATCTTTATCATTTTGTACTTGCAAGGTGCTTATTTGGCATCTATCTAGAAACTTTCATGGTATTTTTCATATATGCCTTCAAAGCACTAGCCATTCTTATTTAAAATTTACCCTTTGCTTCACGTCATCAAATCATTTCCCATGGATCAACATAGGGCATTGATCATGATCTAGGGTTTCACATGTCATTGGCCATCTTTGCATCGAGCCTCATGGTTATTCCACTTGGCATTTACACAAGTTTTCTAATATTTGTATCCTACACCAATGGTATATTGAATGCATGTCTTCCATATGTTGAGCTTGTAGGCTCTTAGAGATTTACTAAATAATCTTTAGTGATTTTGTGCCATTAGATCATCTAGGCCTGACAAATCACGAGTCGTTGATCCTACAAGATGCATGAACTTTAATCAATGCATGGTCATAAAAAGGAACTTAGGATAAAATAATATAAAATAAGTTTATTTTATGTCAATAAACATGCCATAGACTTAGGCTAAAATATTTTATACTAAGTTTTAAATCATGATATCAAATGATCCCTCAAATGATATGAAACATGCCCCTTTGTCTAAGCAAAATATTTAAAGATATTGAATTTTACAGCTTCAAAAATGTTGATGAAGGCCTTATGGGCATCAAATGATAGTCATGGGAATGTCAAATTTAAGCTCATGAAGTTCCTTAGGTTTAGTGGGCTTAAAGTTGATGGTCTCACAGATGTCAATGACAACCTCTTAGGCATCAAATGATGGTCATGAGAACATCAATTTTAAGCTCTTCAAGTTATTATATTCCATAGATCTTAGATTTAATTCACTCTATCTGATCAAGATCTAAGTGAGTACATGTTATTGGTTTGATGTTCTATTAATGTTAAGCTTCATATGTAGAAGTTCCACATGGTGGATTCATAAGGATCCTAAGATTTGACCCTATTAACCCTAGGGAGGACACATGGGTGGTTAATCTCTATTTGATTCCATAATATGATAACACTTGTCATCCTCACAAGACTCCTTTGGCCTTTGACATTTCAATGTTGTCTTTACTTTATTGGATCCATTTTATGCAAGTGCCTGCAAACCATTGATTTTAATCTAAACACTTATACATGATTGGCTCCATTAGATAATTAAAGTTGAAACCTAATTTTTAACCTAAGGTATTGTTGTATTAAAAAATGTAAAGAGTTCTTATGTAAAAACTTAGGCTTAAGCTTATGTTTAATAATGGGGCCCATTTAACCTTGGGTGATCTTACGTCATCCAATCTTTGATTATACTTAAGTGCAGGCTATTGATCATGATCTTTGTGATGATTCAAGATTGGTCCAAAGGTTGAAGTCTTCAATATATTTGGGCTTCCTTCACTTCATCTAATCAAGGGGGTGATGAAGTAAGAGCCAATGGATTTACAAAAGGCAAAAGCATCTAAGTCAGGACTCAAGATGAAATAAAAACTTAGGCTAAAGCATTCAGACTAAGGTCTCGTTCATGTTGATAAATATGAATGGGACCTTAAAATTAAGACTTTAGGCTAAATAGGTAACAAAGGGAACCATGATAGAAAAATTAAAAGGACCCTACCAATACAAAAATTAGACTTGATCAGAAGTAAAAGAAACAAAATGGGGGAAATAATGAAAAGGGACCAAGCATGATTTTAGGATAGGGTTTAGTTGTGTTGTGAAACATGACTAAGCCTTAGCATAAAATTAGGATTAAGTCAAAATTCAAATTATTCTCACCAAATATGTTCCCACTAAATGTAAATTTGAACCAAGGTTTATTCTAGGGTTTTCTAAAGGAGGGTCTTTAGAACATGAATCTAGGCTTGAACTTTTATAGACCAAAGGCTAGCAAAATATTTAATGAAGATAAATTGTGAGTATATAAGCATGATCCACTCACAAGGGATCAATGAAATTTTCAACTTATCACATGAAGGGAAGCTATTAGCAACATTAGGTAACCTTAAATCAAAACCATAAACTAGTAGGCTAACTTTATCAAAGTGGATGATCTTTAAATTATAATAATGTTCAAAAGATGCCATGGATTTAGTGTTAATGTTCAAAGTATCTTAAAGGTCCCAATTTTCAAAAATGGGGGTATGTTGACCTTAACACCTAGAAAATGAAATGCAAAAAAATCACCAAGGCACTTAAGATGTAAGGAGGGACATGAATGCCCAAAAAAATGATAGGTTTTACCAAAGAATGAGAATTATGATAAAAAACTGACTTTGAAAATATGGATATTTCAAAAAAGGAATAATAGTTTTTAACAAGATGGTTAATATATAATAAATTAGTTTACCAAAATTTGAAATGGAAATGATAATTAAAGTGGTTTTAAAATTACTAAGTGTAAGATCAACTAACTTGCAATTGTAAGTCCATACCAAAACTTAAGTGTTGAGTTAGTTTTTTTTAAAGGGTAAAAATATACCACTTAAATTATCTTTATTTAACCATCACATGAATCATATATCATGCACTTAAGGTAAAAATAATATGGTAAAAAATTATTTTGTTTAGTCTAATTTGAGAAAATATGCAAAGAATTAAAAATACATAGTAAATGATTTTTTTTGGTTTGAATTATTATTGTTTTGGAATGTGCATATAAATAAAGTGTTTTAATAATATTTTAATTGAAATAAACAAGAATGAAAAAGTAAAAAAATATATAAATGAAACTTGGAGTGAAAAGCTTAATTTTTTAGATAAACAACTAAATGTTTATAAAAATAAAAAAATGAAAGGGAATTAAGTGATAAGAATAAAAATTAAGGAAAGTGGAAATAAATTCATAATTAATAAATAAATCATTATCAAGGAAGTATTTATGATCTAAGAAGCTAATATAAAATCAAATATAGAGAAAGGTGAATAGCTAAGAGAAAGTGCATAGTGGCAAGAGGAAAGGTGTTAGCCTATAAGTAAGAAAGGCATGGATAGATAAGAGTAAATTAATCCAATAATAAATGTGTTAAAATAATTGGTGAAAATAATAAAACTATCCAAGTTGAAATGATAATCTACATATAATAAAATGCATTGAAGTAATAACATAGTAAAAAATGCACTATAGACTGAAAACATGGTCAAAGGCAATAATAACATACTAATATCTCAATGAAACAAGTATAAAGGACCATAGGTAGATCAAATAAATATAAGTCACATTTTATAGACTACATCTAATTAAGGATGTTTTCACTAAGCAAAAAACAAAGAGACTACATTAAAAAAAAATAGACTATGCAAAAATACATATAGATATTGTGTAATACTAACAATAAATAGACTACATAAATATATAGATAAGATCTTATATAAGCTAAGATTTATTAATCTAGGAGAAATTTAACAAGATCAATTGAAAAAAAAACTACAATAAAAAATTCTTAATAAGTAAGTCTTTTTTTGCATAAAAGATTGAGCTAGAAAAAAATAGTATAATAACCTACTTCGAGAGATTCACAAAAAACTAGTTGAAGGATGATAAAATACTCCTTATGAGAAACTTGCATCATCTGGTTAAAAGTAAAAAAGTGCAAGAAAAATATGATATAAAAAGATAGATTTTTTTTTTAAAATTTAAAGGGTGACATCCCTTGCAAAAAAATATGAGTTTTCTTCCAACAAAAGCCTACACTACTTAGAAAATGATGTTAAAAATTGAACATTAAGCTACAAAACCATTAATTATTTATGTCATAATCATTCATAAATAATAATGAAACTATAAAGATTAACAAAATAACCTATAATATGTTTCAAGGATAAAACCACAAATTGAGACAAATTTTGAAGTGGGAAACCGAACTAATAAAAACAAACCTATGATAATTAAAAAGGTTTGTCCAAAAAATATTCATAATAAAAACTTTTAGAAGTAAGATGAATTCAAGAAGAAGAGTGAGAGCTTCAATTATCAAGTAAATATAATAGGAGGAAAGGGATTTTTAAATAGAGAAATAAGAAAGCATAGGGCATTAAAAGGAGTCATATTATGACCTTACAAGGCCTTCTTAGTGTGTGCCAAGTTTCATATTCCATTATAAAGTGATGGGAAGTGTTTTACATGTGGGGGGAGGAGTTAATTATGCAATTAACTCCCAAAATCCTAAATAGGACAAATAGATAAATGAGACCTCACGAAATCTGAATTTATGTGAATTAATAATTCATATAAATAGAGATTCTACACACAAAAAATTGGGATAACAAATTATCACAAATAAAGGGTAATCATTCCAATTTATTTTTTATTTGATCAGGTAAAATAACTAGTTATACAAGGAATATGAACCATATTAAAGTGTTATAAAAAAGAGTACCAGGCCCCTAGGGCTGAAACATCAAAAAGAGACAAAAAAAAAACTAGCTAATTAACCCTATGGGAGGGGACAAAAATAGATCAGGAGGGGGAACTAGAATGGTTCCTTATCTTCTTCAATATTATTTTATAGTACACCCCACTTGTTCTTGAAAACATTAGACCTCATCTTATTGCTAGGTCCTTTAGTGTCATCTATGGGGAGGATCATCTGTGGATTTTTTTTGTCCTTATTCTAGTAGAGGGGTTTTCTTTATGGGATTAATGCTATAAATCTTAAGAGGGGGGTATCCATCAACTTCAAGTGCTACTTAATTGGAGTCCTATTCACCTTGTTATAATGAATGAAATATTATATATTCATGTCCACTTGCTTGTTCAAGGTGTTCCATTTTTGAATGAGTCCTACCAGATTCACCCTAGCCTCGTGCAACTTGCTGTTGAAAATTACCAACTACTCTTTAGTTTTTTTTCATTTCTTTAGATGGGGGAAGTTGCTTTCTATACAACCTCCTTAAATGTTACCTCATCTAATATAATCATTTTGGGTTTAAAGATAAACAAATTTATAGGGAGGTCATCAATAGAGGTTTTGGAAAGGCTATTTTAGGGGGTACTAACAGAAGGGTAGTAGGATCTTGAGTTAGGGTCTTCCTCTAGGGAGCCCTCTTCAATATAGGAACCCCAAGAGTAAATTGCCTACCCATCAAATTTTTTACATGCTCTTCCAATCATAGGATGAGACCTTAGTGTAGTATATGTTAGATTCATTAACCTGATGGGCATGAGTGGTGCTCTCCAAAGACTTTACGAGATAGAACAAGAGACTAATTTTATATCCCTAAAAGCAGTTTAATAGTAAAAAATGGTGGGATAAAATTAAATTTTTATTACCTTTAAGTATCAGGAATTTCATCACTTTTAGGCACACCTTTGGCCATTGACATGGGAGATCAACATGGGGAACCTCTTTTTGTCCATTTTGACAAACTCGTTAGTGCAAAAAAATATCTAGAGTAGCTCTTGCTTTTTAGACTAGTATTTTTATGCCTTCACCTCATCACATGTCATGCCCATGGATTAACCTATAAACCCCTTTGTGACCATGATTTTAACTCCTATCATATCCACTACTCATTTATTCTAGCCAATAACAAAGTCCCTTGTAACATCAACATCATGCTTGGTTATCCTAAACATTAGTTTTGTGAGTCCACCTTACCAGAACTTATTCTAGACTTTAATTAAGCCCCACACTTTGGAATATGAGGCTAGTTCCAAACACTCCATATCACCCCTTAGTTTCTTAGTGTTAGTGGACTCGAGAAATAATTTTAGAAGGTTTTGGAAAAGCTTAGTTTGAATGGTTCAAAATATACTTGGAATTCAAAATAGACTTGGAAGGCATACTGCCTCCCTTAAACAATAAATTTGCCTCACTTTTTCATAATGATAATTCATAATATTTGAAACTTATCTATTGATGAGAGATGTTTTCATGTGTGTCAAAATGATTTCCATCTTATCCCATTGTAATTTCATTTTGTATAGCTGGCTGGATGCTTTTAGGGATGTGGTATTCTATGTGCCAATTGGTTAAAAGAGGGATGTCTACTCCTATATTAGCAAGAAAATATACCACCTCATTCATTTCATTATAAGTGTAGACAACTTGGAATTATGTCATACCCCTCAAATTTTTCTTACCATCATCAATAATATATTTTATTATGTGTGGGGGTCATTTTTCCTTCTAGGGCATTTAGTATATTTATGTAGTCCCCCTCCAAAATTATTCTTTCTAGCTTAAGGTTGGAGGCAAGTTGGATTCCCCAAAATGTATCATTAGCTTCAGTAAGATGATGTTTTTGAGTTCCTAAAGGGTACATGTAGGAAAAAATAAACATCCCCTTTGAATCCTTTATTTCTCCTCCCCTGCTTGCAATTCCTAGTTTTCCTTTAGATTTTCCATCAAAGTATAATTTAGCCCAACCTTCAGGTGGTGTCTTCCATTTTATGTGTTTAAAAATTATATATTTGTAGGGGGATCTTATTTTTTGAACCACATTCCATTTTTTAAAGATCAATTGTGCTAAGGTAGGTACTAGGTTTTGATCTATTGGTGGGAAGGCTTTCTAATTCTTGATAATGGCATAGAAAAATTGGAGAAACACCCCTTTTATTTGTTGCCTTTTATTTTATAAAATGATATAATTATAGACTTTCCAAACTCTCCAAAACCAATGTGGAAGAATTGAATATGATAGGAATTATAGGGATAGTATATTCCTATATGGTTTCCATTACTTGATGAGGTCAAGCACATTGTCCATTTTTACCCAAAAAGGTTGAATTTATTCAACATCTAGTTAAATAATGTTGAACTAAAAAGGAAATTTCAAAACCACTAGTAGACTAAGTCCTCAGCTTTCCTGCATAATGGACATCTATTAGGGACTATCAGTCCTCTTTTTTGCTAGGTTATTCACTATCAGGATCTTATATTGGGCTACAATACAAAATAAAAAATTGACCATTTTATCCATAGGTATTTACATTAGTTCCTTTCACTTTTTAGGATAAGATATATCACATGTCTTGAGGACACCAAGTACATACCACTATCTTCAGTAGCCCATATAAAATTATCTTCATTGGGGAATGAATGAATGTGAATATTTTTGATGGAGGAGTTAAGATTCTGGATCACCTGCACTTCTTTAGCTATTTGTCCTTTAGTAAGAAGGATTTTATAACTCTTTGAGCATGTTGATGTCAACATACCCCCATTTTTGAAAATGGGGACCCATGTGTAATATTATGCAGATTTGTAATTTGAAATTGAAAATCCACTCGATCAGAGTATCATTAACATTTTTTCACATTATTTTTATTTAAAGATCATCCACACCATGGTTTGGTTTACTTATTTTCTCATGGTTTTTCTTTAATCTTATCTAAAGTGCTAACATCAAATATTTTTGTTTCAAGTTGTACGTTTAATGGAGCCCATTTGGGATTGATAATGCTTAGGTTTTTTTATGCTTCAATGTTAGATTGATTATTTATTAACCTTGATCTATAATTCATTAATTAAATTCATGTTTTTGTAACCCTAGACTAATTTTTTACCTAGACCTTTTTAATTCAAATTTAAATTTGGTGGGAGCCTTTTATGTAAGTTTACGTAGAAACAAATTAATAATGCTTTGGGCTTAGTCTCTTTTTATTCCTATGGCTTAGTCATGTTTTTCAACACAATCAAACCTTAGTATATCATCCATGCTTAGTCCATTTTTTATCTCGGACCCCCTTTTGGTCTTTCTATTATTCTTAAGGCCCTTTTATGTTTCTACCTATTGGGTTTTTCATTTGAGACTTTGTCTCAAAATAATTACCCTTCAAGGTTTATGTTCAGACACATTATCCATTTTATTTGGACTTTTATCCTGAGCATTTTTTTTAAAGCTTATCCTTCGATATTTTTTGTGAAGGGAACATACCCTTCAGGTTTTATAAAAATATCCTTTGATCCCTCAAAACATATCCTTTAGACTTTCTGTTTAGGCTAGTTTTTCTTTGGACCTTTAATTTAAGCCAAGTATATTTCAGACCTTTTGTCTAGGATTTCTTTTTGATATTTTGTCTGATAAATCTCCATTTCAGGACTTATGTTTTCAAAATTCCTTTTCCTTTAGACATTTTTCCTAACAAAATTCAATCTTCAAAGGAAATGTGTCAGACATTTTGTCCAAGATAATTTCCTTGAAAGAATGATCCTTTGGAACTTTGAAAGTGCCCTTTAGATTCTCTAAATTTCCCTTTAGGATTTGTGTAAAGTAACCTTTGAGATTTTTGAAATGGTCATTTCCCTTTCAGATTACCCTTCAGGTTTTTTGAAATGGTCCTCTACCCTATTAGATTACCCTTCAGGCTCTTTAAAATGGTCCTTTACTCTCCTCAATTATCCTTCAGATGTATGAAAGTGCCCTTTCTCCCATGAGAAGTTCCCTTCAAGACTTTTATCCTAGGAAAATTCCCTACCAAGTGAAAATGTAGGGTCACTTTTACTACTTAGCCTAAGGCCTTATCACAAATTTCCATCATATCTATCTATACAATGAAACCTTAGGTTAAGACCTTATACTAATTCATAATCATGCGGTCCTTTTATCCTATGTTTATAGCCTTGGTCCAAAATATTCATGCCTAGGTCCTTTCAAATTCATGGGGTCCCATATATTATGCTAAAAACTTAGCTTGATATTTTATTCTAAGTCTTGATCTTAACTTTCATTATTCTATGCAAGATCAATAGCCCACATTTAAGTGAAGGACCAAGATTGAACAGAGTGAGATCAATGCATACCTTTCAATTAATCTCTAATCTCCTATGGGACTAGCATGTGGCATAACCTCATACCCTAATTCAAAAAGAAGAATCATGGAGAAGTCAATGTGGTACATGTAGAGTATAAAATGAACAAAAAAATGATAAGTGGTGAACCCAATAAATAGTCTTGAAGATAAGCTTAAATTTTATGGTTGCATGCCTATAAATTGCATTCCCATAGACATCAAATGATTGTCGTGTGGATGTCAAATGTTAGATAGTGACTAGTGTCGATGATGTGTTTTAAATTGATGATCATGTGACTGTTAATGACATTCCCACAGACATCAAATGATGATCGTGTGGATGTCAATTTTAACATAGCAAGGAGACTTTATCACACGGTTAAAGTTGATGGTTATGTGACCATCAAATATGTTCCCATGGATGTCAATTGACAGCCATGTGGACATCAATTTTAACATAGTAAATGGTCCCCTAGACATGTTTAAAATTGATGGTCACATGACCATCAAATATGTTCTCATGAATGTCAATTGACGACCATGTGGATGTCAATTTTAACATAATTACTTGGATCCAAATTTTAAAATGGAATAAAGGGATGCCATGGAGATACCATGTCAAAGCCATTTGAGTAGAATTAACTAAATTAGAGACCCAATAGACCTGGTAATATAAAAGAGAGCCTAAATTGCCATCTATATAAAGTATTCGAGCTATTATCCATTGGTGAGAAGTTTTAAAAATATTTTAATATTTAAGATAATACCATGCATGTATTGGGCAACATCAATGAACAATGATGACCCTACAGTAGTACTATAGATCTTCAATAGGATAAGGGTCCCAAAGATTAGTGAAATAAGAATATTCATTTTATAACCATCATTGTATTTTATTCTAAAATAGGATATTATTTTTAGACATGTGCAATTTATAAGAGCACATTGTCTATAGGTTAGTTCATTAGAAAAGTTCATTTATTATAGAATGTAATAGAAAGGACAACTATCCTATAGACATGTTCAAATGTAACTTGATATCCTTGATCAACATGTTACCTTATATCCTATAAAAAGATAATTATTAATTATAAAAAATGGGGGTAGTTCTTAGAACCAAATCACTTTATAAAGTAGGATTAGTTAATATAAGCAACAAATTTTGCAAGGATTGTCTAGTATTTTCTTGTGTGAAGTGTTATATGGTTTCTATTTTAGTTGTCTAGTTTTACTTTCAGATTTAAATTATTCCTATGGATTCTAGATCTATATCTTGGATGTAGAGTTTCTAATTTGTGTCAATGAAAGATTAATTGAAGGTTCTTAGGCTTTTTTAATTTGTTTTACTTCTTTTCCATTTGGGCTAACATTGTTTGCTTGCAAGAGTGAATCTTTAAAGTGAGTCTAGTTCCTATTTTCATTATTTCATACCTTCCTAAGAAGCTTGCATAATGTATGTTGTGATTTGGGTTTAAGATATTTCATTTCATACATTGGTTAAATGCATGTTTAGATGAGATTGGAACTTTGTCATAATGTCTGAAGCAAGACTAGTAACATCTTTATTTCTGCCCTAGCCTTCCTTTTGCTTCTTTTTTAACTAGATCACCTTAGCTTAATTATCATTGTGAATATCCATCCTAAATTAATTCTTAATTTAGTTATTCATCATAATTCACTATTTTCAGCATAGTATACTATTTATTTTACATAGATTTACTATTTGACCTTTGTGGATCCCAACCACCAACTAATATAAATATTATGAAATAGTTACTTGTTTTTCCTCGATTCCCACAAATAATAGGATTATCATAACCTAAAACTCATGCACTAAATTCTCTGAATTATAAAATAATAAGTGTTTCTTAAACACTCTAGGCACTTATGGGACATATTTAGGCATCAATAGGAGGAGCTTTATTGGTGATAGAAAGCGGAACTTTAGTTATATCTTTGTGAATTTATAGAATCTTTACTTATTTTGGTGAATTATGTCTAAAGATCAGG
The DNA here is from genome assembly GCA_037957365.1 of Torreya grandis. Classification (NCBI taxonomy): domain Eukaryota; kingdom Viridiplantae; phylum Streptophyta; class Pinopsida; order Cupressales; family Taxaceae; genus Torreya; species Torreya grandis. The sequence goes on along the minus strand of JARHVA010002910.1, from coordinate 516,203 downwards.
GCATTCTTTGCATATTTATGTTATTTAGAGTATAATTATGTAAATATCATCCATCTTTATGGTTTTAAACCAGTCTTTGGGATTCCTTTAGCCAAAGATCCATATTCTTTGAAGATCCATAGATTTTCATGTAAAGGTAGTTAATGCTTTGTGTATTTCCTACATTTAAGGTTAGTAATAGTAACTTCATACAAATATTGATTGTTTCTTTGAAAATTTGAGTTTATTCAAGATTAAAGGTGTAAAGATCCCTCTCATTCATCAATCTAGACATATCTTTGATCTCATTTAGTTATAGATAGTCATGCTTTATATAGATTTATATAAAATTGGGTTAACATGAAAATTTAATCACTATACTTTGTAAAGGTTAGTTTGATGCATTGTATTTTAAACAGGTTTCAATATCACAAGCTATAATTTCCCAAGGTGAGGCTTAGGTGAGCAAAATTCCCAAAGTCTCAAATGCTTCACCAATTTAAGCTACTTATGTGTTCAAAGTATAGTTTGGATATGTTATTTAATCAAGATGATAGGCATAATACATGATCTTTCTCAAAATATTGAAAGGTATTTTCATTATTTTAGTCCTATAGGTGTTATTACTATTGAAGAGCACATCAAGTTCTTTAAGGCTGCCCTAAAATTGTTAAATGTTGTTCACAAAGATATTATCTGTAGATTGTTTCCTTTTACTCTTAGAGATGAGGAATATGATTGATTTCTTAACATTCCTAAGGATTTCATTGTCATTTAGAATTATTTTGATAATTATTTCATTGATCAATTTGGAAAGACCATCAGTCCATATGTATTTTATCAACAATTCCTTACTATGAAGAAGGATTCAAATGAAACCATTAGAAATTTTAATACTAGATTTCAAAAGACACTTAATAAAACTATAGCTCCTTGTAGACCTAGCAAGGCTTTAGATTTAGATATTTATAAGGATGCTTTATATCCATTAACTTCTATATTTTTGAAAAGATCTATTAGAGTCATTGATACATTAGTTTTAGCTTATGTTGAAACCATGATAATCAATGACCAAATGTAATCCCAAGGTAAAATGGCATATACCATTCCAAATGTCAATCTTAATTTGACTATGTTGAATGTCATTTCTAATGTAAATAAAAATAGACCCGCAACTAGGTTACAATAGAGTAATAATGAGTGATCTGAAAGTATGCATGAAATGAATCTTTGTAATGTAGATTTGACTGATCATTGTAATATTTTTGAAGCATCTCAATATGGAAGAGACACTTCTAAAATTGTGCCTAATCAAGACAATAGTGTAGGGACATTTTTCTTTGTACAAGATTTTGATTTTTCATTTGAAGAGGAAAGTGAACTTGAAGATGCTCTAGAAGAAGGAACAACTCTTCAATATTAGCAACCCCATGAACAAGATCAGATACAAGTTGACATATTTTTAGAAGATAATTATGAGGACACTTCATATGAAGAAATGGATGAAATTCAAAGTACTACTAAAGAACATGACCATGAGCAACAATTATACCAAGATTTATTGAAAGAATTTGTAGCTAGAGAGAATGAAGTTCCTAAGGATATCATTGAAATACTTATGGGAAAAAAGGATGAATATGAGGTGAGCATGATAGACCAAGAGGATTCAAATGACTCCATCAAAATGTCATAAATATGTGGCCAACATGTTTTTGATGATGAAAATTCTATTGAACTTCATATAATTGATCAAGATGAAGAAGCCTTTTAGGATGAATTAGAAGATTTTTATAGAAATATTGGTAGTCCATGTCCAACTCAGGAAGAACCTATAAAGACTTCAGTCTAAGGATACTAGCCGAGTTACCATTATTGAGTGAAGATGATATAAGCCATTATCTATCTATGGATGAAGTAGAACTAAGACTCCTACTACAAAGTATGAGGATTTGGGAATGATGATTGGATATTAGATTCATATATTCAATCGAGGCATTTGATAATATTGATAGGAGACCAAGCTATGTCACCTAGAAGACACAAGCATACAAAAACTCATATCCATAAGAAGATACCATTGAATGGAAGTAATCATGGTTCAAGGTTTTATAGTAGATTAAATAATTTTTATTTTGATCCTATAGGTAAGTGACTTATGTAGTTAGTGTAAGACTTATTTTAGTTTCTTTCTTGTTATTTATTTCTTTCCTATTTTTTGTCTTGATCTTTTACTTCTTATCCCTTATTTGCATATAGTGTCTATTTATATTTGTGTATTTTATCTTGATTTGTTCCTTGGTTTTAAATAAGCCCCTTGGATAATTCTTAGCTCAATTTTTATCTAGTTTCGCAAGAGCTTCATAGTTCAGAAATGTAGGTATGACTTCTCAACATTGGTTGATCATGGATTGTTGAAATATGAGCTTAATATTATAGTTTAGAGAAGATGGCAAAGAACGATGGGTAAGTTAATTATTCTTTGATATGTTAATGCTTATTATAATCTAAGCTTGGTTTTAAGTAGGATTTCACATGTAGGGTGAAATATTAAACTATTAGGACATAGTCATGCTTGCACTTAAAAAACATTAATTACCTAGGAAAAATTTTACATCTAAGGATGATTGTCTAAAAATCAAACTCTTGACCAAATCCCTAAACTTGTCTAACCTAGTTTTCAACCTTTGCTAGCAAGTCAAAATGATCTAAAATATATAAAAATAAGAGCTTATTGAAAAATCAAAATATTTCTAAGTAGAGGTGATTCTAGTAATCTCCACCATGGTTATGGATTCTTCATTAGCAGTGGAGCAAGGCCTTGAGGAGCCAAAGGTGTCCCTATCAGGGTTATAGATGCCTGACTAGTAGTAGATTAATGCCCAAGCCTTCCTTGAGATAAAACATGGTTCCTAATGAATATTTAAACATTGTAAAAGTCAATGTAAATGATCAAAGACATGAACCTAGAAGTTTCTCTCTAAATCCTTTGGCAATTAGTAATTGGAATTAAAGCACACACACATCATGACTGAGTTTTGATGTTTTGATCCTAATTCTGCATATGCAAGATTTGTTCTAACCATGAACTTATCTTAATAATGGTGCTTGATCAAATATAATAAGTAGATTAATTATTATTTTAAACCAGAGTCTTTGAATTCTAACATATTGCTATGTTTCCCCTAGAAGTCACCATTTGTGGAGGTCAACATACCCCCATTTATGTAAATGGGGACCCATGTGTCAAATTGTGCAAATTTGTAATTTGAAATTGAAAATCCACTTGATTAGAGTATAATTATCATATTTTCAAATTATTTTTATTTGAAGATCATCCACACTATGGTCTGGTTGACTTATTTGTTCATGGTTTTAATTTAATCTTATCTAAAGTGCTAACATTTGATATTTGTGTTTCAAATTTTAAGTTTAATGGATCCCATTTTCAGTTGATCATGTTTAGGTTTTTTTATGATTCAATGTTAAATTTATCATTTATTAACCTTGATCTATAATTGATTAATTAAATTCATGTTTTTGAAACACTAGACTAATGTTTTACCTGGATCATTTTAATTCAAATTTAAATTTGCTAGGAACCTTTTATGTAAGTTTAATATTAGTCATGTTTTTCAACACAACCAAACCTTCGTATAAAATCCATGCTTAGTCCCTTTTTGTCCTAAGCCCCCTTTAAGTCTTTCTATTATTTACAAGGTCCTTTTGATATGTTTCTACCTTTCGGGCTTTTCCTTTGAGACTTTGTCTTGAAAGAATTACCCTTCAAGGTTTATGTTTATACACTTTGTACATTTCCTTCAAAATTTTATCTTGAGCATTTTTTAAAAGCTTATCCTTTAATATTTTTGTGAAGGGCACATACCCTTTCATTTTTATAAAAAGATCCTTTGAGCCCTCGAAACATATTTTATAAAACTGAAAGGGTATGTGCCCTTCACAAAAATCTTGAAGGATAAGCTTTGAAAAAGATACTTTCCTTCAGACCTTTAATTTAAGCCAAGTATCTTTCAGGGCTTTTGTCCAAGATTTATTTTAGACATTTTATCTAATAGATCTCCCTTTTGGGACTTACGTTTTCAAATTTACATTTCCTTCAAAAAATTTACCTAACACAATTCAGTCTTTAGGGTAAATGTGTTGGATATTTTATCTAAGACAATTTCCATAGAAGATTGACCCTTCATAACATTATAAAGTGCACTTTAGATTCTCTAAAGTGCCCTTTAGGATTTGTATAAAGTACCCTTTGAGAATTTTTAAATGGTCCTTGCCCTTCAAGATTAATCTTTGGATTTTTGAAAATGGTCCTCTACCCTATAATTTTAACCTTTGGGCTCTTTTAAATGGTCCTTTACCCTACTAAATTATCCTTCAGATGTATGAAAGTGCCCTTTCCCCCATGATAAATGCCCTTTAGGAAGTTTTTCCTAGGTAAATTACCTACCAAATGAAAATTCAAAGTCACTTTTATTACTTAGCCTAAGGCCTTATCCCAAAGTTCCATCGTATTTATCTATATAATGAAATCTTATATTAAGACCTTATGCTAAGTCATATTCATGGGGTCCTTTTATCCTATGTTTATAGCCTCAGTCCAAAATCCTCATGCCTAGGTCCTATTAAATTCATGAGGTCTCGTATATTATGTGTAGAACTTAACTTAATCTTTTATTATAAATCTCAAGCTTAACCTTCATTCTTCTATGTAGGATCAATGACCCACATTTAAGAAAAGAACCAAGATCAAATGGATTGAGATCAATGTAGAACTTTCAAATAAGCTCTAAGCTCCTATAGGACTACCATGTGGCACAACCCAGGACCCCAATTCGAAAAGTAAAATCATTGAGCAGTTGATGTGTGCCACATGTAGAGTACAAAATGAACCAAAAATGATAAGTGGTGAACTCAATAAATAGTTTCAAGGATGAGTTTAAATTTTATAGTCACACACCTATCAAATACATTACTAGACATCAAATTTTAAATAGTGACTAGAATCGATGACATGTTTTAAATTAATGGTCACAGGATCATCAATGACGTTCTTGTCGATGTCAAATGACATCCATGTGGATGTCAATTTTAACATAGCAATGAGAATTTATCATTTGCTTAAAATTGATGGTCATGCAACTAACAAATATGTTCCCATAGATGCCAATTGATGGCCATGCAAACATTAATTTTAACATAGTAAACGGTCTCTTGGACATGTTTAAAATTAATGATCATGCGAATATCCAAGACATTCTTATAGATGTAAATTAATGACTATGCAAATATTAATTTTAATAAAGTTGATTGTATCAAAATTTTAAAAAGGAATAGAGGGTTGCCATGGGTATACCATGCCAAATCCATGTGAGTACAATTGGCCAAATCAGAGACCTTGTAGACTTGGTAATACAAAAGATAACCTAAATTGACATCTATATAAATTAGTTGAGCTATTGTCCATTGGTGAGCAGTTTTAAAAAGATTTATATCTTGAAAATAAGACCATGCCTATATTGGGTAGCATCAATGAACAATGATTTGCCTAAAATAGTAACTCAAAACTTCAATAGTGTTGTTCCTAAAATCAGCTACACTCATTTTTGGGACAACCCCTAGGAAACTTGTCTATTTTGTGTTTTTCACTCTAAGTTCATCTTTCGAGGCAAGTTTTTCTTGATCTTGTGTTTGGTCAACTGGTATCAGTTGAATTTCATGACGTTCCCTTATTACGATTTCCCCAAAAATGTGAAAATCATTACAATCTTAATGAAATCAGATGACAATTTTTTCCCTCTTTTCAAGTTATTATTTTCTTGAGTTTGCATGTAGGGGTGGTAATTTTTGCCACCACTACATGTGGTTTTATCTTTCCATGCAAAGGTAGTTTTTTTGCCACCATTGCATCCTTCATGCAGGAGCAACAAAATTTAATGCCCTTGTACCTTTTCTTTCACTTCATGTAGGAGCAACAATTTTTGCTGCCCTTGCATCCCTTTTTTTACCTCACATACAAAAGCGGTGAATTTTGTCACCCCTGCATGGTCTCAATTTTCATGTGTGGCATTTATGGCCACATGCATAGAGTGGTTGGGGTCAATTTTTTCCCCATTTAATCCCTTTATTGCCTCTTTTCATTTCATTCCTCTTTGTTTCTTCTCCTCCATACATCTAGATGATCAAATGAGCAAGTGGAATCAAGTTCTCATCAGATTAAAGCATTGCATCATGATTTTCTAGGTAGGTTTTCGCATTTTTCTCTTCTTGCTTTTGCTTTTTGTTTTTATTTTTATTTTTCTTCTTTCCTTCTTGGTCCTCTTTCCTTTCTCTTTTCTAATTTAGGTTTTTCTAGTATTTGTCTTCCCCTTTATCCATTTTTTCCTGTAGATGAGGCAACCTAAGTGGAAAACCCTCTTCCCTTTCTTCCCCCCGTTGGCCACTCTAGCTCGTGTAATGGTGGTAAAAATCTCCACCCTTACACAATCTACCTCTTTTCATGTAAAGGTGGTGATTTTCATCACCATTACAACCTTCCATTCTTCCTCATGTAAGGGTGGTAAAAATCACCGCCCTCACACAGTTATTCCTAGCCAACCCATGCAAGGGCGGCAAAATTTACCGCCCTTACATGAAATTACCAGTATGTGTAAAGGCAGCAAATTTTGCCACTGATGCACAAAATCAAAACTTCCTAATGTGCATAGGTGGAAAAATTTACTGTTGATGCACATCTACCCTTATCCACATGCACAGGTGGTGATTTTCATTGCCTATACACAATAATAGTCCTCAACATGCAAGGGCGGCAATTTTTGCCACCCATGCATGCCTTCCCTCCATTTTTTTAGTAACTCTAGGAAATTTCAATTTTCCTTTTTAATGAGTTTGCTCCCCTTTCACTTTCTGACCTACTCATGCCTTAGCCCTTTCAAGTGCATTTCCATGATCATGATCATCCAATGTGCAATTTTCTCAGATTACCAATATTTCCCCTAATAACATGATCATGATTCTTATCATAGTTTCTCTTCAAGATCCTTCTTCATCAACATACTTTTGACAAAGGCTCATCCTGATGAATGATGTTTCTCCAAATAATTCAAAGACAATGAAGTATTGGTATCAAGGTGTTTTCCCAATCACCTCAGTCACTTCTAATGTCGATGGAATTTGGGATATGGAGATCGGGCATGTAGATATGACCGAGTTCATAGAAAGAACCAAAGCAAACAATCCTAGCTCTGAAATGAAGAGGATAATTGAGATAAATATTCATCTGGTCTCCTCTTTTCCTATGGTGGCTCATCACATAGAGTTCATTCTCTAGTGCACCCAATTCTACAACAAAGATACTAGGGCTATGGTAGATGGGCTAGTGGCAACATAGTAATTTGACTAGACCCTGAGTTCATCGACAAAGCATTCATGTGCCCTCCTAATACTGAAGTGTTGAAGATCAACTTCATTGAAGCACAAAAGGAATATGATAAAGACCCTTAAGAATCCAAATATCCTTTCAAAGATGATTGGAGATAAGGGGCACAAATTTCTATAAATAGCCAAACCTCTATAAGATGTGACTCTTAAATTTTTTGATATGAGCAGCTACTCTATATCTCAAGTTGAGTTAAGGAAGATAATTCATGAGGGTGTTAGGAGTGATTTGAAATCTGTGATGGATATTATGGTTCAAAAATTTGATAGGGAAAGAGAAATGAAGGATCATTATAAAGCAATGGTGGAACAATTGACTGTAATGATAACAAAGATTCACTTTTTCTCTAGAAGCTGTAACTCCAGAGGCTTTCTCCATAGATGATCCCATAATTTAGAAAGTAGAAAAGACTTATCTAAAGGGAAAGGAACTGGAAGACTACTTGGATAAGATGCATGCACAAGGGATTTCTTTGTCCATAGAGTTGTCTAAGAAGACAGGTAAAATGAGGAAAGTGAGAACAGAATTAGATGATATTATCAATATTATTTCTCAAGATATTGAGAGCATAAATAAATATCTTAGAAAATAAATAGAGATGAAAGAGCTAAAAATACATACCCTAGTATCAATCGACGTCATTATCGATAGAGATTATTATATTGAAACTAAAGAATCATTGATATATAGGATCCAGGTACTTAAGGAATTGATCAACGACCTCGAATATTCCATAGACGCCAATGAACAAAGTGATATCAATCTATTGAACAAATTGGAGGAGTTGCCTTCCAGACTTACCTCTCAAGACAACCAATTCATGTTAGTAGAAGAAATGATTCAGAAGTTTGAAGGTATGATCTGAAAGGAATTTGAGGAGAAAGCGTTCTCAATGGCTTTTGTGGATAATATCTTAGATAATCAATTGACTCTAGATAATTTGAGAACCAAGTTAACTAGTCATGTGAAATCAAATCATAGCAGTGAGAGATGCCATATTCAGGGCTAAGGTGGTCTTCAAAAATACTATTGCACTAGATAGTATCGGGATATAAGTAGCTATCACCATGTATGATGTTCATCTAAAGAAGGATGGCAACAAAAATTAAACTATTACTCTATGCTTTCTTCTCCATTTTTCTCATGGACTTTGTAATTGACTTGGGACATTTTCACATGTACTTTTGTTATGTGTAATTACATGTAAAAATCCAAAAAAGTCCCAAAGTCAATGGAGACTCATCTTTGACTAGGTTTTATTATTTAAGTCTTTTATCGATTTTGAAGGCTTTTCCCTATATATATAGAGGGTGCCTCTTTTGTAATGATCTATTTTTTGATAATTGAGAACAAAAACTTTGCCAAAATTGAGATGCTTCTTGAGACTTTGATCTCAGTTTGTAAATCATATTTTCTTAAATGCATGAGAAGTAAGTTACTTTCAAACTTTGTGTTGGAATAATTTGTGTTATTTAGGAGATCGTTCTTATGTTATTTTTCCTAATAATCTCTCATATATTTGATTAAACTAGCAAAGTGTGTGTGGATATTATTTGAAGACATTCTGAAGTTAATTATGAAGACTTTGAGCTACTATAATTACCTTTATTTCATGCTTTCCATGTTTTAGTGGGAAGGATATTAGAAAGGCTTTGAACTACTTTTATCCTTTGTGATATTATTTTATGTTATAGTTTTAGGTGAAGACTTTGAGATGCACTTCACTCTACTATTACATATTCTTCAAATTAGTAAGGAGAGCAACAAAAGACTTTGTGCTTTCGTGGGTTTCTCATAGATCTAGTTACCATGTGAGAAGATTTTAGGCTATTTGTTGAACATCATTTATGAAGGAAGAGGAATGCTTTCAGTCATCAACCAAGATTTATATTTTACCTTGTAAAAATCATCTCTAAAAAAAGAGAGATGGATGGTGTAATCTCACCCTTGAGTCTATTTTTAGTTCATATATATATATATATATATATATATATATATATATATATATATATATATATATATATATATATATATATATATATATATATATAAGTAATTTATAGGAAACCTCCCCTTAATGAGAGAAGAGATTTATCTCACTATGATGTGGTAAACCCATAGTTTTTGCCGTATAAATCTCCTCATAATGTGGTTGATATACCCATTTTGTCGTCAATTGCTTGATGACAAAATATTCACCCAACAGCTTTTGGCAACTCTGTTGGGGATACAAATGCACACTTTGAAGCCTCAAGATTCAAACTAAAGCCTTTCCAATCCTTTTTTAGTTTACACTCTAGAAAATCCACTGTATACATAAAGTTAGAGAGAAAAAGGTATTGTTGATCTTGTATTCAAGTTGGTGCAATGAACTAATTCTGATATTTCTCCTCCACCATCTCACCTTTAGCGAACCAAGAGTTTCCCTCCTACCAGCATCTGATCTCCCATACCTGGTGAAGCTTCTAGTCTCAGTAGTAGTAGGGTTTTATCTATACTTACCCCACCAAGATTTATTATCCCACCATTTAATCAACATATCATGGTAGTCCAAGGTCCTTAGGGTAACTCCTTTGGTCCTCTCAATCTAGCCCCACCTTTACATGAACTACCTCATAGTTTGAGAAAGAATTTCCCAAAATTCTATGGTGATGGGAAGGTTCATCTTGATGAGCATATTGTTGCCTTCTCCATATCATGTAGTGTGATAGGTGTGGAATATAAAGATATATTGGTGAGATTATTTGTAAAAACTTTGCAAGGTCCTGCTCTCAACTGGTTTTATCACCTTCAATCTCAAATCATAACTGACTAGAACACCTTCAAGGCCAAGTTTGAGGCCAGGTTCAAACCCATTGAAGATGCACATGCCTTGTTGGCTCAGCTTACACAAATGAATAAGGAACCTCATGAGCCCATGCAAGACTTCATTACTAAATTCAATAAGCTGAGGAACCAAATTCCTATGATCACTCAGCCAATGCCAGAGAATCTCAAGTGTTTTTTCATCAACTCTCAACTTCCTGAAGTAAGTTTTTTGTTGAGGTGGGCTAGTCCTATGGATATTTCTATAACTCAAAATTTGGCTACTGAGGTGGAAGATGATCTTATCCTGGTAGGTAAGATCAGAAAAGATTATAATAAAATTAAATTATCTTCATTTGTTGAAAGTTCTTCTACGAGCACCACAAATCATATGGTGCAAAAGTTGACAAATGGACTACTAGCCTTGAAAATACAAATGGCTCAAGGTATGTTTTCTCCTCCTTATTTTGATATACTAAGAAGGACATTTCCCAATCAGTCATATCAAGGCAATGCTACCAGAAATCAAGGACAACTAAATCGCCTTCCTCCTCCACATGGGAAGCTTGCCATTGAAGTAGCACCTACTAATTCAGTAGTTATTTACCTTGAAGCTAAACATGATTTCTCATTCCAACCTAAGTTATACCAAGAAGATGATGATAATCTCTTTGTAGAATAAGATAAGAATTAGCTGGTGACTCCAATATTAGTTTTCTAGATTATCAGGATGAAGCTAGAAGCAAGGGAGAAGTGTTTGATGGATCCTACACCATTTTTACCAAGTCCTAGAACCAGTCAGATCAACAACCTAATAAAGAAAAAGTAGGAGAATAACCTCAACTAGTAGTTTCTATCACTAAATGAGGGACTTCATTGCCTTTCCAATCAAAGGACCCAGTGACTAATAAGAAAGTAAGTACCTCAAACTGTCCCATACCTACTACTTATATCTCTCATACTAGTGCCATACCCAATAAAAATTAGGATGATGGGCTTCCTCCCTCTATCTCTATCTCATTTCAATTATTTGATATAATTGATCATGCCAAAAAAACTAAGATTCAAATGACCGAGATTGAGTACTTGTGAGCCAATCATGAACAGTTTGATAGGCTGGCTGAATACATAAAAAGTAAAACTACCCCTATAGGACAAGATTTTTCAAAGATGACTCATGATTTCTCCAAGAACAAATCCACCCAAAATAATCTTGTCGCTACTCCTCTTGTCACCCCCAGGAAAATAGAACCTTTCTATGTTTCCCTGTTGATAAATGGTCATAAATTGAGTAAATGCATAATAGACTCTGGAGCTTTTGATAATGTTATGCCTACCAAAGTAGTAGATTCTCTTGGTCTTACTTTGACTAAGACTTTTAGGAGCTATTTTTCCATGAAAAAAAATCAAGTCCCACTTCTAGGCTAAATCAAAGATGCCCAATATGCATTTACAAATTTTCTAGAGAAGAGAATCAAAATGACGGTCTTAGTGGCCGATGTTCCAGCCTCTTATGGCATTCTACCAAGGCATAATTTTTACAAAGATGTAGGTGGAGAATTAAATATGGATTTGTCTGAAGCAAGGATAACTATTAAAGGTGTTATGAAGAAATTGCTCCCTAAGAAAGAGTTGAAATATATAATCACCCAAACACCTGATCTTGAAGCCTAAATTTTATTTGAATCATCAGGAATGGGTAATTATTTCCTGACTACTAAAGATGTTTTCATCTCATCAGATGAAAGTCCTTTTGGTGACATTTCATAAAATTTAGATGCCAAGACAAAATAACTGTCGAAGCAAAGTTTAGAAAACCAAGAATATTCCTTGAATAATGAGGAGGAGTTTTTGAAAAGATCAAATTCTGATAATGTTTGGATTTTAGAATTTGATGGTAGTTGCTCTTCTACTAGTTCCGGAGTTAGAATTGTTAATATATCCCCTCAAGGAGAATTTTTTCCTTATTCATATAAGTTTTAGTTCAATAACAACAATAACACTGCTAAGTATGATTCTTTGATACTTAAATTGAAAGCTGCTCATGCTAAAGGTATTAAAGTTCTTCATGCCCTTGGAGATGCTAAACTGGTAGTTTTTCAGGTAAGGAATCTATACCAAACAAAAAATGAAAGATTGTGACATTATTACAATCTTGTATGGGATTGTATTGAAAGTTTTGATGTGTTTAGTATTTTTGTTATGCTGAGAGAATGCAATGACTGTGTAGATTCATTGGTTGTCTCCACAACACTCATGGTTTCCCATAAAGACTTTGAAGGGGACAAGTATACTATTGAGCTAGTCTTTTAATTAAGTGTACCAAATAATTCTAGTCATTGGCAGGTGTTTAACAATGACAATCAAATCATTTATTTTTTGGAAAAGATGGATAGCTTTGAAGATCTTTATTTTGAAGGAAGTGAATCTCCACCATGGGAATCAATTCCCAAAGTAAATTCTCAAATTGGTGAAGAGTTCCTTTAACTCAAGGGAAATAAAATTCCAAAAGGTTTGGTTTCTCTCGAGAAATTATTTGATAAGTAGGACAAATATGTCAAACAACAAGTGGATTCGAGTTCCTCTAAGGAGTTTGATCAAATAAATTTGAGTACAAAAGAAAATCTCAAAATGGTCAACATTGGAAATTGTTGCACTTCTAATGAAAATCTCAAATTCACTACTCTTCTTTGCCATTACATTGATGTTTTGGCATATTCTTATGATGATTTAAAATCTCTCAGGCCTGAGGAAATTTGGCATGAAATTCCTCTTAAGGTTGGGTCATTACCTTACAAGCAAAAACAAAGGCAATACAATCCTAAAATATCAGGTACTATCTTTTCTGAGATCTAGAAAATACTCAATGCAAGAATTATTTTTCCAATCCATCATTCCACCTAGATTGCTAATATAGTTCCTGTAAGAAAAAAGAATGGAAAAATTCATATCTGTGTTGATTTCAGAGACCTGAATCAATATTCTTTAAAAGATAACTACCCTCTACCTATCATGGACCAAGTTTTTCAAACAGTGACTGGTTCAGAAATATTATTGATGCTAGATGGGTTTTTTGGGTACAATCAAATAGAAGTCAATGAAGTAGATCAACATAAAACTACTTTCACTACACCTTGGGGCACTTTTGCATATCACAGAATGACTTTTAGTTTGATAAATGCTGGCGCTACCTTCCAAAGAGAAATGAATCTTGCTTTCAGAGATAAAATGGGAAAGTTTATTGTGGTATATCTTGATGACTTGACTATTTTTTCCAAACATCATCCTGATCATCTGCATCATCTATAACAAGTGTTGGAACACTATTAGCAAAATGGTATTTCTCTTAATCCTAAAAAGTTAGTTTTTAGGGTTACATAAGGTAAGCTTCTTAGTTACACTGTATCCTGAGAAGGTATAAAAATTGACTTAGAAAGAGTCAAATCTATCCAAAGTCTTGCTCTTCCTTCTAGTAAGACTATAGTTCATTCTTTCTTCAGAAAGGTGAATTTTCTATGAAGATTCATTTTAGCATTTGCAGAGAAGACTCACCACATTATGGACATGATGAATGGCAAAGCCACTTTTTGATGGACTACAGAAGGCAAGTCAGCATTTGAAGACATTAAAAAAGTGATTGCCAATGCACCAATTCTGGTTTGTCCAGATTACACCAAAGATTTCATAATATATAGTTATGCTTTTGAGCATACACTTTTGGTTATTTTGGTTCAGCAAAACAAAGAAGGTGTGGAATCTCCCATATCATTTATGAGTTGTCCTCTCAAATATCATGAATTAAAATTTTCAAATATGGAGGAACATGCTTATGTTGTGGTTAAGGTGGTGAATCATTTCAGATTTTATATCCTAAATTCACATACTGTGGTTTTGGTGCTTGACATAACGGTGAAGTCCATTCTAACCCAACAGGAGTTTGGTACTAAAAGGGGATATTGGATTGCTAATATTTAAGAGTTTGATCTTGATATCAAACCTACCAAAATTGTGTAGGAAAAGGGGCTCTGTCAGTTGATTGCTAATAATATCCCCAAGAAAATGGAAAATGAAGAAATAGAGGTTGAAGACGTGCCTATGGTCCTCTTCATCGCTAAAAAGATGAGTGGTATTCCAATATCACTCACTTTCTTACCTATGGTGAGTGTCCCACTCATCTATCCTACAAATAAAAAAGGAATGTTAAGCTAAAGGCTACTAGCTATGTCTTGTGGGACAATGGTTTGTATAAGAGAAGCCTTGATGGGGTATATCTTCGCTACGTCGATAAGGTACAAGGTAAACTTTTTGAGTCCTTCCATAATCTGACCTATAGAGGACATTTTTTTGCACTAGGATGGCTCATAAAATTCTATGAGTGAGGTACTATTGGCCTATGCTATTTCAAGATGCTTACAAATGGGTGCATAGGTGTGAATTATGTCAGCAGTTCGTCGAGAAACCTAAATTAGTTGTGTTACCCCTCAAGCCAGTGGTAATTGAAGAACCTTTTCAATAATGGGGTGTTGACTTCATTGGGATAGTCAACTTGTCTTCAAGTGTTGGGCATGATTATGTCCTCACTGCGACTGATTACTTTACCAAATGGGTGGAAGCCATCCAACCAAACATGCTACTTCAGAAGTGGTATGTAATTTTCTTAAGGAAAATATTATTTCCCAGTTTGGGGTTCCAACTAAGAATGTAACAAACAATGTAGACTATTTCTCTTCCCATGAGATTACCCAATTTTGAGTTTATTATGAAATTACCCTCTCCCACACTTCTGATTATTTTCCATAAGGAAATGGCCAAGCAGAATCAAGCAACAAGAATCTGGTTACTATTATCAGGAAACTGGTAGATGATAATCAGAGGACTTAGCATAAAGCATTATTTGACACTTTATGGGTAGATAGGATTACACCCAAGAGGGCAATAAGCATGTCACCATTTTGACTTTTGTATGGTTTGAATGCAGAGTTACCAATCACCCTATAACTACCAGCGCTTAGGTTAGCAAAGGCAATTGAAGATTCAAACTTTGAAAATTATATTGATAAAAGGATCATGTGCCTAACCAAATTAGATGATCAAAAAACCATGGCAGTGGACCAAATTACTGCACATCAAAATTAGGTGAAGAAACTCTTTGATAAGAGGGTAAGAATTTGCGATTTTCAGATTGGAGATCAAGTCTTGTTGTGGGACAAGAGAAGAGAACCAAAAGGAATGCATGACAAATTTGATTCTTTGTGGAGAGGTCCATTTACCATTCGTTAGGTCTGTGGTGAAAATAGCTTCTCACTAGAGTATCAAGATGGAGTGCCATTCTCACTACCTCATAGTAGGCAACATCTGAAACACTTCAATCCTTGATGTATTAAATGAGTTCACTTGTACATTTGTATAGTTTTTGTGTTTATTTATTTTCTTTTGGTTTTTCATCTCTTTTTCTTTCTTGGCTTGACTCCATATCCCAATGGCTTGGATGAAGGCACTTAGAGACTATTTTTTACTCCTATTGATTAGTTTGATCAATGGAAGTTCCCCAACAGGAGCCAGCTGTTGTTCCCAAAATTAGCTACGCTCATTTTTGGGACAACCCCTATGAAACTTATCCATTTCATATTTTTCACTCTAAGTTCATCTTTTGAGGCAAGTTTTTCTTGATCTCGTGTTTGGTCAAATGGCATCGTTTGAAGTTCATGATGTTCCCTTGTTATGATTTCCAAAAAAATGTGAAAATTATTACAATCTTGACGTGATTAGATGATAATTTTTCCCTCTTTTCAAGTTATTTTTTTCTTGAGTTTGCATAGAGGGGTGGTAATTTTTGCTGCCACTACATGTGGTTTTATCTTTCCATGCAAAGGCAGCAATTTTTACTGCCCTTGCATCCTTCATGTAGGAGTGGTGAAATTCATTGCCCTTACACCTTTTATTTCACTTCATACAGGAGTGGTAATTTTTTTCACCCTTGCATCACTTTTTTACCTCACATGCAGAGGCAACAAATTTTACCACCCCTGTATGGTCTCAATTTTCATGCGCGGCTTTTATGCCTGCACACATCGAGTGGTTGGGGTCAATTTTTGCCCCATTTAATCACTTTTTTGCCTCTTTTCATTTCATTCCTCTTTGTTTCTCCTCCTCCCTATGTCTGGATGATTTAATGAGCAAGTGGAATTGAGTTCTCATCAGCTTCAAGTGTTGCATCATGATTTTCTAGGTAGGTTTTCACATTTTTCTCTTGTTTTTTATTTTTGTTTTTGTTTTTGTTTTTCTTCTTTCCTTCTTGGTTCTCTTTCCTTTCTCTTTTTTGATCTAGGTTTTTCTAGTATTTGTCTTCCCCTTCTTCCATTTTTTCCTGCTAATGAGGCAACCTAAGTGGAAAACCCTCTTCCCTTTCTTCCCCTCGTCGGGCACTCCAGCCCATGTAATGGCGGTGAAAATCACCATCCTTACAAAATCTACCTCTTTTCATGTAAAGGCGATGATTTTTGTCACCATAAAACTTTCCATTCTTCCTCATGTAAGGGTAGTGAAAATCACCACCCTCACACAGTTCTTCCTAGCCAACCTATGTAAGGGCGGTGAAATTCACCAACCTTACATGAAATTACCAGTATGTGTAAAGGTGGTGAATTTCACCACTGATGCACAAACTTGAAACTTCCCAATGGGCATAGGTGGTGAAATTTGTTGTTGATGCGCATCTACCCTTATTCATGTGCACAGGTGGTAAATTTTGCCACCTATGCATAATAACAGTCAACATGCAAGGGCAGCAATTTTTGCCGCCCTACATGCCTTCCCTCCATTTCTTACTAACTCTAGAAAATTTTGATTTTCCTTTTTTTTGAGCCCACTCCCATTTCACTTTCTGGCATGCTCACACTTTATCCCTTTCAAGCACATTTCCCTAATCATGATCATCTAATGTGCAATTTTCCCAAATTTCTAATAATTCCCCTAATTGTGTGATCATGATTCTTATCATAGTTTCTCTTCAAGATTCTTCTTCGTCAATGTACTTTTACAAAGCCTCATCCTAATGACTGAGATTTCTCCAAAGAAGTTGAAGATAATGAAGTATTAGTATCAAGGTGTTTTCCTAATCACCTCGATCACTTCTAATGTTGACGACATTAAGGATATAGAGATCGAGCACGTAGATATGGCTGAGTTCATAGAGAAAACCAAAGAAAATAATCCTATCTCAAAAATGAAGAGGATAATTGAGATAAATATTCATCTGGTCTCCTCTTTTCTTATGGTGGCTCATCACATAGAATTTGTTCTCCAGTGCGCCCAATTCTACAACAAAGATACCAGGGCTGTGGTAGATGCTAGTGGCAACATAGTAATTTGACTAGACCCTGAGTTCATTGACAAAGTGTTCATGTGACCTCTTGCTACTACAACATTGAATATCGACTTCATTGAAGCAAAAAAGGAATATGATAATGACCCCCAAGAAGCCAAAGATCCTTTCAAAGATGATTGGAGATAAGGGGCACAAATTTTTGGAAATAGCCAAACCTCCATAGGATGTGACTCTTGAAAATTTTGATATGAGTATCTACTCTATCTCTCAAGTTGATTTAGGGAAGATAACTCATGAGGGCACTAAGACTAATTTGCAATCCGTGATGGATATTATGGTTCAGAAATTTGATAAGGAAAGAGAAATGAAGGATCATTATAAAGCAATGGTGGAATAATTGACCGTAGTGATAAGAAGATTCACTTTTTCTCTAGAAGTGGTAACTCGAGAGGATTTCTCCATAGATGATCCCATAATTTAGAAATCAGAAAAGACTTATTTAAAGGGAAAGGTACTTGAAGACTACTTGGATAAGATGCATGCACAGGGGATTTCCTTGATCACAGAGTTTTCTAAGAAGATGGGTAAAATGAGGAAAGTGAGAAAAGAATTAGATGATCTTATTAATATTATTTATCAGGATATTGAAAGCATAGATAAATATCTTAGAAAATAGATAGAGATGAAAGAGCTAAAAATACATACCCTAGTATCAATCAATGTCATTGCTGATAGAGATTATTATATTGAAACTAAAGAATCATTGATATATAGGATCTGGGTACTTAAGGAATTAATCAGTGACCTCAAATCTTCTAAGGACACCAGTGAACAAAGTGATATCAGTCTATTACACAAATTAGAGGAGTTGCATTATAGACTTACCTCTTAAGATAGCCAATTTATTTTAGTAGAAGTGATTCAGGAGTTTTCTCAATGGCTTCTATGGATAATATCTTAGATAATCAATTAACTCTAGACAATCTGAGAACCAAGTTAACTAGTCATGTGAAATCAATCATAGTAGTGAGAGATGCCATAGTTAGGGCTAAGGTGGTCTTCAAAAATACTATTGCACTAGATAGTATCGGGATAAAGGCAGCTATCGCCATGTACGATGCTCATCTAAAGAAGGATGGAGACAAAAATTGAACTATTATTCTATGCCTTCTTCTCCATTTTTCTCATGCACTTTGTAATTGACTTGGGACATTTTCACGTGTACTTTTGTTATCTGTAATTTTATGTAAAAATCTAGAAAAGTCCCAAAGTCAATGGAGACTCATCTTTGACTAGGTTTTCTTATTTAAGTCTTTTCTCAATTTTGAAGGTTTTTCCCTATATATATAGAGGGAGCCTCTTTTTTAATGATCTATCTTTTGATAATTGAGAGCAAAAACTCTACCAAAATTGAGATGCTTCTTGAGACTTTGATCTCAACTTGTAAATCATATTTTCTTGAATGAATGAGAAGCAAGTTACTTTTAGACTTTGTGTTAGAATAATTTGTGTTATTTAGGAGATCGTTCTTATATTCTGTTTCCTAATAATCTCTCATATATCTGATTAAACTAACAAAGTGTGTGTGAAAATTATTTTAAGACATTCTAAAGGTAATTATGAAGACTTTGAGCTGCTATATTTACCTTTAGTTCATGTTTTCCATGTTTTAGCGAGAAGGATATTAAAAAGGCTTTGAACTACTTTTATCCTTTGTGATCTTATATTATGTTCTAGTTTTAGGTGAAGACTTTGAGATACACTTCAGTCTACTATTACGTATGCTTCAAATTAGTAAGGAGAGCAACGGAAGACTTTGTGCTTTCATGGGTTTCTTGTAGATCTAATTACCACATGAGAAGATTTTCTGCTATTTGCTGAACATCATTTTTGAAGGAAGAGGAATGCTTTCAATTATCAACTAGGATTTCTTTTTTTCCTTGTAAACATCATCTCTAAAAAAAGAGAGATGAATGGTGTAATCTCACCCTTGAGTATTTTTTGAGTTCATATATATATATATATATATATATATATATATATATATATATATATATATATATATATATATATATATATAAGTAGTTTATAGGGAACCTCCCCTTGATGAGAGGAGAGATTTATTTCATTACAATGTGGTAAACCCACACTTTTTGCTATTTAAATCTCCTCATACTGTGGTTGATATACTCATTTTTCCATCGGTTGCTTGACGACAAAATATTCACCCAACAAGTAGCATAAGGGTCCCAAAGATTATTGAAATAAAAATAGTCCTTATATAACCATCATTGAATTATATTCTAAAATAGGATATTATTTTTAGACATTTGAAATTTATAAGAGCACATTGTCTATAGGTCAGTTCATTAGAAAATATCATTTGTTCTAGAATGTAACAAAAAGGATAATTATCCTATACACATGTTCAAATGTAACTTGATATCACTGACCAACATGCTACCTTGTATCTTATAAAAGGAACATTGTCAATTGTCAAAAAGGTGGGGAGTTATTAGAACCAAATCACTTTGTAAAATAGGAGAAGATAATATAATCAAGGAATTCTATAGGGATTGTCCAGTATTTGCTTGTGTGAAATGCTATATGGTTTCCTTTTCAGTTGTCTAGTTTTAATTTCAGATTTGAATTGTTCCTATGGATTTTGGATGTGTATCTTGGATGTGGAGTTGTTAATTTACACCGATAATAGATTATTTGAAGGTTATTAGTCTTATTTCATTTGTTGCACTTATTTTTTATTTGAGCTAATGTTTTTTGCCTATAGGAGTGAATCTTTAAAGTGAGTCTGGTTCCTACTTGCATTATTCCACACCTTCCTTAGAATCTTTCCTAATGTATGTTATGATATGGGCTTAAGTTGTTTCATTGCATACATTAGTTAAATTAATGTTCATATTAGATTGAAACTTTATTATAATGTTTGAATCAAGACCACCAATATCTTTCTTTCTACCCTACCCTTCTTGTTGCTTCTTTTTTAAACGAATCACCTTAATGTAATTGTCATTGTGAATATCCATCCTAAATTAAATATTAATTTAGTTCTTCACCATTATTCATTGTTCTTAGCATATTATACTACTTATTTGACATAGATATACTATTTGGCCTTGGTGGCTCGTAACAACCAACTAATATAAATATTGTGAAATAGTTACTTGTTTTACCTCTATTCCACCATAGATAACATGATTATCATAACCTACAACTCATGCACTAAATTCTCTAAATTTTAAATTGAGAAGTGTTTCTTAAACACTCTACACACCTGTGGTACACATTTAGGCATCAATAGAGCCTTCATTCACCACCTAATAGTATTTGAATTTTAAGTTCCATCATTGCTTTTAGTTTGCATAATGGCTGGACTAAGTATGTTATAAGGAGAGAGGGCTAGTGGATATCTAGGCATATTCCTAGAAGTTAATTTTCTCTATGTTTCTAATTATTTATTTTATACTTTTTATGAGAATATCCTTACAGTTGGTGATGGCTTTCCAGAAGGTGGATCAATCCTCATGACCTTATTCCCATATAAATCCATCTACTTTAGGCCATTTAAGGTATTTGGCCTTGACAAATATTGTCCATTTATTGTCTTCTTTCATGAGTCTCCATCCCATTTTTTATAGCATGGCCATGCTCATGGACTTAATGCTTATAAGGCCCAACCCTCCATTTCCATTAGGAAGACAAGATTTTTACCAAGAGATGAGATTGAACCTAAATCTATTATTAGTACCCCTCCATGAGAAATTATTTTAAATTTGTTCAATTTCATCTAACACCTTAGTGGGTATCCTAAATATAGACCTTTGGTACATGAGGATACTCTGAATCAAGGCTTTGAGGAACTATAATTTCTTTTCCTATGTGAGGAGGTGTCCCTTCCACCCTAAAAGTTTCCTTTGGATTTTATCAATGAGGGGATTTCAAAGTTCATAATTTATTTTACCTTCAAAAAGTGGAATGCCTTAATGGCTTCCTAGTAGTTTACTCATCTAGAATTCCAAAATTCTAGTAATTTTTTTCTGCTGATTGAGTGGAGTGTTAATGAAAAATAGAGAGATTTTAAAAAAATTAATACACTGGTTTGAAAGAACTTCATAGTTTTTTAATATGGACTTCAAGTGTTTGAATTCCTCCACTGAGACTTCCCCTAAAATTATCATGTCATCTACAAACTATTTATGTGTGACAGGCTCAGTATTGAGTGCCATTAAAATTCCTTTAATCAGACCTTATGTGTGGGCTTTCAAAAATATCCTTCCCAATGTTTTTTCCACAATGATGAAGAGGTATGGGGAGGGGGTCTCCCTGTATTAGTCATATGGAAGTAGTGAATAAATATTTTGGAACCCCATTCATGATAATGGAAAATTTGGGAGTGGAAATGCAATTCCAAATGATTTTTCTTATGTCTTGATTGAAGCCCAACTTTTCCAAAATCATCATTAAGAAATTCTAAGAGACCCGATCGTAAGCTTTAGTCATGTTCAGGTTAAAAATTATTACTTATCTCAAGGATTTGGAGATGGAATGGATGGATTCATGTACCAAGATGATTATGTCTATTATTTATCTACTAGCCACAAAAGCACCTTATTATTCCCTAATGAATTTATCTAAAAGATGTTGTATTCACTTCACCAAGATGATTGAGAAAATTATGTGTGTGGTATTACAAAGGTTGATAGGGTGGAATTATTGTAAATTATTTTCTCCTTTATTTTTTGGAATCATAACTAAAAATTTGTTATTCATTTCTCTTAGAATGTTTTTGGATTGAAAGAAATCCCTAGTTGTTATCTTGACCTTAGTGTGAATTATATCCCAAAATTTTTGGAATAAAAATGGGGGAAAGCCATTAGGTCCTAGGGTTTTTAATCCTTCCATCACAAAGACACCATTTTTTATCTCCTTTTTAGAAGAGACTTTAGAAAGGGAAACATTGTCAGTGTCAGAAATAACTTTATCAAAGTTGTTCAAAGTGTTATCCACAAATTATTCATCTAGGAGACCTTCTTCTGTGAGAAGTTTTTTTTAAAAATTTATTTTATGGTAGGAAATCTCCTCATCATATTTTCTAATAAACCCATTATCCATTTATAATTGAGAAATCTTATTTACATTTCTCTGTCTCATTGTTGAATGGTGAAAGAACTTAGTATTCTTGTCCCCCTCCTTTAGCCAAGTACCGCTAGACTTTTGTCTCTAATATGCTTCTAACCTTACCTCAAGGTTATGAAATTGAAACAAATTTTCCTTTTCCCTTTGATGAATATATTCATAGCTGAGATTTCTTCAATTGCTGATAGTTCTGCCTCTAGTCCCCTTTTTTGTAGAAAGAAGTCACCAAAGACTTCCTTGTTCTAAATTTTTAGCTTTACTTTGAATAAATTTATTTTTATTGTCAGAATAAACATATATAAACCCAATAATGTTTCTTTCCACCATTTATTTAAGTATTATATTAGATTTGTTTGATTAATCCACATGATTTCAAATTTAAAGGGACTACATTTTGGTTTTGATATTTTATCTCCTTCAAATATCAAATGGTTATGATCTGATCCAATTTTGGGAAGGGAAGAAAGCCAAATAGATAAATGAATGTCCCAATTTAAGGAGATCAAAACTCTATCAAGGTAGACCTAAATCATATTTTCACCAAGTCTTCTATTTTACCATGTGAAAGGGTTACCATTTAGGTCCACATCAACTAACCCTACACTTGCAATGAAGTCATTAAAATCCATCATGATTTTTATGATATCTATAAACCCCCATATTTTATCCCTCGGGATAATGGGGTATTAGACTCCCCAAAAATAATCCAATTCCATCTATCATAGGTCCTTTGGAAAGACAACAAGCTTTCCCATAAATTATTTCTAGTTGTTTTGGTATTTGTGGCATAGACATTAGAGAGGATCCATTCCTCATTGATATATAATTCTCTAAATATGATAGATATCTAGTCATTGGTATTTCAGAGAAGGTTTCCTTCAAGATACTTTAGGTTCCAAAAAATAGCTAGGCGCCCTACGACACCTTTAGAATCTGAAGCTAACACATGAGCTTTTCTCCAAATTTTCTTAGCACATGATCTTAAAGTAGTTTTAGACATTTTGGTTTCTTGGATAAGTAAAATAGTAGGGTCAACTCTTTTATTAATATTTCAAAGGGTCCTCTACTTCTTGGGGTTATTTACACCCCTAACATTCTATTTTAGGATTTTTATTTCTTATCCTAATTAATTTTGAGGGTTTGTTTGGAACCCTTAGCTATTTCTTTTATCATTTATAAATTCCTTGTGAAAATTCTAGGTAACCTACCCAATGGTTTTAGGGAAACTCTAATATTAATTTTTTTCTTCCTTTTATAATTTTGGATTTTATGGTAAACCCTTCTTCCTAGAGTATTGCATGAGATGCAGATTTGGTCATGGAGAATTGTCCTCAATATTTTTTGGGATCTTAAGACTTCAAAAGGGGAGATAGAGTGGTATCCTTAGAAAGAGGTCTGCTAACATAATTGAAGCTAGAAAAGAGGGGACTTTTTTGAGCTAGATCTTGGGTTTTCATAGATACAGGGGCTAGCATGGGTGGCAAAAAAGATCCTAATGAGTGAGTGAAATAAGGAGAAGGATGGGGGTGGAGATAGATGAAGGGATCACGAAGGAGAAAATGGGGGAGGGGTCACTCAAGGTCAAACCATAGGGAAAAAGAGATGGAAATGGATTAGGTTTGGAAGGGGAGATGTCCAATTCACCTAGGGGAGGGGTGATGAAAACTTGATGAGAGGGTGAGGGAAAGATGAGGACAAGGAAGGGGGAGGAGGATGGGGGTCCTAGGGATTTTCTAAGGGAAAGGGAGGTGGAGGGGGGTAGGAGAGGAAGGGGTTCCTAGAAGGGTTATTATGGGGCACCTTCTCACTTAGGGACATAAAATCAAAAAATAGATCAAGAGGAGGAGAAATCTTATTACAGAGAATACTTTTTAAATTGATAGGTAATTAAACACTTGTTGAAGTTTTAGGAGATATAATTCTGAGAAGTTGGTCATCTTTTTTTCCTTATTTTGCATACCCTTCCATGCACACATGTGTCTGAGGGTGACAAGATCTAAAAGTTTCTTAGGATAGTCTCTTAGAATATGGCTAGGAATATTACATTGCAGACAAATGATGGCATTATTCTCATAAATAATTTGTTGCATCCATTCTCCATATTTTGACTTGATTTTAATCTTATGGAGTAATGGATTTTTTTCAGGTAGAAAGACATGCACTCAGTCTATGACCATTATTTAGTGAGAAAGTGTTACCAAGTCAATGGTTATGGGTTGAGCCAATGCCTTGGTTATACCTTTAATAAATTTTGGGTGCCAATATTCTAAAGGGTGTTATGGGATAAGAACCTACATTGGAACATCATCTAATTTATTATAATAAAGCACACATTTAATATTATTTTAATATAGAGTGATATCATAATTGAGAAACACCAACCCATAAATGACATCAAATTAGAGGAGAGATTTATTATTGAATGAAGAATTAATGGTCATCTAGTTAAGACTTAATTTTTTAATTAATAAGAGTATAATGTTATAATGACCATGTTGCTATTATGTTGAAAAAACATTTTAAAAATAATAAAGGATAAGGCCTTAAAAAATAAAAATAATATAGTGAAGATAATAATATAGAGTTTGAAATAAGAAGTGGTGAAGATAAATATGTCATTGATATATTTGTGTTCTAAAAAAACTCTAAATTTACTGAAATTTGGTTTGAAAATATGGTGGATGAGGTTTTCCTATATCCTTTTGACTTTGTGAATAACAAAGGAAATTTTATAATTCCAATGTAAGAAAAAAACTAGAAAGTTATTAAGGTAGTGTTGAGGTCAACATAACCCCATTTTTGAAACATGGGGACCCTTGTGTCAAATTGTGCCCTAAAATATAAAATTCACTTGATTAGAGTATTATTAGCATGTTTTCATGGTATTTTTATTTGAATATCACCCACATCTGGTATGGTTAGCATATTTGTTAATAATTTTAGTTTGCCCTTATTTATAATTGTTAACTTTGCATCTTTATGTTTTCTAGTTGTAGGTCTAATGAGGTCTACTTGGAATGAATAATGCTTAGGTTTCATTATTTTAATGATAACTTGATTCTTTACTAGCTTTTGTTCTATTGGAAATTAATTAAAAATGCCAAACCTTAGTCTAAGTTTAATATAAGTACTTGATTTGAATCTAGCAAGAAATTTTTATGTAGGAACATTTTAAATAATACTGTGGGCTTAGTTTATTTTTATTTTCTCAGGATTAGTTTTGTTTTTCAACATGGCCAAACCTTAGTATAACATCCATGCTTAGTCCCTTTTATGTCCCAAGTCCTCCTTTTAGTCTTTATATTATTCGTAAGGTCCTTTTGTTATATGTTTCTACCTTTTGGGCATGTCTTTTTGGGATTTTCATGTAGAAATTTATCCCAAATGAATTATTACCCTTTGGGTTTTATGTTTTGGATACTTTGTCTAAATGCTTTTCAACTTTTGTCTCAATCAATTTTTTTGAAACTTATCTTTTAGATTTTTGAAAGTGCCCCTTTGGGTTTTCTAAAATGATCCTTTGAGCCCTAGAAGCATACCCTTTAGCCTTTTTCAAATTTCCTTTTGCCTTAATAGACTTATCCTTCAAACCTTTTGTTTAGACCAATTATCCTTTAGATTTTTTAGAGTGACCCTTTAGGATATTTTTATTTCAGAAATTTTGTTCAATGCAAAAAGCTTGAAACATCTTTCTCATAGAAAATTGTCCACAAATTTTTTTAAAGTGACCTTTGCCTTAATATAATTACCCTTCAGACTTTTTGTTTAGGCTAATTATACTTTGGTATTTTTGGAATGACCCTTTGAGCTTTTGAACATGCCCTTTTGATTTTATAAAGTTTGTTTTGGAATTTTGACATCAAAATTTTTTTCTAATGTAAAAGGCCTAAAATAATTTGAATGAAAACCTTAGGTTATGCCTTTAGGCCAGGTCCTTTTATTTTTATAGGTCTTTTTTATTACACTCTTAACCTTGGTCTAAAGTATTTATGATGAGTCCCTTTTAATTCATGGGGTCTTGTATATTATATTTTCAATTTATATTAAGTCTGTATCCTAAAGTTCTTCATATATATCCATAAGCTTTAATATTATGTATATTTGTAGGATCAATGACCCATGTTTAGTCAGGTGAAGTTAATCCAACTTAGCATAGTGAAATTTGACGATTCAAATCCCCAATATAGTGACATGTGTCATGAGTTTATTGAAATGATTATAAGTATCCAATGGTGATACATCTCATGGATAATGATCAAATGACATGTGCTCACTTAGATAAGTTGATCTAATGGTGTGTGGAGCACATTGACTTTTCATCAAAGCTCTAGAGGCCCATAGGACCACCACATGGTCAAAAGACAATTTTTGATATAATTGACAAAGTGAATATTGAACTAGAGAATTATAAGTGGTAAGCTTCATAAATAGTTCCTAATGCAAATTTAAAATTAACAATCACATGCCCATCAATTATTTCCATATGGACGTCAATTAATGGTCACATGGGCATCAAATTTAAGATAGTAAAGATCCCAGTGGATATGTTTAAAATTGATAGTTATGTGACCATCAAAGACATTCACATGGATGTAAGATGATAATCACATGGATGTCAAATTTAATAAAATAAAGAGCCTTGATGATGAATTTAAAATTGATGGTCACTAACCATCAATGACATCCACACATAATTCAAATGATGGTTGTATAGACATCAAATTTAATATAATGAAGAGCCTCGATGATGCATTTAAAATTGAAATTCATGTTCCAGTCAATGACATCCACATAAACATCAAATGACGATAACATGGATGTCAAATTTAATACATCAAAGAGCCTCAATGACATGCCTAAAAGTGATGATCATGCACCCATCAAAGATGTTCATGTAGATGTCAAATGAGGGTCGTGAGGATGTCAATTTTGGGACAACTGCTTGGATACATTTTTAAAATAAATAGTCATAGTTTTTGAAATAGTGATAAGCATGGGTTCCATGGTGATGCCACACAAGTAGAGCATGATAATTATGAATATCTCATGTAATTGTAGGAGGCAAGGATATAAATAGGTAAATCTAAAAGCATTCTAAAGAATAAATCTTGTGATTTGAGCTCATAACAACCATTAGGGTACTATTACAACCTTCAAGAATGCCTTGATAAAGCATAAAAACCATAGTCTAGCCTTATCTTAACCATGGTTGAGCTAAGGAGAGATAAACTATCTCCTATGTAAGTTTCAAGAAATGCAAAGTAGGAGCCAAGGGAAATATGGGATGGACAACAGTAGGGTTATGAATATGATTCTAATTATAAAAGGGAATAGTCAGTGAAGTTATAAGAATTAGGGAGGCATCAGATAGAGTGGATAAAGTTCACAAGAGCTTAGTAGATCAAATGAAGAAGCTCTTCATAAAACCATTGAAAACCTTATACCAATTGAAAAACATCATCAATGAATAATGAGGACCCTACAACAGTAACTTGAAACTTTAGTAGCATAATGGTCCCAAAGATCAATGAAAGGAGAATATTTTTTTATATAACCAACTTTGTATAATATTTTCAAATAGGATATTCTTTTGTATATACATGTGAAATTTTTAAGATCATATTGTCTATAAACTAATTTATCAAAAGGAAAAGGTCATTTGTTCTAGAATTCAACTCAAAGGACACATGTCTTATACACTTATACAAATGTAATTAGATGAGATTAACCAACATGCTACCTTGTATATTAAAAAAGAGCATTATCAATTGTCAAAAAGGTGGGAAGGGATTTTTTGAGCTAAAAACTTGTGATTTTTGAGAAATAAATGCAAGCAAAAAATTCTACAAAGATTATCCATATTAATTTGTGTCATTTATGATTATGGTTTCTCTCACTTGCTTGTCTTCATTTCCAAATTTGAATGGTTATTGTGAAACCTTGGTGGGCATCCTTTAACTGTAGATTTTTTAACTTGTGCCAATGCTAGGTTGACTACAAATTTTCAAGTTCATTTTATGATCTAGGAATTTGACTCAAGAGAGGATGGTTAGTATGGTGTTAGTTCCAAAATAAAAACAAAGTGAAATAAACACACTAATATCATAACATCTCTAGGCCTAGACACTAGGGAGAGCTTAGTTAAAAGAATAAATTAACAAGCACAACTAAAAAGAAAGGAATGAAAACACAAGAATTCTTTTCACCTTCCTTGGATGCTAAAAATGCCTTTATAATGGTAGCTTGATCAGCTTGTGCTTCAAGAGGTCTTCTTCAATGGAGTGTGTCTACCTTCATCTCCTCTTGTAACCCTTGGCTTGTGGCTTGGTTTGGCTTGGAATCAATTTGTCATTATAACACTAGTTGTATGAAGCTTTTGGAACTAATCCTACATTATAAATTTGCAAAAATTAAGCTTAAAAATGATGTTATGAGGCCTCCTATTTATAGATTTTTGGATTTGATCAGAATCAACCTCAACCGTCCATATCAAGATTGAGATGTGTGGTTGAGGATTAATTAAATTTTTAGAATTAAGTTTATAATTATCCTCATCATGACATTGGAAGAAGGGGCAATTAAGAGGCATGGAGGGCATGATGGAGGGCATTGATGAGGCATGAAGGGCATGAATCCTAATATTTGTGGCATTTATGGCCTAGGGATGTCTTCCAAAGAAATGAGGTCACTTGATGATGTAGATATTCAATATTCATTTCCAAAACAAATTATTCAACAAGTTTCCATAGAATTATTAATTAGGCCTTGATTTGGGTTAATTAGCTCTTAAGCATGATTAAGCACATTGTGTACAAATTACCTGAATTGATCAGAATGCCATGTTATTGGTCCTAAATTTGATTGGATTAGAGTTGGAAGTCCACTTTATATGCATTGGATGTGTACTCCCATTTGGAATATTTACAACAACAAATAACAAAGGCTTGAGTCTTAGGCAAAAGATTTAATAGGAAAGAGAAATATAGAGCACGTAGGTGTAAATTTAGCATTTTAACTCAAAATAAACTGATCAAAGTTAGTTGGACAATAAATTTCATTGCCCCATTTAGGGATACCCTAGCCAAAATCAGCACTTGAATATGTCATTTTCACATCATTTTGCATGTTTTAGTGTTTTTAGGCTAAATTATGCATTTTAGGTAGAAACTAACCAAAACCCTGATTAGAGGTTATTAGTGGCCAGTTTTAGGTGTCTATAGTTTACCCCTATTTGGGAAGATGTTGAAAATCATAGGCAAAGTAATGACTTCTCAAATAATGAGAAATGTCCTTTATGCCAAAAAGAAGATGATTGAAGAATAAAGCTCCAAATGGTTTTTTGGAAGCTTATGATGATGCCCCCTAAAGGGAGTGGCCATCACATTTGTTGATGGACAGTCCCTCAAAAAGAAACAAGAAGAAAGGTGTAATTAACCCATGGTTGAGATTAGTCCAAATGAGAAAATGCTTGCATGCATTGATGTAAAAAGGATGTTAATTTTCCCAAAGGTAGTTATATTCAGATATAAAAGTCCAAATAATGATTTTCCCATAGGCATTTATAATCATTAAGATGACCTAGATTGGATTAAGATGATTATGACCCAATTAGGGCTAATTAGCAATCATAACTGAAGGATATAACTTAGAATACATATTAAAGATGAGCAGGCACACAATGATGAAAGAGATGGATAGAGGAATGAGTTTGATTAATAGAATGATTCAACTATACTTATCAATGAGGATGCTCATCTTGATTAATAATGATACAAATATAATGGTCAAATGAGTTATATTGATCAAGGGTGGGATGAAAAGATTTGCCAAGGTACCAAGGAGAAAACTCTACAACTCCATTGATTATAGACCTTCGTGAAGCTAATTTTTGTTATAGCATGAGATGGTAGGCTTCATGATAGAACACCATGAAGACTTGGCCAAAATATACATAAGGACTAACTCTTGATATCCAATAAATAGTTTAAAATAATGCACCAATGATAAAAATCATGATGACAATGTTAATGGATGAATATGGATGGACTCAAGAATAATGTGTGCAAGGAATCACCTAATGAACATGTATAGACTAAGGCAAGGCAATAGTGTTGAATACAAACAAACATGCATGTGAAAAAAAAAAACAAACAACCTGAAATAAACAAACAAACAGAAATCCTAAAAGCAAAATCAAAAGAAAGCATCTTAACAATGACAATGCCCTAGTAAGGTGGATCGAGGATAATTAACTAGGCTTAAACAGGACAAATATTTTTGGATTTTTGAAATATTATGAATTTTGAGGTATCTTAACTTGTTAGAGAATGACAAGATGCCTACTCACAAAATAGAGAGAGCATTTGGCTTAAGTTGCTCACAAAATGGTGAGAGCATATGGAAAGGGGGGCTGAGGTTAACCTCAACATGAATTGAGCATGACCCACATAGTCCTGAAATGACCTCAAGTCATAGTAATTCCCTCCACACAAATAGTGGGGAAAAACCAAATAGGTCCCAACAAGTTCTCAAATTTGGCAAATGTCAAGTCAAATGAAAATAATGATGGCAAGGTGATGCAACAATGCATGATAAATAAGTGTTGCCCCTAGTTTGCCCATAAGTAGTTATAATTAGTAGCAAGACTGGTAAAACACTAATTTACCCATAGGAAATTATAATCAAGCTCACATAAATAAACATGGATATAGGATGAAAGATATCTTTCCAGATCAACTATCACATTACTTTCATGGACTGTCATTATAAACGTAGATTTGATTGATTTTTGAAACCTAATTAGAATCCCCCCACAAAAGGTGTGAGAATAACCAAAGTAAACAAGATCAAAATAAGATTAGAAAGGACGACTAAAAATAGGATTTGGTCTAGATAGGAATGGAATGATAGGCTGGTATGCATTGCTAATGATAATGATGGTTTGATAATTGGGTTAAAATGGTAGGAGGCTTGCCCCCAAGTGATGGGGTAAATGGTTAGGATCTATAATGGAAAATGGATATGCAAAAATGGAAATGGCATGACAATGAAATGGTATGGTACATGTTTTTGGCCTGGGTGTGGTTTTTTATTCTATTATTTTGGTATGTGATCTAAGAATTTGACTCAAGAGAGGATGGTTAGTATGGTGTTAGTTCTAAAATGAAAACAAAGTGAAATAAACACACTAGTAACATAACATCTCTAGGCCTAAACACTAGGGAGAGCTTAGTTAACAAAATAAAATTATAAACACAACTAAAAATCAAGGAATGAAAACACAAGAATTCCTTTCACCTTCCTTAGATGCTCCAAATGCCTTTGTAATGGTGGCTTGCTCAGCTTGTGCTTCAAGAGGTCTTCTTCAATGGAGTGTGGCTACCTTCATCTCCTCTTGGCACCTTTGGATTATGGCTTGGATTGGATTGGAATCAATTTGGCATTATAAAACTAGTTTCATGAAGCTTTTGGAACCAATCTTGCATTATAACATTGCACAAATTAAGCTTAGAAATGATGTTGTGAGGTCTCCTATTTATAGATTTTTGGATTTGATCAAAATTAGCCTCAAATATCCATCTCAATATTAAGATGTGTGGTTGATGATTAATTAAATTTTTGGAATTAAGTTTGTAATTATCTTCGTCATGACATTGGAAGAAGGGGAAATTAAGAGGCATGGAGGGCATGATGGAGGGCATGAATCTTGATATTTGTGGAATTTATGGCATAAGGATGTCTTCCCAAGAAATGAGGTCATTTTATGATGTAGCTATTCAATATTTATTTCCAAAACAAATTATTCAACAAGTTTCCATGGAATTATTAATTGGGCCTTTGATTTGGGTTAATTATCTCTTAAGCATGATTAAGCACATTGTGCACAAATTACCCAAATTGATCAGAATGCCATGTTATTGGTCCTAAATTTGACTAGATTGGAATTGGAATTTGACATTAGATTTTTTGGATATGTACTCCCATTTATAATTTTTCCAAAAACAAATAATAAAGGCATGATTCTTGTGCAAAATATTTAATAGGAAAGAGTAGTCCAGAGCATGCAGGTGCAAATTTGGCATTTTCACTCGAAATGAACTGATCAAAGTTAACTATCCCAAAAATTAAATTTCCCCATTTAGGGATACCCTGGCTAAAATTAGGACTTGAATATGTCATTTTGACATCATTTTATGTGTTTTAGTGTTTTAAGCCAAATTGTGTGTTTTAGATGAAAACTTGTCAAAAGCCTAATTAGAGGTTATCGACAGGCAGATTTAGGTGTCTATAGTTTGCCCCTATTTGGGAAGGCATTGTAAGCTATAAGCAAAATAATTTATTCTCAAAGAATTAAATGGTCCTACATGCCTACAACTACAATAATGATAAACTAACTATATGATTCCCCCTCAAGGGAATGGTTGGCACAAGTAGGTTTCTAAATGGTCTCTCAAAAAGAAAGAAGTGAAATGATGGGAACAAAGAAAGGAAAGCTGATAGGGTGAAAACACAATGATACTAAAAAATTAATCAAAATCACTGATAATGTAAGTGAGATGGTGTATAATGGTTTTCCCAAAGGTGGCTCTAAGCATTGTACCCCGATAGTGGCAACATGGTATGATAACATAATGATTTGCCCAAAGGTGGTTATAATCATTGAGAATATGGATCTGCCCCAGTTAGGATAGACAAATAAGACAAAAACATGCCCCTATATGGGTAGAAAAATTAAAGTGGTGATAACACAATGATTTTCCCAAAGGTGATTATAATCATGGAGAAATGTAGGTGGGATGATATGCAATGATTTTCCCATAGGCAGTTATAATCATTAGACCCTGATTATGGAAAACATGATAAACTTAGCTGAGGATGATGATAACTTAACACATAGGGTAATTATGGATTGAAACAACCTACTAGTATGGAGATGCTCTTCCAAACTAATACAAGTTAAATTTTTTTCATGTTTAATTACTCTTTATGGGATATTATTGGGAGTGGAATCAGGATGTTATTACCAAAGAGATGCTGCCATTATTGAATAGATTTTTTGAAGCTAAGGTTTATTGTAGCATGTGAAGGTAGGCTTTATGATAGAACACCATAAATAATTGGCTAAAATATGCATGAGGACTGACTCCTATAATTCAATACTCAATAGAAAACAATTCACCAATGATAAAAACCATGATGACAATGTACACTTTTGAACAAGGATGGGTTCAAGTGTTAAGTTTAGACAAGGAATCACCTAATGAAAATACATAGACTAAATCAAGGAAACAATGCTTCAAAGCAAACAAATAGGTAGACAAACAAACAAAATAAGCAAAAACAAAAAAAAATGCAATAAAAAACCTATGAACATGGCCCATAGAAAATAAGAGACAACTTAACAAAAAAACTAAATGGGGGAATAGAAGAAAAGGAAGGGGGTGGATGAGCTATCTCCATATTCACTAGACAAGTGGATGTTGCCTACATATTTCCATAGATGTAATATCTAATAGAAAACTTTAGACCAAATGTAGTTCTCCTAGGGAATGGGAAGAATGTGATAACTGATGAAAACAAACAAAATGGATGTGGTAGAAGAATAGGAATGATCTTTAAAATTGGAAAGTGCATGAGAGAAAAAGGCCAAAAAGGATGGGGAAACTAAATGGCAAGTGATTTTATTGTAACTTAGTAAGGGTTCCTAGAAACCTTAAGGCAAAGAAGTGGTCAATGTTTTTGTTCTTTTCTACCAATTTTAAAAATGTTTTTGGAAGTGTTTTGGAGTGTCTCAACTCAATCAAGAATGATGAGACACAAAATGGTTCAAGATCACAAAACAATGAGAGCATTTAAACTAAATTTACTCACAAAATGGTGAGAGCATGGTTTCAATTGCTCACAAAATAATGAGATCATGGCTTATGTTGCTCATAAAACAATGAGAGTGTATGGAAAGGGGGATTGAGGTTACCTCAACATGAATTGAGCATGACCCACATATTCCTAAAATGACCTCAATTCATAGTAATTACCTCCACACAAATGGTGGGGAAAAACCAAATAGATCCCAAAAAGTTCTCAAATTCAACAAATGGCCAATCAAATGATAAACATGGCCAGTCAAGTTCTAAAAGGTGATGTGGTAATGCATGATAAACAAGTGTTACCCCTAATTTTCCCATAGACAATTATAACTAATATCAAGACTGGTGAAACACTAATTTTCCCATAGGTAGTTTTAATCAAGCTCACATAAACAAACATGGATATAGGATGAAATATATCTTGCCAGATCAACTGTCACATTACTTTCATAGATTATCATTATAAACACATATTTGATTAATTTTTGAAACCTAATTGTAATCCCCCCATAAAAGGTGTGAGAAGAACCAAAGTAACCAAGATCGAAATAGGATTGGATAGGACAACTAAAAATAGGCCTTAGTCTAGATAGGAATGGAATGATAGGATGGCATGGTATTGATAAGGGTAATGATGGTTTGATAATTGGGTTAAAATGTTAGGAGGGTTACCCCCAAGTGATGGGGTAAATGGTTGGGATCTATAATGGTAAATGGATATGTAATAATGGCAATGAAATGGTATGGTACATGTTTTTGGCCTAGGTGTGGTTTTTGATTCTGTTGTTCCTGCTAATGGGGAGATGCACATCTTAATCAACAAATGATACTAACAGAATACTTGATCATGTTAATTTTTATCCCACACCTTGTCAAAATAGCTAATCTATCAATAGTGGCTTACAAATTTGGTTATTGAGAATGCTTTTGTGATCTTCATTGGTCATTGATTCTAATTCCTTCAAGCATTGAGACAAGGTATATTTGTATCCTCTATAAAGGAAAGTACACCCATGGATGGTAAACAAGGACAAACAATGGATGGTAGGTGTGATTTTGAAATGGAATGGTAGATGATAATGGAATGTGGAATGGTGGGGAAATAAATGAATATCAAGATGTTCAGTCACACATAATGTTATTGATACTAGATTTGACATAATTTTGGTTGTGGTGAGGCTAAAGACTTTTTATCTCAATAGGACCACCAAATTTTTTTTGTTTGATCTTGAGAATAGCTACCATTTGATTAGGCTATAGATTGGAAGCTATTTTGATTTGAACTTTTATTTTGTCTTCATCAAGTAGTGAAGAGCTTTTGTGCTCAGATATTGGTGCCTCAAAAAAGTTTTCACCAATGAATTTGTCTTGATTATCCCATAGCACCTTCAAGAAGGTTTCACTAATGAACATTGGCTTTTGACTTTGATTTTCTTCTAGCACTTTTGAAAAAGTCTCACTAGAAGATGTTGATTTCTAACTTGGATTGTCCCCTAGTGCCTCTAAAAAGATGTCACTAGGAGAGTATTCTTTTGATAAATGAATGTTGTCTTGGCCTCCTTACTCTTCTTCAACTACTATGTCTCAATGGATGCAATTCAACAAAGTGTGATTCTATCGATCCCAATCGGCACTTGTGAGAGATGGAATGTCAATAATATGGCTATCTTGGTTGAATGGGGGGAGGCTACACAATCCTCATAGAATATACTAGGATAAATTGTCTTGAAGTTGAAATACTCATCCTCAAAAACTATAGAAGGATCATAAATTTATTTAAATTGATCTACATGGAATGCATAATCAATGTTGTAATAATCATGAACATATTTTTCTTTTGAATATGATTCTGAAGAAAGGGACTTTGAATCCAATGTCACAATTGATGTTGATTCTATTTCTAATGATAAATTTGATGTCAATCTAAAAATAGAACCTAACTCTAATCCTAATTCTTCATCTAACAGGTACTCTATTACAATGATGTCTTGTTTAATGTATAGTTTTGGACAAGTAATAGCCTGTAATGGTATGATGGGCTCCATAAAAACTAGTTTGTCAAAGTGAGACTCCTCTAGTATGTGAAATAGGTCAATAAACAAGTTCTTAGAGACTGGCTTGTCAATAGGAGGTTCTTGAAAAATAGGCACATGGTTGAGGTAATGATTTTACCAAAGGTAGTTATAGTCATTAAGAAGTGACTCAACAAAGAATAGCTCATCAAAGTGAGACTCCTCAACAGTTGGTATAGGAGAAATAGGAAATTCATCATAGGTTGACTTATCACAAGTGGTTAATTCAACAAAAACATCTTGGATTGGTTGGTTGTCTTGGCCTTGGTTTCCAATGAGTTGGAAAATACCAATTTTGAACACAACTTGGTCTTTGAATGACTGGATGGGTTGAGGTTTGGATGGGATTGGTTTTGGATGGGATTGGTTTTGGATGAGGAATGACTTACAATTAGATAATGATAGGGCATTAGGGAGCATGATTTTTTGCACAAGCCAAAGGATGAAGTCCTAAAATGGTAATGATAGGGTGGTGTGGAACATGATTGATCACATAAGCCAAAGGACTAGGTCCTAGAATGATAATGGTATTCCTTGGATATTACGGAGTTTTATGGTTCATATAATCCAAATGAGGGGTATGGGTAGTCTATGATTAGATAAAAAAGGTACCTCATGAAACTTGATTATTTTCATAAGCAAAACCATCCAAGTCTTCCTCATAAACCATATCATCCTAGTCATGAGTTGTATCGTAAGCTAGTTCTTGACTATTTCTATGTATTGATTTTTATAAAGAGCACATGGATTCATATCCCAAAAAACATTATCTATAATTGGGTCTTTAAAGTCCTCTTCACAAGCCTATTCATACCAATCAAGGTCTTGAGTTGGATCATAAGTTTCTCCATGGCTTTGTTCCCATGAATGATTAATATGAGGTGGATAGAAATCTATCTCACAAACCATATTAGCATCATTGGAGTCTTGACAAATGCCATAAAATTAATTTTGTGCATCCATTCTATCATAATTTAGATTGTAAGTGACTCCACCATAATTTTAGCAAGACATATCTATGTAAATGATGAAATCTCTAAAACAAAAAGGCTTAGAGTTATACAAACTTTGAAAAAACTATGTCCCAAGGACAAATGCTATAAGCTTAGTCTAACTTGGTAAAAATATGGAGCTTTATCTCCAATGTGGTCTAAAAGTGGAATTGTATCTCCAAAATGGTTTGTGCTAATATTTGGAATAAAATAACCTAACATCAAATGTCTAATGTCAAATTCCATATGCATAAAAGGTCAAATGTCTGAATAAAAACTAGCATGTCAAAAGTCTAGGTCAAAGTGTTCCAAACAAGGTGTAAACTAGGAAAGGGAAATGTTGAGTTGTTAGGTCTTTTATCCAAACACAAATTCAAAAGGTAGGCTTAAACAAATAGGCATGCATTAGGACTTTTGGCCAAATAGCATCAAAATCTAGACTTGAAACAAAGGATGATGTGACTTGATTTAATCTAACAAGTTTGGAAATAACTTTAACATAGACCTAGAACATAGAATCAAACACAAATATGATCAGTTGGTATAAGGCATAAGATAAAAGGCTCTTTGAGAAAGGCTATGTTCTCCCAAATAAATGTACAAATAATGATGAGGATAGGCATTTAAACAAATAAACTATCAATAGTTTTCAATCTTGGGTATTTGATTAACTGAATTTATACAACCCAAAAGAGAAAGATTTGTGTATCAACTCCATGAATTAAGGCCTAAATAGAAATCAATCAATGTTTGGATCAAAACTTTACAAGGATAATTTAAAACTCAATGATGAAAACTAGGATTGAACCAAATAGGCTATACAAGATTGGACAACATGACGACATAAGATAGAGGTCTAAATGGTATACACAAAATGGTTTGAAACAAATGGTTTTGATTTAATGGTAAACAATTATTGAAACAAAGTGAGTAGCCTAATGGTGTAAACATACTAAAATAATGTGGTCAATGTTATGTTTTAGAAAAGGCTCAAAATAGTTTGGCATGATTTGGTCAACATAACGCTACTCTCTACAACTCAAATGACACACACACAAAATAGTTTTAGAAAAAAAATTCAAGGCATAAGTGTGGTGTAAAATGGCCAACATAATGCCTCTTTAGATTAAAAAATGATGTCTAGACAAAATGGTTTTGACATGGCTTTATGAACAAACAAAAAAGTTTTAGTCTCAACACATACCAAATGAGAAAATGACCCAAAAATACACTAAGTATAATCATCCAAATCCTAGCAAGGGTATGGCATGTGGGGTTGACTAAAATATCAAGTTTTGAATGTCACTAGGGGAATCAATTACAAAATGAATTTCATGCTAAATAATTAAAAATAAAAGCATGGATTGGGTCTATATCACTTGGCTTGTTGTAAAAAAGTCTAGTCCTTTTTTCAACAACTACATCCTATTGTTCACTCAATGTAGTGCAATGTCCAAAGTGCCACTATGTACCATGTGCAACTCTAAAAGAGTCAAAAAAAGTCAATGTTATAAGATGAAACCTTAGGTTAAAGCTTCCCTAAAGAACTTATGGGAGCTGATGAAGTCCCCCTCACAAGCCAAGATGCATAAAAATAAATAAATCATGAAA
Organism: Torreya grandis; assembly: GCA_037957365.1. NCBI lineage: Eukaryota > Viridiplantae > Streptophyta > Pinopsida > Cupressales > Taxaceae > Torreya > Torreya grandis. The sequence goes on along the minus strand of JARHVA010002910.1, from coordinate 476,943 downwards.
TTATAAAGACTTTAGGGTTGTTTTCAAGATCACCCAAACTTTGACAAGTTTTTGGGGAGTGATTTAGATGAATTTCTTTCTAAGACTTGGACTAGGTTACTTGCAATAGGAATGGAAATTTTGATTCAAAGGGTTGCCTATAAGGTATAAATGGAAGAGCATACATGTAACATACCTATTCTTTCCAAACATAAATTAGATCAAATAACTATGGAAGACAAAAATGACAAGTGTGTTCAATTTTAAGCCCAAATGAAGGATTTGGTGATGTTCATTTGACCCCTTGGTCTTAGTTGTAACTTTGAAAACTAATGATAAAAACACTTATTTAAGCACCTTAACTATTACTTTAATAACCAAAATAATGTTCCTAATTCATTTTAAAATCATTCAAAAGGTGGTCTAACACATGATTTATCAAATTTGAAATCTTCTGGTTACCTATCTACCCTGAAGGCATCACTCCAAAAGCAAATATGTTAGATTAGAAACATTTTAAATATATTTTCCAAATTTTGTAAAAAGTATATGAAACTTGAAGCTAAACTAGTTCCAAATTCTTAAAATTTAGGATAAAACATGTGGTTTTAAAAAAATCATCTAAAATGGAGTCTGTATGACCCCAAACCAAGCATATTAAAATAGCTCTCAGGTTTGTGTTTTTAAGAAAATAGTGATTGACGTTAGTTATATACCACTAACACCGGTAATAGACAACTGAGATCTAACTAATGTTAGTTTTGCTAATCAATGTCAGTTGAGCCAAGTAACCAATGTCGGTATTTCCTATTGATGTTTGTTACTCTATAAAATCGTGGCAACAAAAAATGGCAAAATAAAGTTAGAAAATTAATTTTCAAGAGTTTTAAAGGTCCAAATGGATATTTTAGAGTTTCAAAATGATCTCCTTTAGGTCTTAGATGCATCTTATCCCACCAGGCCTGCCATATGTGATCTATGAATTTGACTCAAGAGAGGATGGTTAGTATGGTGTTTGTTCTAAAATGAAAACAAAGTGAAATAAACATATTAATAACATAACATCTCTAGGTCTAGACACTAGGGAGAGCTTAGTTAACAAAATCAAATGACAATCAAAACTAAAAATCAAGGAATGAAAACACAAGAATTCCTTTCACCTTCCTTTAATGCTCTAAATTCCTTTGTAATGGTGGCTTGCTTGGCTTGTGCTTCAAGAGGTCTTCTTCAATGGAGTGTGGCTACCTTCATCTCCTCTTGGAACATTTAGCTTGTGGGTTGGATTGGCTTGGAATCAATTTGGTATTATAACACTAGTTACATGAAGCTTTTATAACTAATCCTACATTATAACTTTGCACAAATTAAGCTTAGAAATGATGTTGTGAGGCCTCCTATTTATAGACTTTTGGATTTGATCAGAATCAACCTCAACCATCCATCTCAAGATTGAGATGTGTGGTTGAGGATTAATTCAATTTTTAGAATTAAGTTTATAATTATCCTCATCATGAAATTGGAAGAAGGGGAAATTAAGAGGCATGGAGGGCATGATGGAGGGCATTGATGAGGCATGGAGGGAATGAATCTTGATATTTGTGGCATTTATGGCCTAGGGATGTCTTCCAAAGAAATGAGGTCACTTGATGATACATATATTCAATATTGATTTCCAAAACAAATTATTCAAAAAGTTTCCATGGAATTATTAATTAGACCTTTATTTGGGCTAATTAGCTCTTAAGCATGATTAAGCACATTATACACAAATTACCCAAATTGATCAGAATGCCATGTTATTGGTCTTAAATTTGAATAGATTGGAATTGGAAGTCCATATCAGATGCATAATCTTATTTATAATGTTACAAACAACAAATAACAAAGGCATGAGTCTTGTGCAAAATATTTGATAGGAAAGAGTAGTCTAGAGCATGTAGGTGTAAATTTGGCATTTTGAATCGAAATAAACAAATCAAAGTTAGCTGGCCCATAGATTGAATTGCCCCATTTAGGGAAACCTGGGCCAAAATTGGAACTTGAATATGTCATTTTCACATCCATTTGTGTGTTTTAGTATTTTTAGGCTAAATTATTTGTTTTAAATGGAAACTAGCCAAAACCCTAATTGGAGGTTATTGGTGGCCAAATTTAGTTGTCTACACATTTCATTTCCTTTACTCTTATTGCATTTGGGTTGATGTTGTTTGCTTTTAGGGGTAAATCTTTAAATTTAACTTAGTTCTTATTTAAAATTTTCTCATTCCTTAGATTTTTGCTTGATGTGTATTAATATTTGAGCTCATGCTATTTCATATTAAATATTGGTTAAGTGCATGTTTGTAAGACATTAAAAGTTTATCACGATGTTTGGGATGAAGATCAGTAAAATCTCTTTTATGCCTTACCCTTCTTTTTTCTTTTTTTTAACTAGATCACTCTAGCTTATTTTCCATTGTAAATATCCACATTATATTAGTATTTAGATTATCTTTGATCATAATTTACTCTTATTAAATAATATTGCTTCATTATTTGTAAAGATACAGGACAAGGTGGCTCCCAACCACCAAACTTTATAAATATTGTGAAACAGTCAACTTGCTTTACCTCTATTCAATCAATAGATAACAAGCTTATCATAACTTAAAACTCATGTGTTGAATTCTTTGAATTATAAAATTAGAAGTATTCTTTAAAAACTCTAAGAACATGTGATACAAATTTAGGTATCAACAGGCGAAGCTTCATTGGCACTAGAAAGAGGGCCTAGATCTTTGTAGATTTAAAGTATCTTTGCTAATTTTTGTGAATTATGTTCAAATATCAATGTAATCTTTGTATAATTATGTCATTAATTGCTTAATTATATAAAAACCATTGATCTTTACAGTCTTTAACCCATCTTTGTTCTTCTTTTAGACAAAGATTGATGTTCTTTAGAAGTATATACTTGATTGTGGTAAAGATGACTTTAGCTTTGCCAATTCAATAGGTTTGAGGTTAGTAATAGCTATTTTGATCAAAGATTAATAGATAATTTGAAAATCTGAGTTTATTTAGACTTGAATGTGTAAAATATCATTCACACTTATGTATTTGGACACTCGTTTGAACTAATTTAGTTAAAGATTATTGTCATTTATTGTTCTTTATATGAATCTTTGTAAAATTTGTTTAATGTGCAAGTATAATAATTTTTATTTGTAAATGTTGATTTGACACATTATATTTCAAATAAGATTCAAAGCTCACAAGCTGGAATTACCCAAAAGCTATATAAGGTCATGTTAAAAAACTAGGGAAACTCTACCTGAATTAGAAGTCCATAGGAGAGATAGGTGAGCCAAAGGTAAGCACATGCTTTCAAAATATTTTCCAACTTTACCAATTTAGGGTTCTCCTGTATTCAATCCCAATCAAGGTATGGCTTGGCTAGGTGGCTCTTCCATCAATGTGCCAAGTGTGGTACATGACCTTCCCTATAACCTTTAGAAATATTTACCAATATTTAGTCCTATTAGAATTGTAACTATAGAGGAACATATTAAATCTTTCAAAACTACTTTGAGATTGTTAAACATCACTCATGAAGATGATGCATGTAGGATTTTTCCTTTCAATTTCAAATATGATACATATGAATGCTTTCTTAATCTACTTAAAAATTACATTAATAGTTGGGACCACTTTAACAATGTTTTCATTGACCGGTTTGGAAAAAAAATTAGTCCTTATGTCTTGTACGAGCAATTCACCATGATCAAGAGGGATGCAAATGAACCTATAAAACATTTAATTCTCAGTTCTAAAAGATGTATAGCTGAACCATAGATCCTTACAAGCCTGATGATACTTTGGCTCTAGAAATCTATAAAGATGCTTTGGATCCCATGACCTTTATTTTCATAAAGAGAGTTGTTGGACCTATGAATACTCTGGCCTTAGCCTATTCTAAATTAGTGATCATCAATGATAAAATGTAGCCCCAAGGTTAGATGGATTACTCTATTTCCCAATGCCAACCCACATTTGCCTACATTGAATGTCTTCCCCAATAATAATCAAAATATTCCTACTTTGAACCAAATCCTAACTTTGAACCAATTACCCTTAAATCATGCTCATCCTATCCAAAACTTGGGATTCTTGAACATTGCTGAAAATGGATTTAATCTAAGTGATCAAAAGGCTTTGGTACCAACCAATGGTACTAATAACAAGTAGGTTCATAATTTTGAGGCACCTAATAATGATAATGACTCTATCTTAAATATGGTCTAAAAGTTAAGCACTAATTTTCTTCAGCTATAAAAGCAAGTTGGCAATATTGGGGAGAGCTCTGGTAGAAACTTTTCTTTCCAAAGGTTCAATAGACCCATTAAGAGATTCTATATTGACAATTACAATAAAAATAAGAATAATGAGTCATATAATAATAAGAAAACAATAGATATAAATCATATTGATGTTGTTTTACCTCATTATTGTAGAGTACATTACACTTCTAGACATGGTGAGATAGATTGCATTGAATTATATAAAGATTTTGAAGCCTTTCGAGAGGAGTTGGATACTTTTTAATTGGTTTTTAATAAATATAATGGTGTAGGTACATCATGATATAAGTATATTGACCAAGCCTTCATGGTGGAGACATTTGACTTCCCTTTCAGAGAAGATAATAAACTTGATGATATTCCTAAAGAAGTCCATGTTTTTCAGTAATTCCTAAGGAAGAATTACCATCTAAGAAATAGGGAGAAGAGATAGCCTCTAACTACTTCAACACCTCCAAATAACTTTGACATTCCTTTTGATACCACCTCGGATAATAACTTAGAGCCTCTAAAGGGAAGTACTTCTAAATATAGTGCTAATGCATCTAATTCTTCCAATAGGACTGGGTATAATATTATCGAAGACATGAAGAAAATTAAGACTAACATCACATTTTATGAGTTCATGTAGATAATTAAACAAAGATACTTGTTTTTGGAATCCTTGCCTAAAAATCTTGGTAGGGCACCCAAAACTGACAACACCAATGTTGCTATGTATAAAACTAAGACAGAGTCCTCACCTTTCCTTCTTACTATCAAGATGTTTGGTAAGAATTTACATAGTTATTTATTAGATTCTAGTATATCCACAAACATTATGCCAGTAGGTATTTGTAAACAACTTGAATTGACTCCTATTAAATATGTTAGAGTTCTTACTCAATTCGATAAATCTAGAGTTAAAGTAATTGGGGAATTGTTAAATGTTCACATGTAGCTTGCCTCTGAGCCAAGAGTCCAATAATTTATTGATATCTAGATGGTGTATATTCTTGATGTAGAGAATGGAAAAAGGACTTGAATGGATATATGTCCACTAATTGTTCACATTTGTAGCTTACATGCAAAGGAGTCCCAAATTAGATCAAAGTGGAAAGAGATCCTCAAATGAAACATATGATCACTAAGTATAATGTTGTGAATGAAGAGTCAATATGTTGGACTCAGATATGGGATCTACACTCTTGACACCCCTAAGGTATGTAATTCTAAGACTTCTCATGTTTTGCCTAGAATTTAGAAATTACGTTTTGATGGTGGTAGGTGTAAGTTTAGATCTATAGTAGGAATTATTCTTACCAATCCTATTGGGAAGGAGCTAAAATATGCTTATATACTTCATTTTCCTTGAACTAATAATCTTGTAGAGTATGAAGCTTTGATTCTAGGATTGTAATTTACCATTGAACATAAGGTTAAAGAGATCTTGGTTTATGGTGACTCATAACTTGTAGTCAATTAGGTGAGGATTAAATATCAGTGTAAATTATCATATCTTAGGAGATATAAGTTTAGATTCTATGATTTTCTTGAGTCATTAATGCTTTCAACATTTTTTATATCCCTAGGGAAGAAAACCTGGCTGCTAATGAGCTTGGCTCAACTACAACCAATCTTATGCCAAACCATGACTCTCAAAACTTTAGCATTGAGTTGGTTCTATACCCTTGAATCCCAAATAATATAAAAAATCTATAGGTTTTTAATGATGACCAACATATCCTAGATTTCATGACCAACTTAGGAGCATTTGAGGCCCTGTCATAGATGAGGTTAATGAGAATACTCTTGAAGAAGATGACATATTTGATAGCAAATTCATTCAATGGAATGACAAAAAAATATCAATAGGCATGATTTCTTTGGAAAGGTTATTTGATAGAGACAAACTAGCTAAAAACACTAAACTACCCAAGGTGAGTGGGAAGGATTATAAGGCAATTGATCTTGGACCTCAAGATCAACCTTAGCTAGTTAATATTGGGATAGCATGTACAAGTCTAGTAAATGAAAAGGCCAAATACTTTATGACAAACTATAGGGACATAATAGCATTTTCCCATGATAAATTGAATATTTTTGATCCAAGAGTCATCACTCATATCATACCCTTGAAGGAAAATTGTAAACCTTTTAGACAAAAGTAGAGGCCTATCAACCCTATTTTAGAACCTATAATTTTTGAAGAAGTCAAAAACTTGTTAGATGCTAAGATTGTATTTCCCATTAGGCAATCTACCTGGGTTACCAATTTTTTACCAGTTAGGAAAAAAATGGTGAAATAAGACTATGCATTGATTTTAGGAATCTAAATAAATCATCTAAAAAAAGACAACTATCCTTTTCCTTCTCTAGACCAAGTTATGCAAAGTGTTTCTAGTTCTACTATTATGTCCTTTCTTGATGGATTTTTAGGGTATAACCAAGTGCTGGTAAATCAAGAAGACATGATGAAGACTAATTTTACTATCTAATAGGGCATGTTTGCCTATAAAATAATGTCATTTGGGCTCATCAACATATGGGAAACATTCCAAAGGGCCATGGATCATGATTTCTAAGGTTTGGTAGGTAAATGCATTATTATATTTATGGATGACTTGATAGTTTTTTCTAAGAACATGGAGGACCACATCATGCATTTACAATAGGTATTTGAAAGGTGTATGAGGTATGGGATTTATCTCAATCTAAAGAAAAGTACTTTCTATGTTACTAATGGAAAACTATTAGGGTATGTTATCACCAAGGAGGGAATCTATATATACCTAGATAGAATAGATGGTATATCAAAGATAGAGCCTTCTAACAGTAGAAAAGAATTGAAATCATTCTTTGGAAAAATTAACTTTGCAAGAAATTTTATTTTTAGATTTGTATAAATTATTAAACCATTGAATGATATGTTGAAGAAATATATCAAGATCAATTGGAATGAAGAAACCAAGAAGGATTTTAAGGACATTAAGGAGGCAATTGGACAATCTCCAGTCTTGATAAGTCCTTAATTTTTAAAATAATTTTACCTTTATTCCTTGTCTTTGGATCATACTATTTCTTTAGTTTTAACTCAAAAAATAAATGGATGTGACCATCTTAAAGATTTTATGAGTAACAATTTTGAAAATGCTGAGTTAAATTATTCTTTGATTGATAATCAAGCATGTGCATTAGTTAAGGTAGTGAAAATATTTAGACACTACATTTTTAGGAATAAAGTGCATGCAATCCTACCTGACTCTACCACAAATCTCATGTTAAGTCACAATGAACTTAGATAAAGGAAAGGTAAGTGGATGTCTCTACTATAGGAATATGACATTGGACTAAAGACTACAAAATTGGTAAGGTTCCAAGGTTTGATTCAATTGATTACCAATACTAACCCTAAAATAAATGTCATGCAAGTTGAACAAGAAAGTTTTCAGTCCAATGATTGGTATGATCCAATTGTCCATCTACTGATCAATGGCACATGTCCTACAAGGTTGACTAGGGAGCAAAAAAGAGATATAAGACTCAAGGTAAACCATTTCCTTATTAAACATGGAATGATATATAGAAAAACTTCTAAGTAATTTACATGAGGTGTGTATCCAAAGAAGTGAATGAAATCATGAGGACTTTTCATGAGAAACTAGGAAGTGGACATCTATCTGGAAGGACAAAATCTCACAAAATCCTTAGAGATAGTTATTATTAGCCCATAATATTAAAAAATTCCCATAAGCATGTAAGGCAGTGCCATTCATGTCAACTCTTCAACATAAAAGAGCCTAAAGCAGTTATGTCATTGCAACTAGTTATGATAGATAAACCTTTTACTTAGTGGGGATTAGATTTTGTGGTGGTGATTAACCCAAATACATCATAAGATTACAGGTAGACCACTACTGATTACTACACCAGATGGACTGAAGTGGTGGAAACTAAGTAGTGTAAAACTAAAAAAGTGATCTAATTTTTAGAAGAAAATATATGTACCAAGTTTGGAACATCAGTCTCTCTAGTATGTGATAATGGATCAGCTTTTATATCTATTAAGATGTTTGAATGGGCATATGATAATAGTATCATTTTCAAGTTCTCATCCTACCATTATCCTCAAGGTAATGGCATATCTGAGTAAACCAATAACAACTTGATGAAAGGAATAAATAAGTTTGCAATAGACAAGCCTAAAACTTGGCATAAGATACTAAAATATGCCCTATGGATAGATAGAATAAGGGTCAAGTAGGATCTCAAAGCATGACCTTTATTATTGGTATATGGATAAGAACACATATTCCCCATTACACTCAAGCTACCAACATATTGGTTCATGTAAGAGTACATGGAGGATGATTAAGAATTGGAAAATTCAAGGCTACTAGACATTGTTCAGATAGAAGATGCCAGAGAAGAGTATTTTTCCAACTTTAGTAGACACCAAACCATGATGAAAATTTGGTTTGATAAGTGATCAAAGATAAATGTGTTTAGGGAAAGAGACTTGGTTCCTATTCAGGATAAGGCATCTGAACCCAAGGGAAAACATCGAAAATTTACACCTTTGTGGATAAGCCCTTATCAAATTGCTGAAATACTTAGAGATAACACCTTCAAGATAAAATACTTATAGGGAACAATGTTCATGCTTTCCACTAATGCAAAGTACCTTAAGCACTAATTCTCTACTACTCCACCTAGAGTCTTTATGGAGTGAATTGTAAGAATAGCTAGAGTTAGATTACGTAGGTTAGATTAGTTTATTTTCATTCTTTCCTTCCTATCCCTGGTTTATACATATGTTTGTATATATTTATTTGTTTATCTACTTTTTATTTAGTCTTTTTGCTTTCTCTGATTTGTCCCTTGCTTCTAATAAGTCATTTTGGATAAAACTCAACTCAAATCTCACATAATTACTCAAGAACTCCATATTTCAAAAATGCAATTATGAATCCTAAGCAAATGTTGACCATGGATTCAAAATACAAGTTGTGTGTTATAGTTTGGAGAAACTAGTAAGGTCTAGTGGGTAGGTTAAATGTTCCATAATATCTTAAACTTTGTTTTGATCTAAACTTGGTTTTAAGAATAATTGCACATGTGGGATGAAAGTTTAAAATATTATGACACAGTCATGTTTGCACTTAATAAAAAGTATTACCTAGGATAAAGGTTGCAACCATAGGTGATAATTTGAAGATCAAACATATGACCAAATACCTAAACCTAGGTAACCTAGTTCCCAACCTTTGATATAAATCCAAAATGATCTAAAAAATAAAGAAAATAAGAGCTTATTGTAAAATCAAAATATTTCTAAGAAAAGATTATTTTGGTAATCTCCACCAGGGCTATGGACACCTGACTGGCAATGGAGTAAGGCCATGAATAGATTCAAAGTCATTTCTATTAGGGCTATAGATGCCTAGCTAAAAATAAAGCAATGATCAAGCCTTCCCTAAGCTAAAGCATGGTTCTTAATGAATATCCAAATATGTTTTAAGTCAATGATAATGATTAAGGGCATGAAATATGGAAGTTGTTCCCTAAATCCCATGGAAAATAGTAAGTGAAATCAAAGCAAACCCACAACATGAATAGGTTTTTATGTTTGATCCTAATTCTATAGGTGTAAGACTAATTTTTAACCTTGAATTGATCTTGATAATGGTACTAATCAAGTGGAATATGTAATCTATTTATTTGTCTAAACCAGTGTCTCTAAATTCTAACATATTGCTATGTTTCCCTAGAAGTCACCATTTCTTGAGGTAAACATACCCCCATTTATAAAACATGGGGACTCTTGTGTCAAATTATGTAAATTTATACCTTGAAATATGAAATTCACTTGATCAGAGTATTATTGGCATGTTTTCATGGCATTTTTGTCTAAATATCACCCACATCTATTATGGGTAACATATTTGAGCATAATTCTGGTTTCCCCTTGTCTATAATTGCTAACTTTAGATCTTTGTGTTTTATAGTTGTAGGTCTTATAAGGTCTTCTTGGAATGAACAATGCTTGGGTTTCATGATTTTAATGATAATTTTATTATTTAATAGCCTTTGGTCAATTTGAAATCAAGTGGAATTGCTAACCCTTAGTCTAAGTTTAATCTAAATACTTTATTTGAATATGGTAAGAACTTTTTATGTGGGAACATTTTAATTAACATTATGGAATTAGTTTATTTTTATTTCTTAATGTTTAGTTATGGTTTTCATCATGGCCAAACCTTAGTCTAACACCCATGCTTAGTCCCTTTTATGTCTTGAGTCCCCCTTTTGATCTTTCTATTACTCATAAGGTCCTTTTGTTATATGTTTCTACCTTTTAGGCATGTCTTTTCAGAATTTACCTTTGGAAATTTGTCCCAAATGAATTAACCTTTGGGTTTTATGTTTCAAATACTTTGTCTGAGTGCTTTCAAACTTTTGTCTTGAGTAATTTTACCTAAACTTATCCTTCAAATTTTTTAAAGCACCCTTCAGGTTTTCTAAAATGATCTTTAGAGCCCTTGAAACATACCCTTCGACTATTTCAAATTACCCTTTAATTAATAGACTTATCCTTTGGACCTTTTATTTAGGCCAGCTATCCTTCAATTTTTTTCTAGTGATCTCTCAGGATCTTTTTGTTTTAGACATTTTGTTCAATGAAAAAGGCCTGAAACATATTTCTTTAAGTAAATTGTTTGAAACTTTTTTGAAAGTGACCTTTGCTTTAATATAATTACCCTTCAGACTTTTTGTTTAGGCCAATTATCCTTCAAGATTTTTGGAATGACCCTTTGAGCTTTTGAATGTGCCCTTTAGATTTCTTAAAGTTCCCTTTGGATTTTATAAAGTGCCCTTTAGAATTTTGATGTCAGATATTTTATCCAACGTAAAAGGCCTAAAAATAATTTGGATGAAAACCTTAGGGTATAAGTTTAGGTTGCATCCTTTTATTTTTTTAGGCTCCTTTTTATTATGTTCCTAACCCTAATCTAAAGCCTTTATGTTGAGCCCATTTTAATTCATGGGGTCTTGTATATTATATTTTAAACTTAGCTTAATTATTTTATCCTAAATTTCTTCATATATATCCTTGATCTTAAATATTGTGTTTGTTTGTAGGATCAACAACCCACATCCAGTCAGGCAAAGTTAATCCAATAGAGCATTATAAAATTTGAAAATTCAAATCCTCGTGAAAGTGATAGGTGTTGTGAGTTCACTAAAAGGATTCTAAGTAGCCAATGATGGTACATACCATGGATCATGATTTAATTACATGTGCTCACTCAGATAAGTTGATCTAATGGTGCATGAAACATATTAAATTTTCATCAAAGCTTTGGAGTCCTATGAGACTGCCATATTGCAAAAAAAACATTTCCCAATAGAACTAATAGAGTGTAGAGAAAACTAGAGAATGATAATTGTCAAGCTTGGAAAATAGTTCCTAAGATAGGTTTAAATTTGATGGTCATGAACCCATCAATGACATCTATGTAGACATCAATTGATAGCTACATGGGCATCAAATTTAAGATATCAAAGATCCTAGTGGACATGTTTAAAATTGATGGTCACATGCCCATCAAAGACATTCACATGGATGTTTAATTATGGTTGCATGGATTTAAAATTTAATATATAAAATATCCTTGATGATGAATTTAAAATTTATGATCATGCTCCCATCAATGATGTCTATAAAAACATCAAATGATGGTCGCACAGATGCTAAATTTAATATATAAAATAGCCTTGATGATGTGTTTAAAATTAGTGGTCATGTGCCTATCAATGCCATCCATGTAAAATTCAAATGATGGTCATGCACATGTCATATTTAATACAACAAAGAGCCTCAATGACATGCCTAAAATTGATGGTCACACACCCATCAAAGATGTTCATGTGGATGTCAAATGATGGTCATGAGGATGTCAGTTTTAAGATAGTCACTTGGATCCATTTTCAAAGGCAATGGTCATATTTTTTGAAACAATGATAAGCATGGGTGCCATAGTGATGCCACGTAAGCAAAACATGATGACTCTAAAGATAACATAGACCTACAAGAGGCAAGGGTATAAATAGGCAAATCCAAAATCATTCTAAAGCACAAATCTTATGATTTGAGCCCATTGTAGCCATATGGAACTATTAAAACCTTCACAAATTCTCTTTAAAAGCATAAAATCCCTATCTTGGCCTTGTATTCACCATGGTTGAGATGAGGAGAGCTATAATGCCTCTTGTGCAAGTTGTAGGAAATTCAAATCAGGAACCAAGGGAAATCTAATATGGGAAATAGTAGGGTTATGAATATGATCCTAACTATAAAAGGGAAGAGTCAATAAAGTTGGAAGAATTAGGGAGGCATCAGATAGAGTGGATAAAGTTCTCAAGAGCTTAGTAGATCAAATGAATAAGATCTTTATAAAACCAATTGGTGACCTTGTACCAATTAAAAAATAACATCAATGAACAATGAGGACCCTACAATAGTAACTCAAAACTTTAACAGCATAAGGGTATCAATGAAATGAGAATATTATTTTTATAACTAGCTTTGTATAATATTTTAAAATAGGATATTCTTTTGTATAGACATGTGGAATTTGTAAGAGCACATTATCTATAAACTAGTCTATTAAAAGGAAAGGGTCATTTATTCTAGAATGCAATAGAAAGGACACCTATCTTATACACTTTTACAAATGTAATTAGATGAGATTGATTTATATGCTACCTTGAATCTTATAAAAGGAACATTGTCAATTGTCAAAAGGGGGTGAGTTTTTTAGCCAAAAACTTATGTAAAATTTTTAGCAATGAATGCAAGCGAGGAATTATGTAAAGATTTTCCATACTCATTTGTGTCATTTATTATTATGGTTTCTCTCTCACTTGCTTGTCTTCATTTCTAGATTTGAATGGTTCTTGTGAAATTTTGGTGTACATCCTTTAATTTCGAAGTCGTTAACTTGTGTCAATGCTAGGTTGACTAAAATTTCTCAAGTTCATTTTGTTTCCTTTACTTTTCTTATATTTTGGCTAATTTTATTTGCTTGTAGGGGTAGATATTTAAATTTAACTTAGTTCTTATTTGCATTTTTAACATTCCTTAGATGTTTACCTGATGTGTATTAAGATTTGAGCTCATTCTATTTCATATTAAACATTTGTTAAGTGCATGTTTAGAGGACATTTGAATTTTGTCATGATGTTTGGGATGAATATCAACAAAATGTCTTTTTTTCCTTACCCTTCCTTTTTATTCTTTTTTAACTAGATCACTCTATTTTAGTTTTCATTGTAAATATCCATGTTATATTAGTATTTAGATTATCTTTGATCATAATTCACAATATTATCCAAGGTTACTTCATTCTTCCCAAATATATAGGCCAAGGTGGTTCCCAACCACCAAAATTCATAAATATTGTGAAATAGTCCACTTGCTTTACCTCTATTCCATCAATAAATAACAAGCTTATCACAACATCAAACTCATATGCTTAATTATTTAAATTATAAAATGATAAGTGTTATTTAAACACTTTGAGCACATGTGATATAAATTTAGGCATCAACAAATAGTTGTGGTCTTAAGATAAAATTAAATTATTTGGATATTCATAAACTTGAGTTAAATATAGTTGAAAAAATCAAAATATTGATTAAATATAAGAAAATTTGGAATATTCCACATGTAACATGTCAAAGGTTGAAGTGATCTCTAATTCAACATAACACATTATATGTATTGATCCTAATAGTTTCTAATTTGGAAAAAATATAATTCATTTTATATAAACTATCTATCAATGATATATTAGTATTTAAGGATCTTCAAAATAAGGTAAAACTTAAATAAAAATCCATTGTGGTGCTTATGATATCTTTTCCAAATTGAGTGATGTATACTTGGAAACTATAATAGTTTATAATTTAATAAATTCTCACATGAATTGTTTATTTTTTTAAAAATGTGTTTTATTTTATGGGGTGAAAGTCATGTTTTATAAGGACCTGAAATTATGAGCTCAATAAGAAATAATAGAACTTCAAAAAGAAGCTAAATAGTACTAGGCCACACTAGCCAACCAAGCACAAAAATTTAGAAAAAATTAGTAAAAAATAAGACTCAAGAATTAACAAGACTTAAAATTAAGACACGTACTAGATTTATTTTGAAGGAGCATCTCTTTTGTTGGCATCAACTTTATTCTTGGGGTTGCGAGACATGCCTCTTGTTTGGGTTTTATGGCCTTCCATCAAATTTATTTTGTGTTGTCATCCGTTTTTGCTTCTCAGATCTTGTTTTCATTATCTTAATAGGGGAACTTCTTAGGGTGATAATGAATATTTCCTTCCCTCTTTTTGTTACGGGTGTCCTCTAGCCTGAGTTTGCTACATCCTATTATCTTTAGATTTCCAAAAACTTCCTCAATTTATTTTCATCCTAATTTAGGGTATTCCACTTCTCCATTAATAGGACTAATTACCTTCCCATTTTATAAAATATTTCATGAAAATCTAACAATTTATTCCCAATCCCATCAAGGAAGTACATTTCACTGTCTTCAACCCTCCTCCATAATTATATCACTTTCATTTAATAAATTTTTAAATTAGGGTTTTCAATACCCCTAGAGAACTCTAGGATTTTTATAACTTTTTTTCCCACATTCTTCTCCTGGGTAGGAGATTCAAGGGACCTCTTTTTTTCTTTCTTCCTAGTCGTCAGAGGGAAAGGATGAGATATTAGGAGAGGGGAATGGGATGATTCTTCCTCCCAATATTTGATCGAGTTATCTAGGGCCTTCCCCAAACATGTTGCCTGCTACTTCCCTAATATTGATATCAATACAATTCACATGATTCCCTTGCTTGGTTAGAAATAAAATCAACCTTGGTGGACTAGGTCATAATAGGGCTTATCTTTGAAGTTCAAAATATAGGATTTTAGGGACATAAGAATATATCAGGGGAGGCTTATTCATTGACCCTTGAAGTGATTTAAAATTAGAAAGTGATGTAAAAATATGTGTGCAAATTTTCCTTATAGTGTTAGATGTATCATTACCTAAAGGTAAATATTAGAGAATCTCCTTTGAAGGTTAGCTCTAGGGAATCCATTTTTATCAATTTGAAATGTAGATTCTATTTCAAAAAAGTCTATATGAACTCATGTCTTTACCTCATCCTTGAAGACTTTGGTTCCTTCATAGGACATGCCTATACCTTCCTTGACTAGCTCTTCAATGGCATTAACCCTGATGCATTTGAATGTAACTTGCCATTATTTCCATCCCATATCAAAATCCTTGGCTAAAAACACATTGTGTCCTTTAATGTGGATCATAAACCTGGTAAGCCCATTTTTTTGGGTTCCTCTAAACTTTTTGGTTCATTTTGGCATAGACACAAGATATGGGCTCATATTGATCCCTATAACCCCCATGAGTATGTTCTTATTTGGCTTAGGTAATGAAAATTATAGAGTGTTGAATGGTGGTTTAATCTTATTCTATTGGTTTTGTCCAACTTTTATTATCGAGATGTTCTTTATGATGACATATTCCATCCCTAAATTTGAAATTAGTGTCATAATCATGACACTTGGTGTGAACCAGGCTTCACTTAGGCATGATCACCTTTAAAAAATATCAAAGGTATAAAATGTAGTGAATTTTATTTATGTAACCAATGGATGTCAATAAATGAATGTATGGATATATTTGAGATTGATTTTTTTTTTAAACTAAGTAAATTCAACAAGATAAATAACATTATTTTTTTATTATAGTGCATGAAACACTTGGAGATTATTGAGGGAAAATATCAATAAAAATGGAATGCGCACTATTTATGATATTTGTATTTTTGATATCAACCAATGGTATGATTTTTGGTTATTTGAATGAATACATGAGATCAAAAAAGCACATCGGTGTTAAAAAAGGATCAATTAAAATGTTGTCGATTTGAGCACTGACATAGCTAGAAGTCCTAGGAATCCTAAAAATGATAAGTGTGAATAGAGATTGAAGATATTACTTATTCCACCAAAATCATCATCACCATAACATGGAGTCTATACAAGTGTAATACCATCTATTTCAAGTTTATAAAAAAGCCTCAATATCTATTGAATTCTATTTTTTTATGTGGACTTTTTAAACTTAATCATTTATTAACTTAATAATGACTTAATATTATTATTTTACTACATGTTTTCATCTTATTTTATCTTTTTTACCACCACATTTTTCTAAAATTTCAGGCTTTTTAAGCATTCATACATTGAGAGAAATGGAGTGATACAAGATAGAAAGGTATTATTGGATAAAAATATGGGAGGGAGATCATGAGCCATAAAGAAGCATATGAAGATGATTCTATGTTATAATGATATTAAATTTTTTATTGATGATAATTTTAGGAATATTAATTGATATATTAATGTTGAAGCATATATCCCTTTATATTCATTCTCATGAACATTTTTAATCTACTTTCCACTTTGGGTGACTTTAACATCCACTTATATCTTGAATCAAATATCTTAATTAAAATACATGGGTGAGATATAAGGAAAGTGAGAATACTAGACTATCTAACTAGAATCAAACTCAAATATACCATAAGATCTAATAAAAACCATAGACTAAAAATATAATATCATTATTGGGAGATGACAAAGGCTATTTCATATTATATTAGAATAAAGTCCCTTAAAGAAATATTTTTTGAATTAGTAGAAACAAAAAATGTCTTTAAACATAAAAAATATGTATGTGAGGCACATCAACAATGAAATTTACAAGTTAAATAGGCAATTTAGAGTTTTTTCAAGATATATTTATCAACCGTAATAATTCCAAAGTATTGAGGTGGTATAGTACATCCACTAAATCCATCTATGAGATGATCAAGTTATGGGGAGATCCCCGATTGCATAAATTTATTATCTTTAATTTAATTTGAACATAAATAATATTTTTTAAGACAAGTTAGAAAACCATTGACATATTATAGGGGAACATTAATATATTTTTGAGACAATTATAAATATATATGATTCTTATAAATCAAAGCTTGATATTGAAGGCCCAATTCATATGTGTTTTGTTAAAGTTAAAAATGTGGTGAAAAAATATGTTAGGTGGATATAAAAAAGTGATACATTAATTTTTTTTTTATGGTGACAAAGTATAACATCAATGTAATATTATTTTGTAGTGATAGTTGGTGATGTAAATCAATGAAAATTTTGTTTGACACAAATGCAAAAAAAATAGAAGACATGTCGAATAAACACATGGAAATGTTTTTGGGATCTATTAATAATCCTTCCTTATATGGGGATAGTAGAAGAAGATAAGTATAATAAAGGATTATTCTTCAAAAATAAAATCAGATATAAAAAATTAAGATAATGATGGAGGCTAACTGGTTTATGTGGTGGTTTCAATGTAAAAAAAATTTATGAGCAACATTACATCCATAACGAAAATTAGATAGTGAATCCATTATTTAGTGGCTTTATATGTTGGGAATAGGTTATTAATTTTAATCATTTTAAAATGGTTTATAATAGTTTTCAAGTAGAAAGTCATATGATAAAAATTAAATACATGGAGAAGATATATGGATAAAATTGGTATTTGATACAATATATTTATTATAGGCACATTAAAAGGTGTTTCAAAGAGATGATAAATGTTAGAAGTATAATTTAAAAGATGATAAACATATAGAAAATCATGATAGAAACTATAGCCATATTAGAGTAGTATAATGCATCTCTATGTTGCCAAAACATAGTATTATACATTCTTGGGAAATGTAATAAGGTATGGCACTATACACAAGGAAAGTTAACCAAAAAACTTGTGCACTCAAATTATCTAGGTCTAAATAAGATATCTTATGTAAATACAATAGGATGATGGGTCTAAAGGTCTGGTTAATTAGGTTGAAGTAAAATAATGGGTTTTGGATTATGAATGGAAAATGGGGATCATGGTAATACCATAATATCTCAATTGCATCATGTTACTCATTGAGAGTAGCTAAATCAAATGAAACATAACTCCAAGATCCTTTAGTGTGAGCAAAAACAAGATATAAGAGTTCTTTGTCAATGCTTGTATGGGTAATTGGACATAACCAGGTTGTATAACTCTATGAATTCAGTCAAATTATTTGGTTAAATATGTATAGTCAATTTCATACATGAATAAAATGCAATAAAATTATGTTAGTCCTAAGGATAATAATAGGAAGAGTGAATTTATATACTTAGAGATTGTTTTATCAATGGTCTCACATATGAATATGTATAATGAGTATGTTTTTATCTACATGGTCTTGATCTTCAAGAATGTCGATTTGGCTAATGATAAGATGTACAATGAGAGTGAAATAAAAAAAAACTACATTTTAATCTCAATGTTCATATCAATTTTAATGCTACTACTAGGAATGGGAGATCTGAACCAAGTAATGATAAATGCTTTATGTAAAAGAGGCCACACTAGGAGTATCATAAAAAAGGAAAGATGGTGTTGTGATAAATGAATAAAGCATAATTTTTTTTTTATGGTTTTAAAATATTTTAAGCATTGCTTTGAATGTGTAGGATAAATTTTTAGGCTTTTGATCATCTTTACAAGGCTTGTTGGATTGTATTGTTGGTGGGTTTTTATAGTGATTTATAAAGAAAAGCAAACTATGTTATTGGATAATAATAAAATACTTTTAACGAATGAAATAAATGGATTTTTTTTTGTTTTTTTCTAAATTTAAGTGAGTAAAATATACTATGAAATTAAAATTTCCAAAATTCAAATGAAAATCATATTTAAAACCTAGAAATCACAACTTCCAAGTATTCAAAAATTAATTTGCATATATGAGATAGAAAGCTTGTTTCAAAGAATTTGAATTATTGTTGACAAAACTAAATGATCTAAACTAAAATGGATGTAAGTGTAAATTTATGTTTTTTTTGATCTATAACAACATTGATTTACTATATAAGAGACATAATATAGAACTAACATGCAAGATTTGGTTTGTCTAGGATTTTTAGGTTTTGGTGTGCATGTATTAGTGTATTCTTATGAATGTAAACTTTTAAAAAAAATCATTTTTATTCACTGTAACTATTATTTTGATTCAATTTATCTACCCTAATGTAGATAGTATTTTATGATTTTATAACATCTCAATCTTGTACACTTGGAAAATTTAGACATTGGTTATTCCTCTTAGTTATTTGCCTTTCCTTCTTCCATAGGTCTCATCTACTCTATCTTTATATCCCTTGGCTTATATATCTTAGTCTAACTAGTCTTATGTTAATGAAATTAGTCTTATATCTTTCCTAGAATACTTAAAATGCACTTATCTTGCATATTTAAAATTTTAGAACCTATACCTACTTTTTCCCCTCGACACTAAGATCTGGGATAGAAAGCAATGTCAATGCTACTATCCTATCCTAATGCAAGTGACTAGTGACATAAAGTCATCCAATTTTCAAATTAAATGTATCCTAATGGTTTACCTAAGTCATTTAATGCAATTCATTACTCTAAATGGATTGATATAAATATAATATCAACCCTCATTCATTCACCACCTAGAAAATGACCAAAGAGACCAAGGCAACTTATCAAAGGCACTAGAATTCAATTAAATAAAACTTCCCTATTTCCACACTAGTCATAGGTAAAACACATCTATAGGTCTGATGTAATAAAGGAGTAACCCAATATATTGATTTACCATGTTACAAGCTATGTTACTATTGTAATTATTTTGCACATATTATATGATTCACACACAAGCCAACATGTGAGGGAGAACTACATGAGTATAAGGTCCTCTTTCTGAGCATTTTTTATTTATGCATTACCCTCTAATATTAGGATATTTAGGGTTAGATATACATCATGTACCCTATGACCCATTTTCCTCTAAGGTAACTATGAAAATGGAGAACTAGGGTTTTTCCATTTCATAAGGAGTGACATCCCATTTTTTAGATCTAAATGCACTAGGTCAAAAGCAAAACAAAACCAAAAATCATCCAAGTTATCACATCCTATTATAGTAGGTATTTTATACATGACACTAACATCAAACCTAGATAGTAACATCAGCACAACCATCCCAGGTTGATGTTATTATCTAGAGACCTAGAAATATTAGAGCTAAAATATGATGATTGTTCTAGAGTATCCTTCTATCATGATTTATACTTGTTCTATATCTATGACTATATTAACATTAGAACAATTTAAGTACATCACCTTTTTGTCATTTCTAAATCTAGCATAGTTGTAGTTTCCATATTTAGAATATATTAGCATAATAAATTAAGTGTATGCTTATATATGTGTTTAACATCTATTTAGCCTACTATATATCTGATTATCACCCTTGTGCCATTTCATTTATATATACCCATTTAATATTAATCTAAGGCTAACTCCAAGTACATATCTTTCATTATAGTGTTAAACATTTGGTGAACCCAATATTTGAATGCCATTCTGCCTAAGTATACCCTATTAGATGCTTATCAAAAATTTATCCTAATGTTTATTTACTTCATATCTCTTATCATGGATGATATTGATTGATTTTATGACTATGATTATGAAACTATCCAATTATACCTCAAGTAAGGAATTAGAATTGACTATTCCTCCATTTTTCCAAGTTTTAAAGCATGTAATATAAAATCCTTGAATGGTGTTAGTTTTTATCCCTCTAATTAGGTACATGATCTCACCACTTCAAGATATGAATTCATCCATCTTATGGAAGCTAAAAATCCTTTAGCCATAATTCCTATAACACCATTGTATGATTTTGGAATTTAATACTTACAAAAGTATGGAAACCAAGGCCAAGGCTTGGGAAAACATGAGCAAGGTTTAACCCAACCTATATATTTTAAGCATAAAAATACAAGCATGTATGGTTTGGTATTTTCAAAAACATCCTTGAGTCACCAAACATTCAATTCAACTAAAAATGTAAATTTTACCAAAAAAGTGGGTTCATATGACTAAGAGGTTTCTTCATTTTCTCGCCAATTTTTTTGACTACATAGAGATATTATAGTTTATTTTCAAACAACTAATAATGAGGACATGTGTTTAATAAAATTTATTAAACCCCTCAACATTCTTAGATTTCCAAAAAATATCCTTCTATTTAAGGGTGACATTTTGTTTCTACCTTCATTTAAAACAAATTATATATCAAAAAAGGTATTCTTACTAATATTTTATAAAGATATAATTATTATACCCTTAAAAAAGGAAAATGAAATAGATTATTCAAATGGTAAAATCTATTAAAATGATATATGAAACATACTAAAGTTAAAATATCCCATAGCATTACCAAAATGTCCTAGATTTAGTGATCATGAATTTGCACTTTTTATACATAAGGATGATGATAATCATATGCCTAGATTCAAAATAGGTTTTCATTTTAAACCAATGATAACACCTATGAAAACAAACTATATCCCCATACAATATATAATTTCTATGATGACCACTATTGGGGACCTTCAAAATCAAGTTTATATACTCCAAACACAAATGGCTTTGATTAATAATAATGCACATGTCACCTCATTTAATTATCAATCTCTTTCATAATGTATATTTGAATATCCTTATCAAAAATATTCTGAATTACCAAATTTACCTCTTTTTTTAGACACCAGGACCCATTTGACCACATGATTAGAAATGTCCATTATTTTGGTCAATGGGCACAATATGACAAAATATTGCTAAAAGTTTTCCATATGAGTATTTCCAATGAGTCTCAACATTTGTTATATAGTTTAACAAAGGGTTTATTACATATTTTATTAAAATTTTAAGATTTATTATTCATGGATCTCAATATACACAAGGTGCCAAAACTTACATTAGAAACTTTACGTAATTTTAAACAATGTGATGATGAGTCTCTTAAAGATTATACTATTTGATTCAAAAGTACATCATATGAGCTAGAATTTAGACCCATAGATTCATAATTGTAATTTATCCTTAATTGAGTCCTTCTTTCCCCACTAAAAAAAATGACATTGCATAACTAATATGAATCATTTAGCCATTTATATAATGATGTGCATAGATATGCTTCCTTCATAATTACTCATTCAAAGTGACTTCACATATCTCTGTCTAAATATAAAATATTTATCCCTCATACAAAGGATGGAGATAACTTACCTAAGGATCATTATGAAAAAAATGTGGTATTATTAATATTAATATGATTAGTTTACAAATATTACTTAACATGGGGCCAATACAAGGTCCACATCCTCTAGAATAATATCAAAGTGAACAACACAAATAACATCAATGCTAAAAATATTTAACAGTTACCTTATACATGGGTGGTGTTTATTTTTGGCATAGCCATATTGATCCTACATAAGAAAAAACTAATTACAATATAAGACTCTTCCAATAAATTGGATTCAATCTAAAAAACTTAAAATAAAAATGAGGTTGAAAAGATTCCTTTCGAAACATACTACCAATTTATTTTGGTCCTAAAGTAATTCAAACATGAGTTTGGGTTATGCCTACCACATCTCCATATGTATTCAGATTAGGAACTCTTTTTTTATACCAAATGGAAGTAAAAATTGATCCAAATCAACAAGGTATTTCCTTTACTCATAAATTTAAATTAATACATATTTCAAATTATAACATTACTTATTATACCACACATGAAAAACATGATGAGGAACATGCTATGTAGTTTTTCAACCTATCCAAGTAGGATGAAAATAATGTAAAAGATACAACTTAAAGTTGTAAGGTTCATAGTGGGGATATCTATGACCATCCATTGGATGTCATCATAAGATGATCTTTCCTCTCTAAACATTTAAAAAATACCAATAAAATTTAAAAAACTACAATTTTTTTTTGACACCTAAATGTTTTATTATAAATTTTGGTATCTATGTGTTAATCCTTTACTATCACACTTCTACTTGAGTGTGATATAGATATATGTAAATACATGATATATTCATATTTCATATGTTGGGATTTCCCTCTACTCGTGTCATATGGACATTGGGGGAATCCACTTATTTGATATTGATACACATAGTTTATATGCTTTGATGATCACTTTACATTATCATGTTTGAGCGTATATATGTACTTACACATTGCCTTTATCCATGATTATATCTTATATAAGGTACTTAATATGCTACAAACTTGACATATTTTCTTAACATATATAATCTAGGGGCTATTATGACATGTTTTTGTTGGTTGCATATGATTTGATTTATACACTTCATTGAGTGTCTTGCCTTGTTATTGTATTCCTTATTCAAGCATTTGAATATGCTCCTTTGTTTACATCCCCCTTACCTATGTATACTTGCATTGACATTTTCATATGTTATTTTTTTGTATGTACATTTGAATGTGTCATTCTTGCTTTTATGGACATTTGACTAAGTCATGTCCCTTATTTGTGATCTCCTTTGACCATTGCCTTTTGACTTGATTTTGAGTGCTCTTGTGTGTGTACTTGTTTCCTTATAAATATTATAATATTATTATCTATATTTTTCCATGATATTTATCATGCATCTTAGGCCTATGTATGATCATTGGTTCTATGTGCTTTAATGATATATTTACCTAGACATGTTCCTTCTATATGATACATGGTTACATTCAAAAATTATAAAGATATCTTATCCTTTTCATGTGAGGTAACTAATAGTTCTTATCTTTACCTCACCTCAAATGGGGAAATATTAGTGGTGTAATGTCATAGATTATTTTTCTCCACATTTGGAACATTTCTCATATTTAGTGGCGGTATGGTTTGGAAGCATTTAGCCACACTCATTTAATATATGGTACTTATATTAGTTTATAAATTCATGGGAGAATGTCATATGGTCATGGCTTTCACACATTCATAGTTATAATATATAATGGGGGAACTATTTGGAATCATGTTATCCACATTCATTTAGTATATGGTACTTATATCCATTCTTAGATTTAGTGGAGGCATGCTTTGGAAGAATGTTCTCCACACCCGTTTAATATTCAACATCTCTATTTTATAGTGGGGGTCATGTTTTGGAAACATGTCCTCCACATTGTTACTTATATAATTTTTAATATTTATACATGTATAGTGGTGGCATGATTTGAGTGCATGTCCTCCACACTTATACAATTTTCCAAATTGGCCAAAACACATAGTTATATGATTTAGATTCATAGTTGTGGAAGAATTATATACATTGGTACTATTATTATACATAGTTTTAGCATGAGACATATTTAAGGTGAATATTATATGAAAAATGTTACTAATATTTCAAAATCCAAATCAGTTTCATATTATAAAACTCTTTTATGTATTGTTACCATATCATAGACTTTTTCATACAGATACCATAGACTTTTATGAAAATTTATTGATCCTTTTTAACCATATTGTAGTAGTTGGTTCACATTTTGATATGGTTGATGTGATAAAATCACTTAATATTTCCAATATTTTGGGTTGGAATTGATAATCTAGACTTGCCAGGTTATAAGTATCATTTGGTTACATAGTTCAACTAATATCAACTACTAGGTGGCAAATCACTTTTACTCCAAAGTTAGCAACATGATCCTTCTAAGATATATATATATATATATATATATATATATATATATATATATATATATATATATATATATATATACCTCTCTGTTTATCTCCTTGGATATAGGCACATTAAATATTTATCCTTTTTAATCATAATCTTACATTCAGATTTTTAAAATAATACATCTTATTCAAAATAACTTTCCAATGGGCAAGAAGGTTACATCGACAAACAAGTGTACTCCTAAACCTTGATATTTTAATTTCAATATATTTTAAATTACTTTAAACCCAAATTATATGCATTGATATTATACTATACCATGTTCTTTGTTTTAGGTTAGTCGCTAGCAAAGCACTCAAGTTTAGCATAGACAAGGAGAAAGTGTGCATACAAACCTAGGTATGCATTCCTTTCCTTTAAAATAATAATTTCATTACTAGATTAAATGGGGGGAAATTTAGATGATATTTTATGATTATAGAGAACCTCAGTCTTGTAATCTTGGAAAAAATTAAACCTTGGTTATTATTCTTAGTTATTTTCCTTTACTACTTTTATAGGTTTCATATTTGTTATATCTTTGTGCCCCTTGGCCTATATCTCTTAGTCTAACCAATCTTATGTTGATCACTAGTGTATTATATCCTGACCAAAGTGATTAAAATGTACTTATCTTCCAATTTTTCAAGTCCAGAACCTATACTTATTTTATTTCTCCTTGGACACTAACATCTAGGATAGATATTCATGAAGGAGATCTTATTATCCCTCTGGCGAGCGTCAAAACTATCATCTGCATTCTCCTATGGAAAGGACTCATCCTTTTCAATTAAAAGTGGATGCAATTTTCCAAGTTGATTCATGGATGCACAAGGAAATGATGGAGCTGAAGAAGAAAGTAGAAATAATGCAACATAACCAGGAAGCTGATAGGATCAAAATCAATAATTTGGAGAAGCAAATGAGTGATATTCCAATTAAACTTAAGGATTATGAGAATAATCTGAGAAGGCTCATCAAGGAAAGTAGAATGAAAATGGAGGAGGTTATGTTTAGCATATGTGCGGCTGCAGCTAACCTTGGAAAATGAGCTAATGAAGAAATAAAATCTCTGGAGGGGCCAAGTAAGAGGACCAGGCAGAGCTTGAGGAAGAAAGCCTAGCAAGAAGTTGCTACATCGGCTGAAATATCCGTACATGATACAACAATGGTTGGAAATGAGACTTTGAAGATGATCTTGGAATTAGAAGACTAAGGTCTTCTTTATTGCTATTCTTTTTGTTCTGGTCCTTTCTGCTGGATGTTATAACTGGTTTTGAAAGTTGGATCTTAGTTTTATAAACTTATTTTGAGTTTCCAAGTCTCTGTAAAACCTGTGATCTTTATTTTGGTTTTGGTTTGTGGTTTCAGGTCCCTGTAAAACCTAATTTTGATACTATTTTTAGTTAGTTTTAGGATTTTTATTCCTGGTGGGCATTATCATTTCATCTTTCTTTCTTTGTTAAAGGGTTTCAGGGTCCCTTCAAAACTTTCTTTTACCTTAATCTAAAACATCTAGGATAGATATTAGAGTTGACACTATTGTCATGTCCCAATGTAAGTGTCTAGTTCCCTAAAGTCATATAATTTTAAAATGAAACATAAACTAATGGTTTTCCTAAGTTATTCAATGTGATTTATTACTCCAAAGAGATTGATATAAATAGAAGATCATCCCTCATTCATTCACCACCTATAAAAAGACTAAAGAGACTAAGGAAACTTATCAAAATCATTCTATCAAGAATTAAATTGAATAAATCTTATCTATCTCCACACCATTCATAGTTAAAACACATACATTTATCAAATACTAAAAGAGCATCCCAAGAGACCAATTTTCCATGTTAAAATATAGATTACTATTGTTCTTAATTTATATATATTGTATGATTGACACACAAACAAACATGTAAGGGAGAACTATGAGTCCTAAGCCCTCTTATGGAGTTTTTAATATGTAGGCATCACCCTATAATAGTGACCTCTTTTGGGTCAACTTGAAACTATGTGCCCACTAACCCATTTCCCCCCAAGGTCACTATAAAGATGGAGAACTAGGGTTTTTCCATTTCACAAGGAGTGACAGCCCATGACCTGATATGAATGCACTAGAGTAAAGTCAAAGCAAAAACTAGTATCATCTAGGTGGTTTCATCTTGTTCTAGTAGGTATTCCACATATAGGACACTAACATCAAACCTAGATAGTATGATCAACATAACTATCCCAGGTTGAATTATTGTCCAAAGAGATAGAAGTATCAAAGATAGAATCTAATGACTATTATAGAATCTCCTTCCGACCTAATTTATACCTATTCTATATCTAAAACTATATTATCTTCAAAATAAGCTAAGTATATCACTTCTTTGTCATTTCTATATCTAACATAGTTTTACTTTACATATTTAGACTATCCCAACATAATAAATTCAATGTATGTTTATATCTAAGTTTAGCATCAAATTGGCCTACTACAGATCTAATTATCACTTTTATGTAATTTCATTTCTATATACCCATTTAATATTAATCTAAGGTTAAATCCAAGCGATTAAATTTCATTTGAGGGTTAAACACATAGGTTTCATGTAAGACTCATATTCTTTGAAATCATTTATGTGAAAGTGGAATGAATAGATCTAAACTACTTTTCTATGTTAAATAAAGAGAGAAGAGTTTATTTTATTTTTTTCTAAATATTTCGAAACACAAATATAATATGATAAAATATAAACTATTCTAGTATAATAATATAAAACATAAATCAAAACTTAACCTAATCAATGGTGAGACCAAGTAAAGATAAAGGTATTAGTATTGTGATTATATTATCATCATGTAGCTAAATATTTTTCCAATAAAGACATTTGGGACTGTTAGACATAAGTATGGAAATAATAATAAATTAAAAAATATAATCTCAAAGAAAAGAGTAACTAACAAATAGCTAGACTGTTTCAAGCTTAGTATAGAGTTGGTTGATAATTATATGAATCCTCCTCTCCAAGATTGTGTAGAGTGACATGAAGATGATAAAAAATTAAAGAAAATATTTTTAAAAACTCAAAATAGGTAGTCTATGGCTCTGTGAAACTTGAAATCTTGAATCTATAATTCAAGTTTTAGATCCAAAAACTTAAGGAAGGTGAGATAATTGTAAGGGAAGAAATTGGTTACATGTAGGATTTTCACTGAACCTTGATTATGAGGTAATTTTAGAATAGATAAGGATTAATAAAAATAGGAATATGTGTGATATGGGACATATACATGGTGAAAATAAGATAAAATAGTGATAAAATGAAATCAAAATCATGTAAAATTGTGAAAACTAAAGTCGTGTGTTAGTTTTTAAAATGGGCAAATAATGATGAAACCTTCAACTTATGTAGGTAGTGAGTCAAAACCACAAAATATTTTTATGAAACCACAAATGGTAATTTAACCTAAACTAATAGTAATTAAATATCCATGTTAGAGACATTGTTGATGTTACAATTTATGAAATGACCACAATGGGAATGTTATGAAAACAGTGGTTCTATGATGAAGAGTGATGATTTTGTCACAAAGAGAGGTGGTTTTTTAATTAAGGAAATGATATTAAAATTAAGTAAAAAGGATCCAATTTTTTTAAGGTTTATAAATGGCATAAAATAAAAACTGACAAAATGAACTAGGCTTGAGATTATTTATATGGAGGTCCTTTCATAATCATTGGATTTTTTTTTGTAAATGTTGCACCATGTAATTTTTTAGTGTTTACATATTACCTCATTATGGATATGACTCATCATAAATTTTTGAGGTTATTTTTACTAATAATTGGTTCAAATGAAGTAAAATGTGTCTTATTAAACTTACCTCACTTACTTATGCAGCACAATGAAGCCAGCTAAGACACCGTCATGACATGCGAGTACAAAATTGAGATTCAAGTGTAATTTTATGAGAAATAATATAACATGATAAATAATAATATCATGTAAAAAAAATACTCATCATTTATTTTGGGGTGATGATATTACTTAAACCATCTCATCAATGGATTGAGCTTGGTGTTAAATGGTGTGTACCCATAAAACTTAGATGAAAATAACATATATTATAATAGTTCTATGGATAATAAAATGTTAAAATTATTAAATTGTGACACATTATGGGTTATTTAGGTATAAAATACATATTAATACATGATAAAATTAGGGTTGAAATTAAAATTTTTAATAATGGAAATTTTTTCAAACCCAACAGCTAGGAAAGTTTTGAGACCAACACACACCCCCCCCGCCCATCTTTATTTTTTAAAAGGGGACCCCTATGATTTCTTCTAGAAATTTTATATCCTAGAATAAGTGTGAAATATTGTTTAATAATGCTTTTAATGTTTCTAAAAAATCATCTTGAAGGTTATTAATTTTAGGTTTTATGAAATAAGTCAAGGTTTCCAAACAATAAGCCCTAGCAGTTTGAATTTAAACATTCAAGGGAAAATATAACAAGAAATTTTATGCATGATCAGGTTTTAACTTAAAATTTCATGCACTTTTTTAGATATAAAACTTTACACTTGTTTGATGGGTTTGATCCAATGGTGTGCCAAGCTTTAAGTCTTTTAGAAAATCATACAGTTAATGATTCGGGCCCCAGTAGGATCCAATAGTGACCTTGATCAAAGGTTTTAAATCTAATGGTACAAATTAAAGATTTTATCATCTTAAATTTTATAGGTTAACTCCCATCATTTGACATCTACGAGGATGTATTTAATGGGACTGAACCCATCAAATTTAACCTATATAATCCCTAAAGCTTTGAGATCTCCTGAAGGTTTTACACATGGCACTCATTCATTAGACAAATATTTTAATGTCTTAAATTTGACAAGTTTGCTCCCATCATTTGATGTTTATGAGGATGTATTTTCTAGGACCAAAACTATCAAACTTAACTTAGAAAATCACTGAAGCTTTGAGATCTCATGATGGTTTTACACGTGGCATTTAGTTATTAGATCAAAAAAATTCATTATTTTAAATTTGATAGGTTCACTCCCCTCATTTGACATCTGTGAGGATGTATTTGATGATACCAAACCCATAAACTTTAAATTGAAATATAAATATTTTATTATCTTAAATTTGATAGGATCACCCCCATCATTTGAAGTTTGTGAGGACATATTTGACATGACCAAACCCATCAAATTCAACTTAGACAATTTTTTAAGCCTAATCAAAGGAGGAATTTATAAAGCATTTTAATAAATTCTTATTTTTCTTATGAAGGCAAGATTGAGATAGAAAAATATTTGCCTAAGTCATTTTTACTGATTAAAAGGCAAGCATCTTGCAGGATCTAATGGTGATCTCTTACTCACTAGATTTGATCCAATGGTTCATATAAACTTGGAAACATAAAGATATCTTGAAGGATCCAATGGTGATCACTTGGTCATAGGATTTGATCCACTGTGTCATAAAATTAAATAATTTTCAAAGGCCTCAAAATCTTGACATGTGGCACAATTATTAAGCTCAAATATCAAGAACCAATGAAATGTAAGGACCTAGATTTGTATTTTCAAAGAAAAATAAAATGGGACTTTTGAAAACCAATGGTCACTCTTCAAATGAAATTTATGAAAAATTTCCATGAAAGGCATGGAGCCCTAGCACATAAGCTCCACATAAGTATGGAGGATCCTAATGAAAAATATCTCATGATTGAAAACACAAGAGATATGATAGTAAGGTTCCATCATATCTAAGGCACATATGGGATCAAAGTTGGATGTTTTGGTCATTAAATCAAAAGAGAAGAAAAACCCTTAACCATCTATAAAGAAGTCCAGAGTTGGTTCAAATTGATTATGTGACACTTGAGATAATTATGAACTAAATTCAGAGCAAGTGCCTTAGTAAGAACTTTGATAGATTTATAATTATAATACATTGTTATCAATGGTAGTGGGTAAGAAATAAATGAATATTGAAGAAGAGCTTTATCTAACTTCAGATGGTGAAGGAAGGGTCTTTAGAGACATAGAGTTGGATTCAATAATATTTAATGTATAGGGAATCAACAATTGGTCTAAATTATTCTTCTTTGTTGAAGAGTTGTAACCAATTTCCTAGGAATAAAATAGGAATGCTTCAGTGTACCAAAGTTACAAGGATTTGATATCAATTCAAATGGCATGCCTTCATCACACAACTACTAAACTAGAGGAAATGCATTGCATCAACCTTATTTTTCCTATTTTCATTGAATATAGAGTAGATGGAGAATGGATTATTCACAAAGGAAATGCCAATAAAGTTACATGCATAGCTCCCATGGCCTTTAAAACTTATTAGAAGCTCCCTTTACCTCATGTTGATCTTCCATATTTGAGAGAATGGATAAATTCCCAAAACATGGATTTAGTTCTTTCACCTTGGTTAATACAAGGTTCCCATGTTTTCAATACCCCTAATGGTGAGATTCCTATTACCCAATTTAGAGAGGGTGTTAGGGTATCTATGACCTTATTGAATAGAGCCTTTGGTGCCTATTTTATAACTTATGTGAGTAAGGTCTAGGTGTCTTATGTCCATTGCATGTTGGAGTGAAAGCTAACCCCTCCCATTAGAGACTTAATAAGTTTCTTCTTGGCCAAATAATTTACAACCATCAAGAGAAAGACCTCCAGACATTTATTTATGATGTCTTACCTATTAGACTCACTCCTACCTCTATTAATTTCCCTAGCATCTAAAATTACTCCCCTGATGGTAGGATTACCATTTCCCATCATTACTCCAAACTACATATTTTCAAATATAGGAATCATATGCAATTCATATGTGATGGTGTATTCTAAGTCATTTTTGAGATAATCACTAGTATTCCTATGCCTAGACTTCATCCTCTAATTAAAAAACAAGTGGAGATCATGGGGGATGTGTGGTTCTATCCAAATTTCACTATAATAAGGATAGACATAATCATGGTCCAACCATCCAGACTTCCCATATATGTTCCCAATAAGCTTGTAGAGCAACAAATTGCTTGTCAAATCATCCAGGGCATAGACTGACACTGTAAGAAGAATAAAAAGGATCAAGTTCATCCCTTCCCAATGGACATTGGCAGAATTGTAATCAAGGATTATAAATAGATGGATATCATGGTGGTACACATTAACTCTTTTGATTTCCAATTAGATGATCTTAAGATGTGGGACCCTAATAATAGAGTGGCTAGCCATATTCAAGATAGGAAGTTCCCAAAGACTGCGTACAAGCATAAACTAGGTGTGGGAGATGGTATTTACATAAAGGCAAAGAAATTTAAAGAAGTCTTATCTAGGGTTAAAAACCACAACATAACTCTAGAATGCAGGTTGCTTAGGGATAATAAGCCTTCAAGAGAAATATGGTAGTTAGATCCTTTACAATATCACTTATTACTAGGACCATCTGGGACTACACATCAAGAACCACCTATTGAGAGACAATCTTTTGAGCCATAACAGGGAAAATTGACAAAGTTATCTCAGATCAAGCAACCTAAAGATGGAAAATAGAAAGGTAAAACTTTAAGTGAAGAATCTAATATTGAGTAGAGACCTATTAAAAGCCTCCAATTTAGGGATCCCCACCAAGGCCTTCTTCCCCAATAGAAGTTATCAGCATAATTTATTTGAAAACTAGATAAAAGGTATATAGTGCCCTTGCTAACATTATGGATACTTATGGTTTGCATAAGGAAGAAGACCCATTTGAGGAAGGAGGCAAGGAATTGGTTCCATTGGGTAGTGGAAAAAGATAGGAAGAGTTAGCCTTAGTTCCTCTGGCTCCAAGAAAGAGGCCTAGGTTAACTTTCACTCACCCTACTAGTGAAATAAACCTCTTCAGTGATGAGAATCCTATTTATAGACCAACCATTCCTGATTGGTTTGTTTATGGGAAGTTGTAGAAAATCCCATGTCTTTCTCCTTCACTGGCTTTGACTCGAGTGGACATAGGTGTTTAGGATAATGTCAAGCCATGGATTTAGGATATGTTGAACAAATAAGTAGAAAGAAACAACCATATTCTTCACAAAAAGATAATCTAATGGGTTGATACCCTAGGAGCCTCTGAGAGTTAAAATGTAGAGATTCTTGAACAACCATAGGTGAAAGAGTTTGATCCTCAAGTCCAATTTAATATAGAGACATCAACTCTTTAAAGAGTAGTAACCAAGAAAATTACTATTGGTACTGAGGAGTTCACCTTTTAGAAGGTAGAACTATTTATAGGCTTAACTCCTATTCGAGGGTAGGTAGTAGGGGAACATCCTATTTTTCAAGAGGATGTAGCTAGTGTGGTATTGGCCCAATCAACAATGGCCTTGGCTAGAGTTCAAGGATTAAAACAAAGGATCCTCAACTTGGAAATAGAAAAAAAAGATTTTGAAGCTTGGGTCTTCTTGATAATTCCTAGAAATATATTACAAATGCTGAATAAATCCTTGATGGATGCATTTGAGAATTTTAAAATAATTAAGTATATATTGAATGCTTTGGACCATCAAGTTGAGATGGTACAAGCCTTAATCACCTAGTGGTAGAATTCTCAAGCTCAGATGGAGGAGTTCATCAAGGTGCATAAGACAAAGTAGGGCTTGAACTTCAAGATTATAAAATTCACACATCTGGACACCCTTATGGTAGTTTTGGTAGATAATCAAGAATATTTGATCACCTGGAGTAGTGATGTTAAGGAATTCATCAAGAGAAACATAGACTTGGTAAACCAAATTACGAAACTTTTGAGGAATCTATTAAATAACCCTTCCCAAACCACTACTTTAGCCATGATTGATGATGAATAATTCAAGTAGAGGGTCGATACCCACATCTAAGGCATCAAAGATAGCCAAGGTCATTCAACTAAGGAAAACTATAATACCCTTGATACCATTACTTTTGTAGGGAAGCAAATTTTAGAAGCACAATGTGTCAAGGAACTTGTATCTTGGGTAGATAATGAATTTGACAAGTTAGCAGATAAAGAAAAGGACTGCCTAATGAAGCCTGTAGTGGATTTTGAGTTGATCAAGGAGAAATACACCAAGGTGAAATAATTCCTTGGATAGGGCTAATTAGAAGGACCCACGATTGAAATTCCTAATAGAATATTCTTTTTGTAAAGTATATGCTAGTCTGTTAGTATAAACTATTTATTGTCAAGTTGGCATGTTTTTCTTTTCACATTGTGGCTTTGTATCAAGGATAGTTGTCCTTATCCACATCTAGATATTTTTAAAAGTTAACTAGTTAACCACCTATGTTTCCTATAAATAGGTAGGTGGTTACCATTTATAAAGAAAGAGTTTTTTGAGAAATTGATATTAGGAGAATTTAATACAAGTAAAGAATTCTGAAAAGATTATCTAGATAATTTTTGTTAAATGTCTATGTTATCTCTTAATTATAGGGAGTTATCTTAAATTTGAATGATTCTTATTATTTGAGTTACATTCTTTGTCATAGGGATGCTAATTTATGCTAAATGCTAAATTGACTATAAATATCTCAAATATACTTCATTTTATTTGCTCTATATTTGTATGTACTTAGGTTATTCATATCATAATAGTAAACCTTTAAAGTAAATTTGGTTCTTACTTATGATTCATATTTTTCCTTTGAATTTTGCCTGATTTGTGATATAATTTGAGCTTATGTTGTTTTATAACATAAATTGGTTCAAATGTGCTCAAAGTAATTATAATTTTTTCATAATATTTGAGATGAAAACCTGCAATCACATTCTTTCTTCCTTACCCTTATTTTTCTTATTTTTTATCAAGATTCACTCTATCTTAGAAGTCATTGTTAATAATCATTTAATTTAACTATCAAATGCTTAGAATTATTAAGTATTCAAATAGTATAGACCCTGGTGGCTCCTAACCACTAAATCAAATAAATATTATGGATAGTTTTCATAATTTACTTCTAATCCACCATAGACAATCACTAAATAGTCATAAACTACAACTCATGCTAGGGATTCTCAAAATCCTAAAATGAGAAGTGTTCTTCAATACTAAGAGCACCTATGGTACAATTAGAATCATCAATAGGAGAAGCTCTATTGGCACTAAAATGAGGGCCTCTTTGAAGATGATTAATATGTTTTTAAGTGTATTTGGTCAGAATTATATACATTTTACATGATTATGTTTCTTTTAACATAAATTGTGTAAATATTGGTGACCTTTGCATAAATACTCCTTTTGATGTTAAAATTTTATTAGTATTTAGAGTTAGGATGGTTTATTTTTCTCAAAATTGACAATTATTTGACAATAAGAAGTTTATTTGAGTCATATGTTGTAAATATTAGTCATCTTTGCATAATTCAGAACATCTTTGAACTTGTTTAGTTAAAGATTGATGTCCTTTGTCCTCTTATGAATAATTTATTTCAAATTAAGCTTAGTGTGTGTATTATTTGTCATTATTTACAAATTAATGTGTTACACCATGTTTTAAAATAGGATCCTTAGTATTCAAGATAGAACTACCAAGGATTAGGACCAAATCACATTCAAAGACTAGAAAACCCTTGCTTGAACTAGAAACTCATAGAAGGACTAGGAAAGATAGAGGTAAGTGTAGGTATTCTAAATATCTACCATCATCACCTTTTCAAGGGATTATTGTGCTTGATATTCATACAAGCATGGCATGGATTAGAATTTCCTCTATCAATTTACTAAGTGCAGTTCATGATTTACCACATAATCTAGAAAAATATTTGCTAATATTTAGTCCAACTAGTATTACGACTACTGAGGAACATGTTAAATCTTTCAAAATGGAATTAAGATTGTTAAATTTTATTCATAAATATGTAGCATGTAGGTTATTCCCATTTACATTTAAAGATTTTGCATATGAATGGTTCCTCAATTTACCTAACAATAGTATTATCTCATGGAATAATTTTGACACTAGTTTCATTGATCAATTTGGAAAGATCATAAGTCCTTATGTCATTTATCATTAACTTACAACTATTAAGAGAGATAAAAGTGAACCTATTAGGTCATTTAATATTGCGTTCCAAAAGATGTTTAGTCAGACCATAGATCTATATAAACCTAATGAAGCTTTAGTTTTGGAGGTTTATAAAGATGTTATTGACCCCATGACTTCTATCTTTTTGAAGAGATCTATTACACTTATCATCACATTGGCTCAAGCCTATTCTAAAGGAGTGGTTATTAGTGACCAAATGAAATCCCAAGGATATATGTCTTATTATCCCAAATGTTAATCCTTAAATGCCTACATTAAACCTTTTCTCAAGTAATAACCAAAATACTCCAACATTAAACCAATTTCGTACTTTGAATGTATTTCCTACTAGTCATGCTACCCCTAATCAAAATATAGGCTTCTTGAGCCATCAAGTTACCAATGGATTTCATGACAATGATTAGAAGGATTTAGTGCATATCAATGGCATTAATAATAACCAAAGTCAAAATGCTACGGTTTTAAAAAATGAGAATGAATCTATATTGAAAATGGTACAAAAGCTTAGCACTAATTTTTTACAATTGCAAAAACAAGTTGGTAATGCTAATGACAATTTTGGAGGGAAATTCACTTTTCAAAAGTTCAATAGACCTAGGAATAGGTTTCAGAATGATAGTTTCTAAAATAACAAAGCTAATGAGTCTTTCCCTAGAAAAAAGAATATGGATATAAACCTCACTGATATTTCCTTACCAAATTATTGTACAATCCATGCTACTTCCAAACATGGTGAGATTGATTATATTGAGTTTTGTGAATCTTTTAAAGCTTTTCAAGAAGAACTTGACACATTTGAAGTGGTTCCAAACAAACAGGTTGCTACAAATTCTTCTAAATCTAAACAATATGACCAAGTGCATATGGTGGAAACTTTTAATTTCCCTTTTCAAGAGGATAGTGACCCTGAGAATATTCCTAAGGAAATTCAAGCATTCTATCAATTTTTAAAGACATATCCTCTCAGAAATAGGGAACAAAAACAACCATTGAATACCTCTACCCCTCCTAATAATTATGGGACCCCTCTAGACACTATATCAAAGAATAATCTTGAATCTCCTAGAGGAAGTTATTCTAAGTTTATGTTAAATTTTGATCTTCCAAGCAAATCTGGCTACAAAATTGTGGAAGATATGAAAATGATTAAAGCTAATATCACTTTGCATGAGATAACTCAAATCATAGAACAAAGAGACTTGCTCTTGGAATCTTTGTCAAAGAAAATTAGGAAACCCCCTAATAATGATAGTGAAAATGTAATTATACAAGTGATCAAATCAAAGTCTCCACCTTTTTTACTTATACTCAAGATATTTGGAAAAAATGTTCATAATTGTCTTTTAGATTTGGGAGCCTCAACCAACATTATTCCTATTGGGATATATGAACAACTTAGGTTAACTCCAATCAAATATGATAGGGTAGTCACTCAATTGGATAAATCTAGAGTTAAGTTCTTAGGAGAATTATTGAATGTGGATATACAACTAGCTAGTGAACCAAGGGTTCAACAGTTCATTGATATCTAAGTGGTAGAAATGCCTAGCGCTTATGGATTGCTTTTGAGTAGAGAATGGACTAAGGATTTAAATGGATATATGTTTATTGATTTTTTGCACTTATGGATTCCTTGTAAAGGTGTGCCAAATCAAATAAGAGTATAAATGGAACCTTGAATGAAACACATGCAAAAGGGTAAATTTCTTGGATTTTGATTTGGGAGTTTTCACTTTGGAAATTACAAAAGAACTAGTTTCTAAGAGTTCTTCTCAAATGTGTGGTTTGTGGAATTTATACATTGATGGTACCAAGTGAAAATTAGGATTAGGAGTTGGTATTATATTGATGAATCCTTTAGAAAAGAAATACCATGTAACTTATAAGTTACAATTTCCTTAGACCAATAATTTAGTTGAGTATGAGGCTCTCATACTTGGATTGTAGTTTGCCATTAAACACAAAGTTAAAGAACTCCTTGTCTATGGAGACTCTAAACTTTTGGTTAACCAAGTGAGAAGTAAGTACCAGTGTAAATTGTCTTACTTAAAGATATATAAGTGTAGGGTGTGGGATTTGATCAAATCTTTTGATGCCTTCAACATCTTAGCTAATCCAAGAGAAGAAAACAAAATTATTGATGAGCTTGCCTCTACTACAACTAACCTCATGCCTAATCATAATTATCAAAGCATCAGTATTAAGCTAATACCTTATCCTACAGTTCTTGACAATATAAATCATTTCCAAGTTTTCAATGATGATAAAAAAAATCATATATTTCTTAACCAATTTTGGTGCTTTTAAAGCTCACATTATTGATGAGATTGATGAAACTTCTCATGAGGAGGAACTTAATGGTAAAATCATCCAATTAAGTGATAATAAGATACCTAAAGGTATGATTTCATTGGAAAGAGTATTTTATTTTGACAAAATTTATGAAGCACCTAAGTAACCCAAGGTAAATGGTAAGGATTATCATGCAATAAATCTTGGGTAACATGATCAGCCCCAAATGGTGAATATAGGGAAGGCTTTCACTAAAATGGAAAATAGAAAAGCTAGAGAGTTGATTACAAAATACAAGGATGTAATTGATTGGTCTTATGAATATTTGAAAATATTTAACCTGAGGGTCATTATTCATACCATACCTCTTCAAGAAGGTTGCAAACCTTTTAGACATAAGTAAAGGCTAGTCAATCCTATTTAGAACCCATTATTTCTAAAGAAGTCAAGAAACTGTTGGATGTAAGGATAGTGTTTCCTATTATACATTCCACTTGGGTGGTAAACCTAGTCCCAATCAAAAAAAAGAATGGAGAGATAAGATTGTGCATAGATTTTAGAAATCTGAATAGAGCATCTAAAAAGGATAATTATCCTTTACCTTCTCTAGACCAAGTTATCCAAACTATTTTAGGATCTTCTATGATGTCTTTTTTGGATGGATTTTTTGGATATAACCAGGTACTTTTTGCTCCAGAAGATAGGATAAAAATAAATTTTGCTACTAAATAGGGAACATATGCTTACAAGAGAATGCCTTTTGGATTAATTAATGCAGGGGAAACTTTTCAGAGGGCCATGGACCGTGATTTCCAAGGTTTAGTAGGTAAGTGTATCATCATATATATGGATTATATTATAGTATTTTCTCAAAATATAGAATAAAACTTCATATATTTGAGATAAATATTTGATAGGTGCAAGAAGTATGGTGTATCTCTTAACCCCCAAAAATGCATATTATATCACCGAAGGAAAATTATTAGGACATGTCATTACCAAAGATGAAATCTCCATGGATCCTGATAGTGTAGGGCCATTTCTAAAATTAG
Source organism: Torreya grandis (assembly GCA_037957365.1). NCBI lineage: Eukaryota > Viridiplantae > Streptophyta > Pinopsida > Cupressales > Taxaceae > Torreya > Torreya grandis. The sequence continues at coordinate 437,436 of JARHVA010002910.1, read as the reverse complement.
GTTTCCTAACAACTGAAAAAACCTTAAGTCATTCTTTGGAAAGATTAATTTTATGAGGAATTTTATTTCAAGCTTCACTGAGATTGTTAAACCTTTGAATGACATGCTTAAGAAAGATTCTATAATTTCTTAGAATTAAGAACTCAATAAGGCCTTCACTAACATTAAGAAGGCAATTATTGAAGCTCTAATCCTCATAAATCTTAATTTTTTAAGGGATTTCTATTTATAATCATTTGCTTTTGAGCATACTATGGCTATAGTGTTAACTCAAAAAGTTGATGGGAATGATCATCATATAGCTTTCATGAGCACCAATTTTAAGAATGCAAAAGTGAATTATTCTATGATTGATAAGCAAGCTTATGCATTAGTAAAGGAAATAAAAAAAATCTATACATTACCTCCTTAGAAATAAGTTACATGCTATATTAGTTGATCCAGCTATAAAACTTATGTTGAGTCAGAAAGAGCTTGGAGAAAGAAGAGGAAAATGGATGGCAATTTTACAAGAATATGATATAGAGAAGAAAATAGCCAAATTAGTGAAATGTCAAGGTCTAGTTTAGATGATCATTAGTATTGACCCAAAATTTCATATCATGCAAGTAGATCAAAAAAAATTCAACCTAATGAGTGGTATGACTCTATTATCCATCTACTTGTCAATGGTGTTTTCCCCCCAAGATTTATAAGAGAAAAAAAGAGAGATTTGAGGCTCAAATTAGCTCATTACCTCATCAAGAATGGAGTCTTGTATAGGAGGAACTTTGAGGAAATTTATTTGAGATGTGTGTCTAAGGAAGAAGCAACTTAGATTATGACTACCTTTCATGAAAAACTAGGAAGTGGACACCCTTCAAGAAGAACCACAACTGATAAGATTCTCATGGCTGGATATTATTGGCCCAAACTCTTCAAAGATGCTTGTAAGCATGTGAGGGAGTGTCATTCATGCCATATCTTTAGCAGAAAGGAACCAAAGGTAGCTATGCCTTTACAACCTATGATGGTAGATAAACCTTTTGCACAATGGGGATTAGAATTTGTTGGAGTAATAAACCCCAGTTCTTCTAAAGGTCATACGTATGTCCTGACTGCTATGGATTATTATACTAGGTGTACTAAGGTAGTAGCCACTAAGCAATATAGAATAGAGGAAGTGATCAATTTCCTAGAAGAAAATATTTGTACTAGATTTAGAAACCTAGTTTCTTTGGTTTGTGACAATGGATCTACATTCATTTCTATTGAAATGATGGAATGAGACTATAACCAAGGCATTTAACTCAAGTTTTATTCTAATAAATATCCTCAAGGAAATGGTGTTTTTGAATCCACAAAAAAAAATCTAATGAAAGCTATCAAGAAATCTACTGAAGATAGACCTAGAACATGGCATAAACTTCTTAAGTTTGCATTATAGGTAGATCAAATCAAGATCAAATAATCTCTAAAAGCTTCACCATTTTTTTTGGTATATGGTCAAGACCCCATCTTTCAAATCACTTTGAAGTTGCCTATGTTGAAATTCATGCAAGAATACATGGAAGATAGTTAGGAACTTGCTAATTCTCAACTATTAGACATTATTCAAATGGAATATACTAGAGAAATGGAATTTATAGACTTTATTAGACAACAATCAACCATGAAAATATGGTTTGATAAGAGATCTAAAGTGAAGGTATTTAGACAAGGAGTCTAGTCCTTCTTTGGGATAAGGCATCAGAACCCAAAGGTAAACATGGTAAATTCACTCCTTTATGGATTGGTCCTTACCAAATTATAGAAATCTTGGGCAACAATACTTTAAGGTTGAAATATCTCCAAGGAGAAAATTTCACATTTCCTACTTATGGACAATATCTCAAAAATTGCTTTACTGCTGCCCCACCTGAGTTCTTCATGGAATAAATGTGTAAGATTGTTAAAATTAGAATTGGTGGGCTAGTTAGTTCCCTTTCATGCTTTGTTTTTTCTTCTTTATTGGGCTTGTTTATATTTATTTTGTTTGCATTTTGTTTTTTCTTACTTGGTGGTGTTCCTTGGCTGCATGAAAGTCTCATGTTATTATTTTTTGGTTTAGAATTGCTCAAAAGTGTGAATATAAATATTACAAAAGTGAACATGGATGAAAATAAAGCAATATGAAGCAACCAGGGGTATTGGTATAGGAATTTATTGTCCTACAATGATTTAAACCTTATTCTACATCAAAACTTGGTTTTGAGAAGAAACAAATGTATACAATGTAAATTTCATTTATTAACTCCTATTCATGCTTAAAATTAAAACACATCCTTGTCATGGATGAAAGTTTCAATTAAAGGAGATTATCCTAATGCCAGAGAATTTGACCAAATCCTTAAAATTGAGATGTATTAGTTTCTAACCTTTACAAAAAGAACTAGAAAATGTTAAAAAAAATCTTTACAAAATTTATGGAAATAGAAGCAAAGGTGATTTAGGTAATCTCCACTGGAGCTATGGATGCCTAGCTGGTAGTGGAGCAAGACTTTGAGTGGACTGAAAGGTATCTCTATCAGGGCTATAGATGCCTAGTTAGAATTAGAGCAATGTCCAAGCCTCCCCTAAATTAAGAGTTATTATTCTTAAATAATATCTAAAGTGCTCAAATTTAAGTGTATTGGACCAAAAGGATATGAATCTAGATGTTGTTTTTTGAAATTCATGACAAATAGTAAGTGGAATCAAAGCACACACTGCATGTTTATGTTTTAATATCTAAGCTTAAATATTATACATAGTGAACTTGTTTGAATCTAAAGTTGATTCAGGAGAGAGTTTATGTCTAAAAAGGGATATAAAATTCATGTACAAGTTTAAACTAGATCCCTATGTTCTAATATATTGCTATGTTTCCCTTGTGAGTCACCATTTGTTGAGACCAACACCACCCATCTTTCTTTTTGGAAAAGGGGACCCCTGTGATTGTTTCTAGAACTTCTATATCTTAGAATAATTGTGAAAGATTGTTTGATCATTTTTTTAATGTTACTAAAAAATTTTCTTAAAGGTTATTAATTGTAAGTTCCATGAAAGAAGTCAGGGTTCCCAAATAATAAACCCTGGCAGTTTGAATTTAAATGTTAATGGGAAAATCTAGTGATAAATTTTATGCATGATTAGATTTTAACTTAAAATTTCATGCATTTTTATAAATCTAATGTTTTTTGCTTTTTCACTAGATTTGATCCAATAGTCCATCAAGCTTGAAGTCTTTTAGAAAAGCATATAGTTAATGATTTGGGCCCCAGTAAGGATCCAACAACAATCACTTGATTAGAGGTTTTAAATATAATGGTGTTAACTTGAAAACTTTATCATCTTAAATTTGATAGGTTTGATCCCATCATTTGACATCTATGAGGATGTATTTGATGGGTCTAAACCCATCAAATTTAACCAAGACAATCCCCGAAGCTTTGAGATCTCTTGAAGGTTTTACATATGGCACTTATTCATTGGACATAAAGATTTTATCATCTTAAATTTGGTAGGTTTGCTCCCATCTTTTTCTATCTATGAGGACGTATTTGATGGGATGAAACCCATCAAATTTAACTTAGACAATCCCTAAATCTTTGAGATCTCATTATGGTTTTACATGTGGCATTCAGTTATTGGATCAATAAATTTCATTATTTTAAATTTGATAGGTTCACTCCCCTCATTTGACATCTATGAGGATGTATTTGATGAGACCAAACCCATAAAATTTAAATTGAAACATAAATATTTTATTATCTTAAATTTGATAGGATCACCCCCATCATTTGAAGTCTATGAGGACATATTTGAAAAGACCAAACCTGTCAAATTTAACTTAGAAAATTTTTAAGCCTAATCAAAGGAAGCATTTATAAAGCCTTTTAATAAATTCTTAGTTTTCTTATAAAGGCAAGATTGAGATAGAAGAATCTTTTCCTAAGTCATTTTTACTGATTAAAAGGCAAGCATCTTGTAGGATCCAATGGTGATCACTTGCTCACTAGATTTGATCCAATGGTGCATATAAACCCATAAGCCTCAAGATCTCTCGAAGGATCCAATGGTGTGATAAAATTGAAGACTTTTCAAAGGCTTAAAAATCTTGACACATGGCATAATCAATAAGCTCAAAGATCAAGAACCAATGAAATGTAAGGACCTGGATTTGGCTTTTCAAAGAAAAATAAAAGGGGACTTTTGAAAACCAATGGTCACTCTAAAAATGGCATTTATGAAAAATTACCATGAAAGGCATGGAACCCTACCACATAAGCTCCAAATAATTATGGAGAATCCTAATAAAAAATATCTCATCATTGAAAACATAAGAGATATGACAGTAAGGTTCCATCACATCTAAGGCACCTATGAGATCAAAGCTAGATATTTTGGTCACTAAAGAAAAAGGGAAGAAAAACCCTAAATCCTCTATAAATAATTCTAGAGTTAGTTCAAATTGATTATATGACACTTGAGATAATTGTGAATTGAATTTAGAGTAGGTGCCTTAGTAAGAAATTTTATATCTTTTTAATTACAATACAGTGTTATCAATGGTAGTGGGTAGGAAATAGATGAAGATTGAAGCAAAGATTTATCTAACTTTAGACGGTGAAGGAAGGGTATTTAGAGACACAGAGTTGGATTCAATAGAATTTAATTTATAGGAAATCAATAATTGGTCTAAATTATTCTTCTATGTCAAAGAGTTGTAACCAATTTCCCAAGAATAAAAGAGGAATGCTTTAGTGTACCAAATATACAAGGATTTGGTATCAATTCAAATGGTAGGCCTTCATCACACAACTACTAAACCAGAGGTAATACATTATATTGACCTTCTTGTTCCTATTTTTGTTGACTACAGAGTAGATGGAGAATGGATTATTCATGAAGGAAATGTCAATAAAGCTACATGCATAGCTCCCATGGCCTTTGAGACTTATTATAATCCTCCTTTACCTCATGTTGATCTTCCATCTTTGAGAGAATGGAAAAATTCCCAAAACATGGATTTAGTTCTTTTTACCTTGGTTAATCTAAGGTTCCCATGTTTTTAGGACCCTTAATGATGAGATTCCTATTACCTAATTCAGAGAGGGTGTTAGGGTAGCTATGAACTTATTGAACAGAGCCTTTGGTGCTTCTTCTACAACTTATGTGAGTAAGGTCTAGGTGTCTTATGTCCATTTCATGTTGGATCGGAACCTAACCCCTCCCATTGGATATTTAATAAGTTTCTTTGCCAAACAATTTACAGTCATCAAGAGAAAGACCTCTAGATATTTCTTTATGATGTATTACCTCTTCGACTCACTTTTAGCCTCTATTAGTTTCCCTGGAATCCAAAATTGGTCCTCTAATGGTATGACTACCATTTCCTATCATTAATCCAAACTACATATTTTATAATATAGGAATCATATGAAATTCATATGTGATGGTGTCTTCCTAGTCATTTTTGAGAAAATCATTGGTATTCATATGCCTAGACTTCATCCTCTAATCAAAAAATAAGTGGAGACCATGGGGGATATGTGGTTCTATCTAGATTGCACTATAATAAGGATATAAGTAATCATGGTCCAACCATACAAACTTACCATAAATGTTCCCAGTAAGCTTTTAGAGCAAGAAATTTCTTATCAAATCATCCAGGTCATAAATTGGCACTATAAAAAGAATAAAAAGGCTCAAGTTCATCCCTTCCCACTAGACATTTGTAGAATTGTAATCAAGGATTAGAAATAGCTAGAGATCATGGTGGTATATAGGAACTCTTTTGATTTCCAATTAGATGATCTTAATATGTTAGACCCCAATAATAGAAGTGCTAACCATATTCAGGATAGGAAGGTCCCAAAGACTAAGTGCAAGCATTAACCAGTGTGGGAGATGGTATTTAAACAAATGAAAATAAATATGAAAAAGTCCTATCTAGGGTTAAAAACCATAACATAACTCAATAATGTAGGCTGGTCGGAGATAATAAGCCTTCAATAGAAACATGGAAGTTATATTCTTTACAATATCACTTATTGCCAGGACCATCTATGACTACACATCAAGAACCACCTATTGAGGGACAATCCTCTGAGCCTCAGTAGGGAGAATTGACAAAGTCATCTCAGATCGATCAACCTAAGGATGCAAAATGAAAAAGTAAAACTATAAGTGAAGAGTCCAAGATTAAACAGAGACCTCTTGAAAGCCTCCAAATTTAGGTATCCCCACCAAGGCCTTCTTCCCTAATATAAGTTATTAGTATAATTTCTTTGGAAACTATAGAAATAGTGGAGAGTGCCCTTACTAACATCATGGCTAATTATGGTTTAGATAAGGAAGAAGACCCATCTTAGGAAAGAGGTAAGGAATTAGTTCCATTGAGTAGTGGAAAGAGATAGGCAAAGTTAGCCTTAGTTCTTTTGGCTCCAATAAAGAGGCTTAGGTTAACTTTCACTCACCCTATTAGTGAAACAAACATCTTCAATGATGGTAATCCTATTTATGGACCAACCATTTATGATTTGTTTTTTTATGGGAAGTTGTAAAAAATCCCATCTTTTCTCCTTCACTGGCTCTAACTCAAGTGGACATAGGTGTTTAGGATAATGTCAAGCCATGGATTTTAGATATGTTAAAAAATAAAGTAGAGAAAAGCATCTAGATCTTCATAACAAAGAAAGCTAATGGGTTGGTACCTTAGGATCCTCTAGGAGTTCAAATGTAGAGATTCCTAAATAACCACAAGTGAAAGAGTTTGATCTTTAAGTCCAATTTAATCCAAAGACATCAAATCTTGAAAGAGTAGTGACCAAGAAAATTATTGTTGGTATTAAAGAGTTGACCTTTTAAAAGGTGGAGCCATTTACATACTTAACTGATATTCTAGGGTAGGTAGCAAGGGAGCATCCTATTTTTAAAGAGGTTGTAGCTAGTGTGGTACTAGCCCAATCAACAATGGCCTTGGCTGGAGTTCAAGGATTGAAATAGAGGATCTTTATCTTGGAAATAAAAATGAAAGATTTGGAAGCTCAGGTCTTCTTAACAATTCCTAAAAATATATTGCACATGTCAAATAAATATTTGATGGATGTATTTAATAATTTTAAAAGTGTTAAGTCTAGATTGAATGCTTTGGACCATCAAGTTGAGATGACATAAGCCTTAATCACCTAGTGGTATAATTCTCAAGCTCAGATGGAGGAGATCATCAAGGTGCATAAGACAAAGCAAGACTTGAACTTCAAAATTATAAAACTCAAACATTTATACACCCTCATGGTAGTTTTTGTAGATAAACAAGAAGATTTGATCACTTGGAGTAGTGATGTTAAGGACTTCCTCAAGAAAAACATAGACTTGGTAAACCAAATTAAGAAACTTCTATGAAATCTATTAAATAACCCTTCTCAAACCACTACTTTAGGCCTGATTGATGATGAATAATTCAAGTAGAGGGTTGATACCCACATCCAAGGCATCAAAGATATCCAAGGTCATTTATCTAAGGACAACTATAAGACCATTGATATCATTACTTTTATAAGGAAGTAAATTACAGGAGAACAATGTGTTAAGGAACTTGTATCTTGTGTAGATAGTGAATTTGACAAGCTAGCAAATAAAAAAGAGGATTATCTAATGAAGCTTGCAGTGGATTTTTAGCTGATCAAGGAGCAATACACCAAGGTGAAATATTGCCTTAGACATGGCTAATTAGAAGGACCCACCAATAAAATTCCTAAAAGAATATTCTTTTTGTAAAGTATATGATAGTCTATTAGCATATACTCTTTCTTGTCAAGTTTGCATGTTTTTCTTTTTTCATTATCTATTTGTATCAAGGGCAGCTATCCTTATCCACATCTAGATATTTTTGAAAGTTAATCAGTTAACCACATATGTTTCCTATAAATAGGTAGATGGTTACCATTTGTAAAGAGATTTTTTTAAGTAATTGATACCAGAAGCATTTAATACAACTAAATAATTCTAAAAAGATTGTCTAGATAATTTTCATTAAATGTCTATGTTATGTCTCAATTACAAGGAGTTATCTTGAATTTGAATGATTCTTATTATTTTAGTTACATTCTTTGTCATAGGGATATTAATTTTTGCTAAATACTAAATTGACTATAAAGATCTCAAATATACTTCATTTTACTTGCTCTATATTTGGATATACTTAGGTTATTCAGATCATAATAGAAAACCTTTAAATTAAATTTGGTTCTTACTTATGATTCATATTTTTTATTTGAATTTTGTCTAATTTATGATATAATTTGAGCTTATTTTTTTTTATAACATAAATTGGTTCAAATGTGCTTAAAGTAATTAGAATTTTGTCTTAATATTTGAGATGAAAACCTGCAATCACATTTCTTTCTTCCTTACCCTTCCTTTTTCTTATTTTTATCAAGATTCACTCTAGCTTAGAGTTTATTGTTAATAATCATTTAGTTTAACTACTGAATCCTCAAAATTATTAAGTATTCAAATAGTATAGACCCTGCTATCTCCCAACCACTAAATCAAATAAATATTGTGGACATTTTTCATACTTTACTTCTATTCCACCATAGACAATCACTAAATAGTCACAAACTGTAACTCATGCCATGGATTCTCAAAATCCTAATATGAGAAGTGTTCTTCAACACTAAGAGAACCTGTGGTACAATTAGAAGCATCAATAGAAAGTAGGTTATATATTTGAAAAAAATCCATTAAAATAATTCATTTTTGAATTTATGATTTGTGAAGTATGAGTTGTATATTTGATTTGATGTATTTGGGTGAGAAAGTATCAAAATAAATGAGTAAAAATAGAGCATGGCAAAAATACCAATGACAAGTTGACTAGGTCAAGCATAGGTTAGTTCTATTGATATTTATGTTTTTGTCATTATTTTAATGCTTTTTTAAGATGAATTTAAATCTAATTAATTTATAAATAAATTATATTTATGTGATTGATGGGTTATGTAGGATATGAAAATGTAAAAAAAGTACTTTTGGTTAATTTTTGGGATTTTTAAAAAGTTTTTAGGGTACTCATAAATGGCTAGTGGAACCATCTATATTGAAATGAAACTGTTGATCTTCATAGATAAATGGTAATGTTTCTAACATAATGGTTAAAAATATTCCATTTAAAGTAGGTTGGAGGTTAAATAATCATTAGCATATGGTGATATTATTATATCCACCTTGGATGAATCATGTAACTGACACCTTTTGAAGGTGGTAGTTATGTAATTATCATATGTAGAAGGTGGTATTTGGTCATAGAGGAAAAAAATACTAGATTATATATAAATTTGATGCAATGATTTGGGATTCATTACTTATATTAAGTAGATCATATACATAAAATGAACCCAAAAGATAGAGTAGGAGTGGCTTATAAGAGTTCTAGGATAGGTTATCGTTGAGGAGTTGGTTATGTTGGATAGGGTAGGGATTCTTAGGATAACATAAGTGTGAATTTTTTACTCATTTAGTAGGTTTATATGCAACCTATTTACCTACTAGGATGCCTACCAAAACATTTTTTGGTTTCCATAATATTTAAGAGATTGGATGATCACTCTCATTGACTTTTACTATATTTTGTGTTTACCAAGAACAAGATATCTTATGACCTTGAGAGAGGCCATAAATTCAATGAATCACCTTGGTGATGTAGTCACACCCAATGTGGGTGTGAAGAATGGATTTATATTGTAAATATTCAAGGGTTCAATGACACCAACCATTTAAATGGAGATTATAGGGATCCTTGCCTCCCAATTAGTGAGAGACAATGGGACCGATCACCTATTATACACTTGGTCACATATTGTTTGGATGATAAAGGAGAGAGGGAGATGATTTTCATGGACACATAAGGTTATATTGAGGACCTATAGA